>VYXF01009993.1:291695-309690 GCA_013397295.1 Polioptila caerulea | reverse complement strand
TTTTTTTTTTTTTTTTTTTTTTTTCTTTTCTGGTTTTATTTCTCTTAGAACTGAAAGTTAATTCTTCTAATGGTATTCCATTGGCCCATGATATGTTCCTAGATGATCTTAATTCCAGTTCCCAAGGACAGCGTGCCCTGTGATACAGCAGGCTGTATTTTGCATTTGAGCTGTTTTTTCTGTTTCAGCAGGACTGAATCGTTTATGGAGGAGGACAGCAGGATGGAGGGGTTCCCTGCAGATCATGTTTGAGGGAAGGACTTGCCACTGCCATTCAAGATATTTTGGAAAGGAATTCTGGTGGGGCTGTGGGCTCTGCCCAGGGTCAACCTCAAGTCAGTGGAACAAATCCCAATAATTTCATTAGGAGCTGAGTCAGGCCTTTACTAGATCAGGAAAGGGGTTTAGACTTCTGTAGCAGAATGTAGATGGACTTTAGACATTTAAATTTCATCTGCAATCCAAACAGTCTCTGCTTATCAGCCATTATAACCTGATTCTGCCTTATCTCTTCAGGAGCCTCTCAGTTTTCTGTCGAAGTCCAGTGGCTGCATGTTCTGCATGAGGTGAACAGAAATCTTCAGCACAAACTTAACCTTGTCCAACAAGTGGCTCACACATTTTCCATCCTCAGTGTCCTTCGAGCTCAGAGTGTCCACAGTGTGTTTGGAGACACTCAGGGATACTTACTTGTGAACTTGGGTTCTGTGACTGTACCTCCATAAAAACTGGATTGGAGGATACCCTACATGGTTCAGAAGGTGAAAGCAGAGATAAAAGCTTTACTCAAGGTGCTACAGCAAGAAGGTGAAAGGAGGAAAGAGGGATAGAAATCCTCATCTTCAGGGACAAATCACATATTTTACATTGCCATTGATGGATAAAATAACTCTCCATCGTGGCAAGCCCCTAATCCCACAGGACAAGGCTATTAGAGGATAATCCTAACCTAAATTGCAACCCTGTGTTTGAGCACTGGTTCTCCTAATGCTCCAGGATACAATTACAGAGCAAGGCCTGAAAACCACAGCCTTTGTTCTGCCTTATTGCTTAATTGTTTAATGAAGTATTCACTTCATCTAAGTGAGTGCTTTGTAATTTTGTACTTGCATGCAGCTGGCAGAGGCAAAGAACTGGCTTTTTTACAGAATAACTTGTTCTTTTGGTGGAAGAAGGTACCATTAAAAATATCAGTCTCCAATAGTACATAATTTGAAAGATCTCTCCATAAAAAGGAAATCTTACCCTTGAAAGTGAGAAATGAAGCACATTTGTTACTGCTGGGGCTTTGTCCCTTTTCCTCCTTGATGCTGTGCAAAGACACATGGAAGAGGCAGTGGGACAGCCAGTAACAGATCTTGCACTAACAGGTCTGTTCTGAGGTCAGGACACTGCTACCATGTGCATCTCTCAAACTGGCATGGGAGAGGCCTTCCCAAATTAGGAAGAAAAGAAGTAACCAAATAAGCTTTATATAAGCTTAAGAGCAATACTCAGGCCCTTAAATAAGTGCAAAGTCACTAGATATAAGTGCAAATAACATGAAAAAAATTATTCTAAAAACTTCTATGGATTTCAATACTGTTCTACTCTTGAAAATATTCTTGTGTTCAGGACAACGTGTCAGGCTCCAGCTCCTGAGTGGTTCCCTGATGGTCAAGTGCTCTCAGACATCTGTTCCCTACCTGAGCTGTGGGTAGGCAGCTCTGTCCCTCCCAGCATTTCGGGTGTTTTGATCTTTTGAAGCTTTTCTTCCTCTTTATAACTATAGAAGGAACTTAGACAATTAGCTCTGGGCTTGGATATCATTTTTGGCTGGCGACCTGAGCTTCAGACACAGGATATCAAGAGATTTGCAACAGGGTAGTGAGAGAGAATGACCCTGGGAACACAGAAAATAATATGAACGTTGGAGGCTTTTTTGAGTTCCCTTGCAAACACTAAATACCAAAGAAACATTGCCAGTCTGTAATACTGGGTTTTTCTTCAATAGCTGTGAAATTCTTTTATGAATAACATCAGCACAGACAGAAAAGGTGAGATCACCTGTGCATTAATCCTGTCCTCTCTTGCCAGCCCTGCCTCTTGGGAGGGATTCTTTCCTGGTTCTCACAAGGAAGGGTGCTGCTTCACTGGAGCACACTGCTAGAGGGGCACAGCAATGAGAGAGATGGCTCACAGTGGGTTCACTTGGTGCTTTCCATGCAGACTCTGCTGTCGGTGCTGTTCTTGGCAAGTCCATGGAATGCAGATGATGGGAAGGAAACCATCACACAGCTGCATTTGAGGTTCCAACAAACAGAAGAGTATAGGGCACCTATAGTGTATGGTAGATGCAAATGTATCTAGTTAATACATTGTTCTTGGCCCCCCAAAAGTGACAAATGGATTACTTTTAACTGCTATGTTCCATTTGAAAGCAAGTACAGGGCAAATGTTTTGTTTGTCAGAACACTTTGTAACTTGTTTTCATGCAACTGCCATTTTCAACATCATTTAACAAGTCATTATAGACCTTTTAATAAATTATAGTCATTAACCTTGCCTAGGGTAACTGAGGGCAAGATTTTAATTCAGGCAGTGAAGAGTCTGTCCTCTAGGCCTGTGTTCAAGATCACAAGAGTGTCAGAGCCAACATCAATTCAAGGACCAACAGGAACACACCTGGCTCACAGCCATCTGTTGTACCTTTACACTGCTGCTGGTTCCTGCTCATGCCAGTGCACAGAGACTTGTCAGGCTGCTGTGACCTGTTCTTGCAGTTGGAAGTCCTAAAGCCTGAGAAGACCCTGGTTCCTTTGCCTTTAAGGCCATACCTGGCAGCTTCTCTGTAGGGAGTTTCCTGCAGAGGCAGGAATCTGACTCATGGCTGCTGGAGACACCTCCTGGAAGAGCAGTCATGGAATAGCCACAGGGAGTTGTGATTCAGTCCCGAGCAGTCTCATTAGCACCTGATTTCTTAATGGCATCCCGTATACACTTATATTACCGGCTATTTTTGTATCCCCCACGCAACCAACCACTGCCTTAACAGGAACTCTCTGTCCACATGAAAGTGTTTTGGTTTGCTTTCTTTCTTTTTTTTTTTTAATTTATATGGAAATGCTTGCATAAACTTTCATATAAACCTTTTAAAATTTGTTTGTAATTAAGAAGAAAATAACCCTTCGCTTAAACTGATATTCTGTATATTTTTTCCTAAAACCAACACAAACTTTGTTGAAGAAAAGATTCAAAACAGGCTGCAAAAGTATTTATTTAGCACATTTTTTGCCTTAAAACACTGTCTTGCCAGGCCTGTTGTTACTGCTACTTATCGCTCTGAGGTAACATTTGCTTTTTGTTCCAAAATTTCAGTTGTTTGCTTTTAGGGATGTTACTGGTGGTGGCTCAATATCTGTGGTTACAGGTGGCCATAGTCTGAAATGGCTCCTGCCTGAACCAGCTTCTCCCAGTCAGGTGAAGCTCCAAAGTGGCAGGGAGGAAAACAAAGCCAAGAGCACAGGTCACCCCTGTGCTGGCTCTGTGGGAGCACACCTGCGCAGCAGGGCTGGGGCTGTCTGGTGGAAAAGGTGTTGAATCACGGCTGACTGGTCTGAGTGGAGCCTTTGTGGTGAAAACTGGCAGAGCTAAATTACATCTTCCACTCAATCCACTGGTGAGAGTTGTCCAGAAGCTGCTGGGCACAAGGCTGGCATAACCTGTACCCCATTGCCATGGGCTCCTGCAGGTTTGGCCTGGGCTGGACCCCACTTGCCACCTTATCGGTGTTCTTGTTGACCTGGCTGGGTTTGCTGCATTCCAGAGCTGGCCATTCAATGTTGTTTGTTTGAATTCCTCTGCTGCTCCAGCACAGCTCACTGTACTGGCTCTTTTGGTGTTTGAAGTGGTAGATTTCCCTCACTGTGGTGGCTTTGAACAGTGAATGTGCTCCCCATCCTTCTACAGTATGGGAGTCTGGGGAGGATTGGCCGGAAAGCAGTGTGCCCTGAAATTCCAATTACTAGAAGTGTCACGATGGGTGGTCATGCTCTTAGTTTTCGTGAAGCCAGGAGTAAAACTGAGGCTCAGACAGAGACACCTGGCATTCGTGTCTGTTCATATTTACAACAGTGCAATGATTACCTGCACAGATTCTTGCAGAGTGCTCACCTGGCCTGAGGGATGGAATGACTCGGTAGGATATCTGCATTACAATTGGAATCTTGTTCCTGCTGGGAGAGGACTTGAGAGAATATTTATATTTTTCAACAGCTCCTGCTGTGCCCTGGCATTTACAGTCCATCTGGACTAACACCTTCAGCACTTTTTTTCTCTGCCCAGCAGACTCTGGGCCAGCAGTGAGTTCATCACCAAGATGTGAGAAGCACAGTTGATTAATTCTTATAATTCACTGCTTTTAGTGTGTCACACAGAACTTTAGAACTTCCTTTACAGCTGGGGAAACTGAGTCACAGAGTGAAGAGATGGTGCCACTTAGTTCACCTGTTAAGGTGAGTGGAAGGGGCAGCTGAGATTCTGGCTGGCTAAACTCTGGCTGGGAGGCCCATCCTCTGGATCCTATTCCTGAAAGCCTGAGGCATGAAGGCATCATTGTCACACTTCACTCACCTCTTCTACCTGGCTTGCTGACTCAGCCTCCTTGGAAGGTCTTTCTGAATCACTTGTTCCACCCAGAACCTCCCAGCAATCTACCCAGACCCATTTGGATCTAAAATTAAGACTCCCCAGGAAAGCCAGAACAGGCAGTCTTTCCCAAACTGTGCTCAGCTGAATGGTCCAGCTGCCCAGACACAGCTGTACTGCTCACAGGTGTATTCCTTAAAGCAGAACAGGGTCTCTTCTTGCTTCCATAGATCTCCCTGGATCTTTTTACCAAGTTGTCTGTCTTCAATCAGATTGCAACTGGTCCTCCAATGTAATCACTGAGGATGCAAAGGCAAGAAAAGTGGAAGAAGAAAGCTTAGACCCCTGATTTGCGGGGCTCCCGGGAGCACTTTCTCACACGTGCTGTTCGGAATAAACCAGGGGCTCATTCCCTGGGAGCAGTCCAGTAGAAAAGCAAGGCTGGCAGCCCCGGCCTGGCGCAGGTCCCGGCAGCGCCTCAAGCTGCGAGCTGCCATTGCCCTCTGCCGACAGTTCGGTGTACGGGGCCCTCCCTGCACAGCGAGTGTTCTCTGCTCCAGGGCAAACAAGGAGTTCTGGGCATCTGCAGGAAACGGAAGCATTCTCCCTCAGGCAGAGATTTTTGGGGTTTATTCCTTGATTTTTTAATGTCCTTTCTCACTGTCGTAACTTAGATGCTACACATCAGTCAATCAATCAATCAATCTATCAATCACATAGCAACCATCCCACATCAAAGCCAAGTCCAGTGTAAGCTGTTGTGCGAGGCATGGAGTGTACAGGAAGTGAGAGCCAAATTTCCCCTGTAGAGATTGTGGTGTACAGGGACAACTCAAATAAAACATAGCAAAAAACCCCAGTGATCAGCCCCATCTTACCTGTAAGTCACTGAGATACTGAAAGGTCTACCTGAGCCCACAAAAAGGCAGCTCTGGTTCCCTGCTGGAAGTCAGATTAATTCAAAGCAGAAGTAAATCACAAGTCCTGACTGCAAGGAGAATGGATCACACTGTTGGCATCTTCTTCTTGTTTTGCTTTTCAATTGTTTTTCATCACGAGGTTAGGTAAGTCCTTAGCTCACCCAAAACTACAATCCAAATGTTGTTTGAGGGTAAAGCAGGCAGAAGCAATGACCTGTGATAAACAGAAGGTTGGACTGGACAGTCACATTTCTGCCTCTGTCAGTTTGCCCAAGGTCACAGTGGAGTTTTGTGAGAAAGCCAGGAAGTGAATCAGAGTTTTTAATTTGTTTTGGTTTTGTTTTGTCTGTTTTTGTTGTTTGTTTGTTTGTTTGTCCAGGGCTTTAAAAATTATTTCCCTTTTATTTCTGTTTGAATTTTCGAACAGATTATGTATAGAAATATATTTAAATATTATAGTGAATGGGTCAGAAGGGTCTAGGACATTTAGCAGGTGGGTTTTTAGCCTATGAACTGCCACTGAGCTCTTTACTGACTTTTCCTGTTGGTAAACTTACTGTTTGTGTTTGTTATGAGCACTGAATAAACTGGTGTTGTATTTCGATCCATCCAGTACCTCATAAAGATTTCAGGCTGAAATATGGAAATATTGGAAATACTGGAAATATTGGAGTGGAAAAAATGGAAATATTCTTGAGCTGCTTGCTCTGAATAAATGCTCATGTGGAAGAAGACTAAAAGCTTACAGGAACATCCACAGACAGAAAAGAAAAAGGACTTTTATCTTTGACAACTTCCATTTTACTATGATGAGTACATAGTAGGGACCATGTGTTTTTTCATAGGCTCTAAAAAAGGATGAAGTCTTCTCTTGCTGCTAAATAAATGTTATTCCCCATTTCAAGCAGCAAAGGCTTCTGATTTCAGTGACTCAGACCAGTTTCCAAGCCCATTTGTGGGGAGGAGATATAAAAATCTAAATTCCTGAAAATTAGTGCTGTCATTTTATTAAATAGATTTTAGCATGAATTATAGCAACTGTAAAAGTATTAGTATTGATAATTAATAATAGTCTCGGGCTAATGAATAAGGGCATGATCATCCTTGCATGGTCCCAATGAAAAAGGGGTAAATTAGGTCAGTTTTTCAGTCCTCTGCATGGGTGTTCTGGAGAGCACCTCAGTGTTTCCCCTGCTGGGCTTTCTTTCAGAGAGCCACATTCTCTCATTACCCTTCTCTTCCATCTGTTATGTCTCAGATTTGTGGACCCTGTGTAAGAAGGAATACTTTGGCCATATATGAATTTCAGCATTCATTAAAACAAAATTAACCCCCAAGGAGGGAGAGAAAAAACAGAATAAAAGTTCTGACTTCACACTGAGGTCTCAAAACCAAACCACCACACAAAAAAGGAAAAAGCACACCAGTGAGGTGCTGAAAGAGAAAGGAGATTAACTCAGAATTATTCACCATGTCTATATTTATACAATATCCTAACCTTCAGAATGGGGATTTTTTTAAACAGGATTAACTCCCTTAAACAACAGATGATAAAGTTTTATTGGCATGAAGGGTGTATTTCATTAAACAGGTATAAGAAACAAAATATTCATATCTAGACTGAAGACCACATTAGGAGAATGACTTCATGGGTTCATTTCCTTTTTCCTTTCTCCTGTGTTCTATATATGATTTACTAATTCTTTATTGTTTCTTTCCAGAAGCATCGCTCACTGTCTACACTGAAAATGATTTTGGGCCAGGAAGTGGAGAAGACCAAAGCAGGTATATACATCACTTTATCCTTGATGCTGACAGGGCAGAGTGGACAGGGAAAACATCACTCATCTTTCCAAACATGATTTCATCCACTGTAATTGTTTATAGGAGGACAGGTCTGGAACAAAACCTGAGTGCCACTCTGGAAGACCTCACGCCTTCTCTGTCATCAGCAGCTCAGGCAGCCTGAATGTCAACATTCCCTTATTGCAGAGAATGTGTCCTTAAAAACTCCTTCAGGAGGCAGAGCTGCTTCTGCTCCCTCAGACGTGGCCCATTGCATCAGAGCTCCTACTGGGGCTCTAACGAGCCCTGTGACAGACTCAGACACTGCCATCCATACCTGTGCTGCATTTCTGGGAGGGCACGTTCCCTCAGCAGGACTCATGCATGAGATCAAGGCCTAGATCTGTGTTAAATCCAACAGGTTAATCTGCACTGCTATGAAAGTGAGGTTAAAGTGCTGGTGGGAAAGTTTATTTTTAGTTAGAGTCCACAGCATTACAAGTCTTGGTTTTGGCAGGCTGAAAACACCATCCTGCCTCTAGGAGGGAAAATGAAAATCTCTCATGTTAAGTAGCTTATGAATATTAGTAATTAATCAAACCCATTTTAGTAGTAGAAATTCCATTAGTTATTTTATCATCTGGTCCTGTTTTAATTTCTTTGTCTATAACAACCATAATCAATAAAATATACAATGGCCCTATGATGTTCCACTATCACTCACATGTTCCACAAATATTTAAAATAAGTGTTAATGCTTTAGAACTCATAGCATGAAAATTACTACAGCTGGGCACATCAAAGTTGAATAAACTCTTTCCCTCTTTCCAAATACACAGTGGTATTAGGGGTATATTTGTAATATTTTCTTTTTAGAAAACCTATGGTTTTGACAGAAATAATTCCTAATATTGACCATAAGCAGCCAGGAGATGGTACAACATACTGTGGACAGTGACAAAGGTACAGTTCTTATGGTTTTTTCCTTCCTTTGCAAGTGTAAAGCAGGATGGGAATGTATTATTCAGCAGTGAAATTTAGAATTAGTGTAATTGAGGTGCAATGCCAGGGGAATCAAGACAAATGAATCCTACTCGTTGCAGTATGAAATTTGTCCTATAGCTTTAGGTCCTCATGGAAATTTAACCATTTGTCTAGTCTCCTTATTGCTCAGATACGGCAGCCAGCATTTCCATGAGATTATTTAAATGTAGAATTATTAGAAAAGTTTGCAGCTACAGAGATAGATGGGTTTTACATAAAATCTCTGCTCTTCGTAGCAACCTGGTGTGATATTGAGAAAGATAATGGTCAGAAAGTACATTGCCAGGCTCCTAATGAGAAACTGTTGACAGTAGAATTACCCCAACATTCATCAAAAAGCCAATAAATGTCAAGCAAGAGGCCTTTGATGCAGTAGCTCATAATTCCTGTTGAGAAGCCTTTGCAGTCACTTCAGGGCACGCCATTATCCTGCATTTCTGCTGATTTTACCGAAAACTTTGTTGCTGAAGGAATACAAGGAGCAGGTGTCAGCATTCTGAGTGCCACTGCTACAGTGCCACAGGCTCACCGTGAGACCTCAGGCACAGCACATTTGGCCTCAATTTCCCCATCTGCAATACAGGAATGACAACAGAGGAATTACCCAGAGGCAGTTCTGTGAAGGACACGGTGCTGCCATCCAAATGCTCAGAAATCATGAGCTAAGTGGTAAAAACTCTGATGCTGACTCCTGCCAATGAGGTAGTCACGAATTTTAATGTTAACTATGTCCAGCCTTTTGGGACCTTGTAGGACATATTTTCAAGCTCTCTCCTCCACAGCTACAGGACATTACTTCAAACTAACCCAAAACTAATTCTTACCCAGGCTGCTGAATTCTGGGTTGGGTGGCCTTAAGGAAACTCCAAGAACTTTTATATAAAAGCTTATATAAACTGTTGGGCTCTGTGGAGCACAGAGGATATAAATACCTTGCTATTACCCAAGTCCTCTGCTTAACTCTACTTTCAGTACACATTCCCCAAGTGATGTGGTGAGGCAGGTCATTGTCTGGTCCATGAATTAGGAATAATCTTGTGCCATGTGTTATTTAGCACTGCTCCTTGGCTTTTCCTTTGCCTTGTTCATGACGGGGCCTGAAGCTGCATCACAAGTGATATGATCATATCCTCTGGATTTTGCCTTTGTATCTTTTCTAGAATTTCCAGGTAAAGTCTCAAAGCCACTCCTCTAAGGCTTCCATGGACTCTGAGGCAGTTCATACCATTTATGCTGGCAATTCCTTGCTTGTATATCATGACTGGTTTCCTTTCCAGCTGTTCCTGTGTATATGGATAGAAAATGCATCCCTGTTGTTCATTTCCAAGGATAAGCTGCATCCTAGAGGCTGTATACTGATGGAGTTGCACTTAGTTTGCAGAGCCACATGCTGTTAGGGTGACTGAAACTAGGCTAATTACCTGGCAGACTTCACTGCAGAGAGATTCTTTAATAAAAATGGAGGGGGTGACAAGGGATAGGCTCCTTGCTATTTTGGGACAAACTCTTCCCTCAGGCAGCAGATAACTGTGGTGGTAAGGCTCCCAATCTATCATTTGGTTTGCTGTTTCTTGGCTGTAGTACTTAATTAACAGTTCTGGAACTGCTCTGTTTCCCAGGAATAGACTGTAAATCCAATAAATTAAACAACAAGGGCAGATGTGGGCAAAAATAAAAAGCCCATGCAAGTCAGAAATGAAAAATTAAGTTGTTTTGTCAGTCTTCAGAGGCCAGTGTAAGGATGTTATAAAACCTTCTGAAGCTTTTCTGCCTAGTGTTCAAGCAAGAGGGAAATGTTCCTGTGGATGCCAACATTTTTAGAACTGAAGATTGCTAATTACAAAAGCACTACTGACAGGACAAGGCAAAGTGGTTTGAAAATAAAAGAGGGTAGGTTTAAATCGGATATTAGGAAGAAATAATTTAATTTGAGGGTGGTGAGGCACTGGAACAGGTTTCCCAGAGAAGCTGTGGATGGCCCATACTTGGAAGTGTTCAAGGACAGCCTGAATGGGGCTCTGAGCAGCCTGATCTAGTGGAAGGTGTCTCTGCCAGGGGGCTGGAATTGGATAGTCTTTAAGGTCCCTTCCAACCCAAACCATTCAAGGTTGATCCTATGACCCTATAATTACATTAATTACTTTACTACATGAAATAGTACAAATATTGTGAAAACTGAGTTAAAACAAAAATATATTTTCTCTTCAAGATCTGAATGGAGTTAATAATAATGCCAAACCCTATCTTGTGTAGATGGCAATCAACTGCAAAAGAATTTCTGAGTATCTGAAAGAGTGTGCTCATCTAAACTGTCACTCATGCTTTAAGATGGCCAGTGAAACCATTTTATTACTGCAGTTAGCTGGAAAGGGCACTGTTCTGCAAAAATCAGATAATGCACTTATTTCTAAAAGCCTGGAACAAAAGAGCCAGTTGAGAATTGCTGAGTAGTTGCAAGATAGCCATTAAATATAAATATTTTTAAAACAATTTACTCCTTCCTAATGCTTTTAGAGCAGCATGTGGGAACAGAGTCTAAGTGCAGCATCTTACTGCATTGGAAAGGACATGGTGAAGGTTATTGGGCTCCAGATTTAACTCTTCCATCTTGTAATTGCTCATAACAGTTTCTAACCTATATAAACTAGGTGAGTTTGTAAAAAACTTACCCATCTTTCCTGGTGGTAACAATAAAAATGTGTATTTTTAAAATAACTAGTGCCAGTGATGCACATTTTTCACATTTAATGTGAAACAGTTTAATGGTGAATTTACGTTTCCATTCTTAAAATGAAAACTTGCAGCAGAAATGAAAATTTCGTTCTTTTGAACCTGTAGAGGGAAAAAGGACTTGCTTTGTAGGGCTGTATATCTGTAATTGGTACTTCCACATCTGGAGTTTTAGTAGCTATAGGTAGGATTAATTTGATCTAATTTAAGACATCCAAGCCTGCACCAAGCCCTTTAGACTGCTTCTATTGTCAACAAAGAAAAAAGGTCCATCCATACTGTGACTCATGTGGTCTTGCTTAGATGTCTATTTAAGGAGGAGATGGATGAGCCCTCATGATTTGGCTACGTGGAACTTCAGAAAAAATGTGTTTGCTGGGAGGTCATCCCATGTTGATCACCATGGATTGATACCAAGGCTCCTTTCATCCAGTACTTCCATCAATAACACATCCTCAGCAAATCTGTGGCCTGGCTCCAATCCAAACCAAGGAGATCCAAGGAGAAATTTAAGTTTCTTCACCTGGGATACAGGATACCAGTACAGGTGAGGAGTGAGGAGTGGACTGGCAGGGCACAGTCCTGCTGGAAATGGGCTCCCAGGGGATGCCTGGCTGAATTCAAGCACTGTCATCACAGAGCAGACAAAACACACACTGAGCACTACTCACACACCAGCACATGGAGGGCCTGTTTTTCTCTCCTCTGCTCCAATCTGGTGAGGCCATATTTAGGATACAGCCCAGTTTTGGCACAACCAGCACAAAAGGTATGTGGAGAAACTGGAACTGGTCCACTGGAGGGGTGCCAAACTGGTTACCCAGAGAACATGACCTACAGGGAGGGTGGAGGAAGCAGGGCTTGTCAGTCTGGCACAGAGGAATCTAAGTGTGGTCTACATGCAGCCTGTGACTGCTTGAAGAGAGTTGCACAGATAATGGAGCTAAACTTTCTCAAGAATGCCAAATAATGTAACAAGGGGGAATGGCCAGAAAATGCTGCTTCAAGGCTCAGACTGAACATTAATAAAAAAATTCACCTGGAGGGTTGCAACTGATTACCCAGGGGAGCAGCTGAACCCCTTTTTTTGGAAGTTGTCAAGTCTTTAAATCCATGGCTGAATTGCTCCAGTGCAGCTAAAAGTCCAGCTTTGAGCACAGAGATGGACTTCCCAACTAACACACCAGCCTGAAAAGTACAGCTGGGGCAAGACACTGCCTTTCACCCCAGCTCATGCTCATTCTCCCTGGAGTCAACAAAACTCCCTAGAGCTGGGACAAGTGCTTGAATTGATAGTGGAAAATCAGGATTTGTGGGGGACAAACTACTGACACATACAGTTCACAGGAAGATATGAGGAGCAATGGACAACTGTGTTATAGGCTTCTGTCTGTAACACCCAAACAGTCCTGGAATCCATTATTAAATGTACTACCATCATCTCTGGAATGTGTCCAAGCCCTTCAATTCTCTATTAGTAACAATAAATAGCAGTTCTCATCCAGAACTATGGAGGGGAGGTTCTGAACAAGGTGATCTGAGCTCTCTCTCAGCTCCTGTGACTCCCTGTGTAACCTGAGACATGTTAAACTGATTTTTGCAGCACAGAATTGCTTCTAAAACCACAGATTAAATTCACTGCTAAGAAAACCTATTTTCTTTGATTTTTCTTAACATTTATTCCATACTTAGAGTAAATTTATTGAGCCTTGCATTTGCAAAAAGAGAAATTTAACTTTCAGTAAGAATAAAAATATAGTTCCCAAAGGCAACTGCGTGAAGAATCATAAGGCACAGCTAAGGTTTGTTTAGAGACAGGACTCATTTCTTCTCCTCTTGAGAGTGTGACCAGACAGGCTTACGCTTCTGAACAAAGGCTTCAATGCCTTCCTGCCCATCTCTCAAAGTCAAATTATCTACCATGACCTTAGTAGTTATTTTGTAAGCAGTGTCGAGGTCCTGGGTTATCTGTCTGTAAAAGGTGGCTTTCCCCAAGGCCAGGATGGATTTGCTGCTTTCACATATCTTCTGACAGATTTTCATGGTCTCTTCTTCCAGCTTGTCTTCTGGTACCACCTTGCTGACGAGCCCGTGCATTAATGCTTCGTGGGCAGAGAGAGGTTCACCTGTGAAAAGCATCTCCAGTGCCACCTGGACAAGGAAAAACACTGTATAGTCAACCCAACTGCCTCAGTGCTTTGCCTTGTTTGGGGAATTTCAGCCTCCTTCCCCAGGTACAAGTTACTCTTTTCACAAATGGTTTAAATCTTTTGGTGTTTTAAACTGCCAGGGACCTGTTAAGAGGTCTCAGCAAAGACAAGGACTGGGTATAAAGATGGTCTCTCCAAGCCTGCCTGCTGATTCCAGCTGTCCTAGGCTGACACCCCTGGGTTTCTGTTCAAAAACACACAATCTCTAGTGATTGCTGTAGGAATTAAAAGAGAGGTGGATAATCTACAAAGTCAAATGACTAAACTTTGTATTTTAAGCTGGGCATATGTGCAGTTTTTGAAAACACCTGTCCTAGTTTTAAGTTTAGTATGAGCGGCTTTAAATATGGACTTTTTTTAGCCACATTATTTCAGTCTCCTGCTTCTTCCAGCATCTGGTGCTCGAGGTTTAAGACTAAAAAATCCCCAAAATACTCAGTGACTATTCAATGTTATGTATCAATAAAGATTGTTTTTCAAGACTCCTGGCACAGTTGACCAATGCCAAAATCATAAGAGCTGATTATCCTCATTAGCATCTTTGTTCTGGTAGCTACAAACAATGGAAACACTTCTTTTGTTAAAGGTTAAAATCAGCAATTCTGGGAACTGTAGGGAAGGTTCTTATTGCTTTGAAAAGTGGCACAGAGAAAAGTATTTCCCACACATTTTAAAAAGGTAATCCTATAGCCCAGAAATACTAATTCAGAAACAGCTACAACTGCACACAAGAGCAGACTTGGAAAAATCCCCCATGGACTCTATTTGAACAGGATGTCCCTGCAGATGGGAAATTTCAAGCTGAAGCCCTTATCCAGAAATGGGATGTGTGCAGTTCAGTCACTGCATCTCAGCAGAGCCCTGCTGGGCTTGGACCGTCTGCCTGCATGAATCCAATAGGCTTTACAGATTGTACTATTTTTTATGCAGTGAGAGATGTGCAGCCACAACCAGTAGGACATAAAACAGGAAGACAGTATAGGAGGGTTTTAGATGCTATTAAAAGCATCTTGATCTACAGCCAGGCAGAGCCTGCTGGCAGTGAAATGTCATTGCCTGGCAAGAATTGATGCCTCGGTGGGATTGTTATCCTGAACTTGCAGGGGTTTCCTCCTCAGGAGAGAACATCATTGGCTAAAGCCCTGAGCTGTCTGTTGGAAAGCAAAGGGATTGCTGAGCTGGTGGACTGCTGGGATGAGCTCGTGCTGGTTGGAGTCACATCAGTAGGAAGCTGCCTTTCCTGAACAAGAGTTCACCCTTTATTATTTTTCCAAGTCCAAAGAGTTATGGAGATGCCTTTTGAATAAAGTATTTTGAATGTTGCACTGCAGGAAAATAAAGTTCAGGCAATGGAACTGGAACTCCTAACATGGGAACCAACTTCTTGCAAAATTATGAAGAATATCTGGAAAGGAAGCTTACCTTTCTTGGAAGAGACCTGCCCAAGGCCACAGCCGGTGTGGAGCAGAACAGCCCAATGTTTACTCCAGGAGTAGCAAACTGAGATTTCTCACTTGCCACTGCGATGTCACAGCTTGCCACGAGCTGGCAGCCAGCTGCTGTAGCCAAGCCATTTACTTTGGCAATCACTGGCACTGGAAGTTTCTGGATTAAAGTCATAACCTGCATGCACGAAAGAGAGTGGTCAGTATGGAAATTCAGGAAGACACAATCCTGTTTTGGTAGCCATCAGAATTTCCTTCCTCTCTATTTACCAAAAAAACCCTAAACTGCTGGATCTTGGCTCCTTTCTGATGAAAGGATGAAGGGCCTGTAGCTGTCACACATGGCTTTTACAGCACTCCTTAAATATGGGCTCAGCAATGTCTTAGAGATCATTAGTACAGCAGGAACTAGAACAAAAGGTTTCAAAGTACTCACTGTTGTCACACTGAGGAGAATTAGGGGTCAAATTCTAGCTCCACCACTATCAAAGGGGATTTTGCCATTCTTTCCAAAGGCTCCAGGATTCATTTTAACTTCCCCACTTCCCTGACTGTGTCTTTAACAAGACCTTGGACAACCAGTGAGTCAGATCTTACTTTCACATTGTCTACCTGATGTTTAAGCTGATCCTGAACTTTTAGCTAAATAAATGCTTGGAAAGAACATTTGATCACAAGAGATTTGAAGATGGTTATCCCTAGACTTCTAGAAAAGATGTTGCCCAAATACTCAGCTGCAAGGAACACTGGCCAAACTAAGGAACACACCCTGACTGTGCCCATTGTTGGAGACATGCACACTGGCATTCTAGCTCTTCTATTTACATGTAGAGAAATCCAGGGAAAACAGGCATTGAAATAACAGAGCAGCAAAAATCAAGGCATCTGGAGGAATAATCTGTGCTTTAGCAAGCAGATGACCAATGCTGTCCCTCCTTAAACCAGTGCTTGCTCTTAACACCAGGCAAAGGCAGAGAGAGTTCAAGAAGTTCAAGAAGAACTGCTTACCTCTGCACATAATTCAAATACTTGGGAATGATGCTTCACATCATCTTCACTTGACAGTTCCTTTAAATCATGGCCGGAACAAAATACAGGTCCTTCAGCTGCAAAGAATTTCAGGAAAAGTCAGTCTGAAGTAATAAGGAAATCAGGGATTGCAGCATAACAATGTCCTAGCTAAAGAGATGTCAATGACATGTCAATGTTCAGAAAGGAGTTTGAGGAGTGAGTTTTGAACAGAATTCCAAAATATTGCCTTCTGGGTCTTGTGGTAACTTTGAATTGCTGCACTGCAACACTTTAGCACAGTAACACCCATTTATCACCACTTTTCAAGGTCTCATTTTACTTACATTACACTTAACTCACTTAGAAAAAATGCACTTCACACCTCTAAGCCCAGTTTTGTGTAAGGATGTTCAAAACAGCTCCTAGGTTCAAAACAGCTCCTAAGGATGTTCAAAACAGCTCCTCAAACTTATCAGGTGTAGCAAGGCTGGAATGCTCTGCTCTCAGACTGATAAATATACTTAGTCTCTATTTATTGCACCCAGAATTAATTATTAACTTTTGCTAAATAAACATCAATATTTTTCCTGTCATCGTGTTGAAGGTCACAATGGAAAAAGAAAGAAAAAAGGTTATTCTGCTACAGGAGAACCAGAAGGGTTGTTGGAGTGTCTTCTCCACTACTAAACTGTCATCTAGAGAACCCCCAAAAACATGCTCAGGATTTGGGCAGCAAAAGAGGAGGTTTCTGTAGAATTAAACTTTGGATTTGCTACGATCAGAACACTCTATACAGGTACACAATCTTTACAACAGTTTTCTTTTGTCATGCAAGTACCTGCCATTAGAATGAACCAAAGTGATGCTTTTCAGTCCTTCAGAATTTCTCAGATATTTGCATGGAGTGACATTTCCAGCTACACCTATGCAGACCAAACCTAACCTATGGATTTGTTTCTTATGAATCAGATTAGTGAGACACAATCTATCCAGAAATAACCACATAACTGTCAGTCAACTCATGGGGCTGGCAATATATATCTGGAGATTAATTACATCTGCTTTTGAACCTCAATGAAGAATCTGCTGCAAAGTCTGTGTTAAAGGCCCAAAGAATCCTCTGAGGAATCTTTTATTTTCTTGAAATGTCTTCTGTTGCATTTTATTCAGCAGGGGAACTAGAAATAAACAGGAACATGCAATTTCTAAAAAACCAAACACGATTGTGCTCACAAACTCCCAGAGCACTGTACTCCCAAAGAGCCTTCAGTGTTTTGCAGAATTTCTAACTGCTGTTTGAAATGAGGAATATGTATATTTAAACTCACCCCTGTGGAATCAGCTCTCTTCCACTCTTGTGTATGTGCTCTTTTCCCCTATGTATAGGAAACAGCACGATCCTAACAAACCAATTTATCTGAGATGTTCAGAAGAGGAGCAAAGGAAAGTTATCTTAAAATAGCAGAGGAACAAAAGATAGCTTAAGTACGGCTCAAGTTTCATTATCTTTAAGAACTCTACAGCTTAATGTATAAGTAGAGGGCAGCTGTAACAGGCTGAGAGGCTGTTTTACATCTGTGGGCCACGTGTGTCTGTGGTACTGATATTGTGGTCTCTCCTTCATTGGAGTGTTCTTAAAATAGTTCTGACAAACCACTGGCAACCAGGCTGACTCTGGCTCGGAGCAGGGAAACAGAGCACTTGATTTGGAGAAACTCTGTTTTGTGCTACAGCTGACACCCGCCAACAGGGCAACAAGCACCACCCTAGCTTTGCCCCTTCCTGCACAAAGCCCCTGTCGTGGGGGTGTTAATACTTTACTTTGAGAACTCTTAGAACTCTTTTTTTTTTTTTTGTTTGGCTTTTGTTCTGTGTAGTCTTTACATACAATCTTTAAACCAATTAACCCCAACCCTAAACTGCCGAGTGTAAACACCTTCATATCCCGACTGAAATGCTGACATTTTGAGACGCGTTAACGCTTAAAGATGTTGGCAAAAACCAAAAGCGTAACAAAACCCCAGTCGGTCATTAACGCCGAGTTAGGAATGAGGAATTCCGTAAGGAGAGGGGAAGCTGGGGCGAGTATACAGGAAGAGGTGACAAGGAGGTCTGACGGGTGCGGACAGCCGCGGGGGAACACGGCAGCACTGGGGAACACACAGGTCCCTTCCCGCCCCGTTTCCTGTCGTTCCCAGCGAGGTCTGGGTTTCGGCTCCGCGCT
>VYXF01009993.1:271573-291657 GCA_013397295.1 Polioptila caerulea | reverse complement strand
GCTGTGGGCCCCGCCCGGCTGCCGCGGTACCCGCGATGACGATGACGCGGAGCTCCCGGCTCTTGACGTCGTGCAGCAGGTCCCGCCGCAGGCTCTGCAGCATGGGCAGCGACAGCGCGTTCCGCCGCCGCGGGTTGTTCAGGACGATGGTGCTGCAAAACCCGTCAAACACAGCGGGGTTACGGTCACCCAGCTCCGANCTCCCGCGGCCGCGGCGCTGCTGAAGGCGGCCGTGAGGGGCCTCCGCAGCCGGCACAGCCGGGCCGCCATGGCTGCGGGGTCGGGCCGGGGCGGAGCTCCGCGGCCCGAGCCTGACCCCGGCCTGGTGGCGCTGCCGGGGCACAGGATCACAGAACCGATTGGAAAAGACCGCGGAGATCATCGAGTCCAGCCCATGACCAAACACCACCTTGTCTACCAGACCGTGGCACTGTGTGCCTCGTCCAGGCTTTCCTTGAATAGCTCCCGGGACAGTGGCTCCACCACCTCTCCGGGCAGCCCCAATGCCCAGTCACTCTTTCTGTGAAGAAATTCTTCCCAATGTGCCACCCAAGCCTCTCCTGTCACAGCTTAAGGCCATGTCCTCTCATTCTGTCGCTGGTTGCCTGGAAGATGAGCCTGCCCCCCACCTGCTATACCCTCCTGTCAGGGAGTTGAGGAGGGTGATAAGGTCACTCCTGAGCATCCCCTTCTCCAGGCGGAGCCCCTTTCCCAGCTCCCTCAGCTGCTCCTCTTCAGACTTGTGCTCCAGACCCTTCCCCAGCTCCACTGCCCTTCCCTGGACACACTCCAGCACCTCAATGCCCTTCCTGAGCTGAGGGGCCAGAACAGGAGACAGCACTCGAGGTGTCTCTCACCAGTGCCCACTTCCCTGCTGCTGCTGGACACATTCCTGGCACAGACCATCCACACAGAGCCTCCCCCAGTCCTGCTCTCAGACCTGACTCCTGCACTGGATGGGCAGTGGTATCATTAATGAGCAGCTGGGCTGTTGGAGAGCACTCAGAAATGTGATAATTTCTTCAGATTCCATTGAGCACCTTCATCTGTGACCATGGGATGAGGATTAGGACTGTGCTGAGTAAACTTGTCAGTGGCACTGGGGTGGGATCTGTCAGATGACAGCGGTGTCATGAAGAGAAAATGACATTGCTTTGAGGCCCAGAGTAACTGGTATGAGATGAAATTCAGTTCTGCAAGGCTACTTGAGAGTTAAGGAGATCATAATTTATTCACTGGGAACTCATCATCTAGAAATTGTCATGGGAAAGGCCTTGTGTGTTCTAATTGGTTCTACAGCGATTGGTTCTACAGGTCTGTGGTCCCTGTGATGCATTCAAGAAGAAAAAGAAAGTTAAAATCACCTCTTAAAATCACATTTACACTTCAAATGTAATTTTAAAATTCAGAGTATTTTAGGGATTTACAGGTACACTCATAGCACATCCTGGAATATTGCTTATGCTTCTGGTCACCTTTGTTCCAGAAGTCAAGCTAAAAGAGGGGCAGCCATGGCTGAGGCAGCTGGGGAGCAATTCCATCTGCCAGGAGATGCTGACAGGCCAAAAGACCAAGCAGCCTTTTTCCACACAATACAGGTAACCTAAAATGGAACAGATTTATGTCCAGCATATGCTCCTTGTAAATGTAAATCAGTGCTCCTGCTTCCTGATCTCCCTGTTCTTGTGAGTTGTTACAAAGTACTTGTAGGTTCCCAGATGTGTCTCCAGTTTTCATCAGTGTCTGTTGAACCCCTGCAGCTTCTTTGACTATAGTGGCAATTGAGGCTTCTCAGTTGTGGGCACCAGCCTCATAAAAGAACCATTTGAGGTTTGTGTTTAGTAATATATTTACTTACACAGATATTAACAGCTTAGTGGGAGGATGCACTTTCTGCTTACTTTTATGTTGATTTTATGTTGCCTAACACCCCTCAGATCCCTGGGCTTTGTGGCTCTTCAATAGGAGGCACAGTGGGTTTATGTACATTTATGTACATTTTTCAGTGTTGAAGGTCACTGTCAGACCTGAGAGCTAATTCTGCTCTGGGCTTTCCCCACATGACCATTTTCTTTTTCTCAGAGTTATTTCTACCTCGTGGTCATTCACTCAAAAGTTCTTCCAAAATTTACTTTTAATATGCAGTAGGAATTTGTAGGGGAAAAAAATTTTAAAATTTCCCATTTAGAAGCAAATAAGATCATCTTATATAGATTTCAGCAATTTCAAAGCCCCTGCTTGGTGTGGCAAAGGCCAGCACACCGAGAACACCAGCCAGGTGCTTGCTCTGGGAGGAATTCCCAATCCTCTGAAACTCTGATCACTGTCCTCTTTCGAACTTGTGAATACCACCTGATTTTTTTTCTTCCAGTTCCTTCTCTTTCTCCATCTGCTTGTCCCTCCTCTGTCCATTTCCAAGGAAAGAGTATTTTTGTGGTCTTCTCCAAAAAGCTTATTTTTTATATAGTGTTTCCAGCTCCCTGGAAATTCAGTTCTTTTTAACTTTGATTGACAGCCTCGTGTTTCCTTTCACACCCACCCCCATTACAGATTGTTTTTTGGCTGCAGCTTCCCCAATGCATTTAGCAGACCTGCTGCTGCCTTCTCTGAGAAAGATCTGAAAAAACATTCTGACTTCAGGCAGATTTCCTTTTCATAGCATTTGCCAGCAGCACTATGGTTGTGGCTGAGCTCACAGTTTCAACTGGAGACAGCCAGAAGCCAGGATTGCAAGTACCAGACGGGGCTTTTCTAACCAATAGCTGTATTGATCCTCATAAAAAATAGAAAGGGAAATGACAAAGGACATGACGTGACTTTATCCTTAGATCACTCCAGAAACTATCAGGGTATCACAGTCTGCAGGAAAAGATGTTTGAGATTCGAGTGTGCTCAGCTGCTGTAAAGCCCTCTGTGCTCTCCACTGTGATGCTGCTAGATAGCATGCATGGACAATAAAGATCCAGGATCCCTTCCTTTATGAAGCACAGGTATTTATTTGGGTCTTTAATTCCTTGGCTTTCACTGAGCCCAGATGGGATATGAATCTTGCAGGAGCATCTGCTGCTATAAATAGCACGGCCACCCAGGCGAAGGCAGACCGTGTTGGGATGCAGCTTGTATCTAAAATACATCCACATCCACGTATGGAAATTAGTAAATTTATCCATAAAGACATTTCCATTAATTGGAGCGCTATGATGAAAACTTGGGACTATTTTATGGAACACGAGGCAGACATATCCTTAGCAAAGTTTCATGCAAATTATCTCTTGTCAAATGCTGGCATTCCCAGAGGATCTTGTGACCTGATTTTCAACACCACTGAAGGCATTCAAATCCCACTGGAAGCCAGAAGGGTTTGGCACCTTAAGAACTCAAAGACTGCTTAATTCTGCTCAGGTGTGTAGTAGTTCCAGGATAACAGGGAGAGCAGGGTCTTGTTCTTGCACTCAGGCCAAGGAAAATCATTTATTTCCCTGCTTTGTAAATTCTGCTAGCAAAGAGATAGACTAGTGCATCATGGTTTCTCTGATGTGGAACCCTCCAGGACTGACTAAAGAAAAGATGAAAAAAGATTTTGCATTTTTGTTTCTATTTAGCAAGGATTCTGAGCTGAGTCCCAGCACCACAGGATGGGTGCTGTCAGTGTAGCATTTTTATGGTGTCCTTGGACAATTTATGTTCTCTGTATTGCTATTAGGATAGAAAAAGCACAGAATCTTCAGGACAATACTTAATTTGCTGGGGTTTTCTAAAGGCATCAAACCCCTTTACTCTGTACACACCTTGAATTTCCATGACTCTGCTACCAAACCACTTTGAGTCCTAGCCCTGTTTTTTTTTCTTTGAAAAGTCTGAGAAAGGTAATTTATATATCAGCCTTCTCTTTATAGAGGCTTTAATTAATAATTATGAAGTAGTAATTAAAAGTCAGTTACAGGATTAATGTATAGGAGACTGTCAAAAATTTTAGCATGTACTTTAGGAGAAAGTTGTGTTTAAAATAATACATACATACAAATATTTTAAAATACTGATTATGCTGCAAAAAGAAAGGATTTGTATCCAGCTTTAACTCCATGACTGCCATTGAAAATCTGCCTATGAACCAGGCTAATCACCAGCCAGTCAGGCCCAGATCAGGTCCTTCCCTGGCAGTACTGCTGCCTCCTGCCTTTACATTTAGCATTCCTTCAGCAAACAATCCAGTGTCCTGTTTGCTCTTGACATTGAAGGTAAAGCTCCCAGCGTCACTGGTGCTGCAATGTTTTGCAGTGACTGCTCAGAGCTGTTTCCCAGACACTGTGTGGCAGCACTGCTCCATGTAATGGGCGCCGCTTATTTTCCTTTCTGCTTGTGAACCAGGTGATCGACCAAAGCCCTTTTGTCGCTACACCCATTCCTGCTCCTCTTCATTTGCTTTCCTTTATCCTCCCCACACTCATCTTTTATCCTATCTTGTCCTCACTGTTAAAGTGATTTATATTTCCGTGGCGTTAACATTAGATTTTTTTAGATGTGAGGTTCTTAAAATATGAACAATGACCAGAATTATACAATATGTGAGGCTATAACAGGCTTGGGAAAAAGGTGACATTCATTCCTTCCCTCAGAGGATCTAACCTTGGGTTCCCAATTTAGATACTTAATCCTGCAAGGCTCCCTCACAATCAGCAGAGACGCTGTCTCCCCGCAGGGCTGAGCAGTGTCTAAATCAGCTGCCGGCTCCCAGTGCCTCTCCAGGCTCCTGCTGCTCTCCATCCATGGCACCAGAGTCGGGCTTTAACCCCCGCGCAGCCGCTCGCTCACTTCCCCCAGCAGCAGCAGGGACAGAGTCAGAAGAGCAAAACTGAGGAAAGTCATGGGCTGACATAAAGACAGTTCAATTGGTAAAGCAAAAAATAGTGCACACAGGCAAAGCCAAACGAGGAATTCATTCCCCACTTCCCACGGGCAGTCGGGTGTTCAGCCATCCCCAGCACAGCGGGGCTCTGCCAAATGTAACAGTGACTTGGGAAGACAAATGCCATCACTCAAAATGTCCCCCACTTCCTTCTCCCAGTTTTACATGCCAGTCATGACCCCATATGGTCCGGGGTATCTCTGGGGTCAGCTGTCCTGGCTGTGTCCCCTCCCAGCTCCTTGTGCACCACCGGCCTCCTCACTGGTGGGGTGGGGCAAGGAGCACAAAAGGCCTTGACTGTGTGTGAGCCCAGCCCAGCAATAACAAAAACGTCCCTGATCTCTCAGCACTGATTCCAACACAAATCCAAACCAGCCCCATACAGGGTACTGTGAAGAAAACCGGCTCTGTCCCAGCCCAAAACATCAGTAGGGAACCAAGGCAGACTGGTCTGATGCCTCTTGCAGGGCATGTGAACTTTCTCCTCACCCACATGAAAGGTACAAATACTGACCTAAGCCCAGGGATCTCAATGGAAGAAGGGAGTACCAGAATCCTCTCAGCCTGATGATTCTCTAACTGTATCTTAGGATTCACTTCCAGATGTCAGTGCCTCTCTGCTGTGGTTACAGACAGAAACATAGCTGTGAATGAAGAGGTAAATGGTAGCTACTGTTTGGGGCCAAGAGCAAAAGTTTGCCTGAAGTTGTCCATACTTGGGAACACCCTCTATTGTGGCCTGGTTTTGCTCCAAGTCCCTTCTGCAAATGACAGTTCTCACCACAAAATTGCACCCTCTACCCAGCTTGTCCCTGCTTCTGCTAGTACTGTAGCAAAATACATTGAATTTTCTGGACTCTTCCAGTTCACCTGTTTCCTGCCCCTTGGCCAATTTTCAACATATTTCATTTTCTTTCATTCCTTTTCATCTCATTACAACCATCATATTAGAACCAGGGAAAATATTTTTTCAATTAAATTGGGTTTTTATCCAATAAGAATACCAGACTTACAAATGAGCTCGAGAATGACAGAATGCCAGTAATTAATGGTTCCTTGGCAGCATCAACATCAGAAGCTGCACAGGGATAACACAGACAACACCCACCTTGGGTAGAAAAGTTTATCAAGTCTCAGAAAAAATTAGTACAGTCAGGAGCTGAAGCCACTCAGCGTACTAGGGCACACTGGGCAGGAGGAGGAGGAGAAGGGGGAGGTTTTTATGTGTCCTTGCAAGTGGCTTGACACAGAACGCTGCTCATTACTGGGCTGGTGGTGACTTATATATCTCAGTGGTGTGTATTTTACCTTATCTTACATCTTATCTCTCCGGTGCTGTGTCAGACGTGGCAGCCAGGAGGCAGGACAAGGAGCCACCAGGGAAGCTGCCAACTGCTCGTGTGCATTTTCTTTACGGGCTGCAGGATGGGCTCAGACCATCCAGCTGGGCCCAATACTCTCACCACACACTTTCATCTTATCAAGGCCACACATGTTAAATTCACAGTATGTTGGCACAAAGGAAGGGGCGATGGCCTGATCCAACACAGCTGTCTGATATTGTGGAGAAACATCCTGTAACTCTCTGTGTCAAAGTGCTCATGGTTCCTGTTTCCAAGCAGAGGAAGCAGTAATACATAATGAGCAAAGAAAATTATTCTGTGTTGAGGAAATACTAACCCACAAATTAAAAAGGGTATTTTTATAATCAAGAATTATTTTAGTATTGAAGGAAAAAGAAAAAGCTTCAGGAAATTATGTCTGCCAGTCCCCTGGATCTGTCAAGGAGATTGGAAGAAATGTTAAAAGCTGCAGTAAAATTATTGCTGAACAAACAGACAGAAATGAATGCTTGCCCTGAGGAAAAGGCTGCAGCACAGGCTCAGTGATGCTCTCTCTGGTGTGACCTCCCGACCAGTCCATGGGTGTGCCTGCTGATCCACGGCACTCCGAGCCAGCCCTGCTCTCACCCCGCCAGGAGCTCCGGGCTTGGGGGGAGCTGAGACACGGGCTGGTGCTTGTGCCACACAGACACACTGCAGAGAGGAGTTACATACATGGGGAGCTTCAGGTTACTGTGGCAGTGCGTGTCAGAATTAAAATTAGCTGTAAACAGTGTTTTCTAGTCCTGTAGTTGAAGAAAACCCGAGTTGACTGGATAAAAATCCCTAACACCCCGTGTCGCTTGCCCTCGTACAACTCCTTCAGTCCTCCCGACCATTCCCTGAGCAAATGTGCTGTGGTGGGGAGAGCACAGGCTTTTGGCAGGTCAAACATAGCAGTGCCCAGTGAAGTCTGTGGCTCTTCTCCAATTTGAGGTGGTAATTTGGGTCTCCAATCTCTATCTGGCCTTCAGTGTTCTTAGGAGAGGTGGTTACTTA
The DNA here is from genome assembly GCA_013397295.1 of Polioptila caerulea. Classification (NCBI taxonomy): domain Eukaryota; kingdom Metazoa; phylum Chordata; class Aves; order Passeriformes; family Certhiidae; genus Polioptila; species Polioptila caerulea. Next base: position 284,370 of record VYXF01009993.1, on the reverse strand, counting down.
GGATCATTGAGAACCCCAGCCTGCTGTTAAATGTAGCAGGAGACAGACAGTCTGATCCTATTTCCACAGGAAACCAGGCTAAAATAACCTTCACAATCTTGTTAAACTCCTACTTTTAAAATGATGCTGTTGTTTTTATGAACAGCCTCCTGCACAACAGCAACACTACAGTGAACTAGAGATTTTCATCATTATCCATCTGTTTTATTGAGAGCTGAAACAATTAGTACTGGCAAGATTCTTAATATAGCAATGGACTTATCAATTATCAATGAACATTTTAATAAACTAATCCCATTAGTGATTCTTTAGAGCTTAATTTATTTTAAACAGCTGAGTGACTAGTTTATCTTTGTTTTTATTTTCACTTATTCTTTGCACTTGTATGAGAAATTTGGGCTTGGGCTTCACAAGACAGCAGGAGAGACGTACATGCTGATTTCTCCCTCTCTTCTCATCAGAGGCAAGGAAATCAAATGCTTCCTTGATTTACATCCTGCTTAATCCCACTGACATTAATTTACTTAAATCTGGGTACATGATTTGTTCAATTAGATCTGTACAGTATGCAAAATATGAGGGTTTGGCTAGGTCTCTTTGAAATAATGTAGTTCAATTTATCACTTATTTTTAAACATGGCCACCTGCTTTTCTCCTTCATCAGTATTTATATGCGTAGTTCTGGAGAAGATGAAAGAAGACCATTCCTAAGTAGTAAATTTATTTAAATTTGGACTTCAGTGATCCTTGTGGGTCCCTTTGAACTCAGGATATTCTATACGTTTTTTGTTTTTTTTTTTTTTTTTTAATTTCTTCTTGTTTCAGGAGTACTTCTTGTGCTTGGCATGTTCAGCTCTAGGAATCTGGGTGCCTCAGTTGACACTACTATTCCCAGCAGGAAACCTTCAGGGAAATGAACAGCACATATTTGGACATCTGAGACAAATGAAAGAGGATTATATGAATTAATTGCAGCTGGGAAGTTTTTCAAGTTCTTCACGTTTTTCATGAACATACAGATTTGGTTGTTGACACTGGCACAAGGTTTCATTTGAATTGCTGATAATGGAAGAGTTTCTGACTTTGCAAGGCAGCTGAATGCCAGTTCAGTTTGAAGCTGGTGGCTGGATTCTTACAGATTTGATTGTCATCAGGTTTCCATCTGCCTGTTTGCTGGACCTGGCACAGCAATTTTCAAGCATTGACTCTAGTGGCAACTCATGACAGTTCATGAAGGACCTACTTTTCAGCTTTGGGATATGCAGTGCCATCCAGACTAGACTGAACTAGATGATCTTTAAAGTCCTTTCCAACCAACACATTCTGTGATAATATCATCTGTGCAGTCTCTGAGCCACAACAGTACAAAAAGGAATTTAGACAACACCTTGAATCCCCAGTGCTCCCAAAATTACAGAGGCACATACTTGCACAGCTTTTTGATACTGGAAGACCAACTACCTTCCTTCAGTGCACATTAGCACTAATCATTGTCTAGATCTGGACCAATCCATAGAAGTGAAATTACAGGGCATTAGGAAGGTAAATCACATTTATTACACCAGTGCCTAAGGCTGAGAAAGTACAAAGCTCTCCCCAGAAGACACTGTACTCCCTGCTCCAAAAAAGCTCAGAGCTGGAGAAAAGCAGCTGAGTGTGTTTGTAAAAGTGAAGGTTGTAATTTGAGAGCAAGCATGTAGTACCTTGGTGCTGTAAGAGTCAGTTTGAGAACACAGAGGAGAGAAAGGAGAAGAGACACTGAAAAGAGGATTGTTGGAGTAACAGTCCCAGGAGTGGAATGAAGCTGATGTAAGAGATTTTGAGAACAGGGGCTGGAACAACCAACCAGTGAACATGGTGAGTGTTGAGGCAGCACTGCAGAGTGGCTCTGAGGGTGGCTGTCACTCCTGCCTTGACAGCTGCTCTCATGGCTTGCTTCTTCCCCATCTTAGAACTGGTTCCTCCAGAAATGGGGATTGTTCTCAGTATAGGTGTGTGCCAGAGCATCAATATTTAATTTATTTTTTCTCCCCTGAACTTCCTTTTTAAGCAGATTTAAGGAGTGAAACACAGAGTACACAGAGGGACTGCAATATTATGTTGAAAATACGGCCCAGATCTCAAGTTTCAGAACCAAAGGTGGGTATCCACACACTAAACTGGAGCAACTCTGGTTTGAAATGAGATCTGACTGCTCACAGCCTCATTGATGAGATGTTTTGATGCTCCCTTGTTTCTTCACTAAATCAACTCTAGGCTGCCTCAGAATTTGACCTGGGCTGAGGGAGTTCTCCTGTAACACACTGAGCTCTCTGTCAGTTTATTCCATCTGCTCAAGCAGGGATTAGAATTTGTCTCAAGGAATCCCCATTTTCTTTTTATAGCTTCACACTGATTCACCATGGGAAGGGGTTCAGTTATGGGGAATGTTGCAGGCTCTGAACTACATCCTGCTCAGCTGCACACCTACAACTTCTACTCATTTGTAAAAAAAGACTAACATGCATCCAAGAGGGTAATTTGGTTCTGTTCCTGTTATTAGACCTGCATGACTTGACATTACTCAGAAACAGTTTCTGGCTTTTAGATGCCTGTTATTATCATTAGAATTCTTTATTACTCTTTGTAGGAAGAGGTAGGCTTTAGATGAAGAATAATTCTCCATATCCTCAAGTTCTACTGTTCCCTTTCCAGTTATGTCCAAACATGAGAGCTGTAACAAAAAAGCCAATCTCCTTTTTTTGTATGTGCAGGTAATTTGTGGCTGCATTCTGTCCAATATTACAATTATATCAAAAATGTGGAGGTTTCTTTTACCTATTTATTTGATCCAATTCCCATCCCCCAAAAGAAAATCAAGCAATGTCCAATCCTCCAATAAAAAACATAATGAACAAAGTTTTATTTTACTGCATTTTTTTAAAGTGTGCTTACTTAAAAACTTTAGGTGTAGTTGATGCAGCTGCAGAGGAGAATGCAGTGGATGAGCCCATTTCAGTGTCCCTTCCAGTTATGTTTTCTATGATAATGATTGGGAAGAGGATAATTATCAGCAATATCCAGTGTGAATACAGGAGCAGATTTGGAGTGCTGCCTGATTGCAAGGTATTTGTCTGACACTCATTGTCATTGCATGAGAATGCTTTAATAAGCATTGAAAACATTCAGTTACATGGACCATCTCTGGCAAAAATAGACTGGCTGATGTTTTGTGCTCTGTATAAATGCCAAGTGTTTAACATACGGACACGCAGTGCTACCTGCTGAAAACACTAAAACCTATAAATCCTTGATTCTTATTTACAAAAGAAATACCAAGAATCTTTCAGTTTTAAGATTCTTTAAGAATCTTAAATGTAAACATTTTCTTTTCAGTATGGATGAATAATGACAAAGGGTGTTTTTTCCATTCAAAAATAGATAAAGATCTTATAATCATTAAAAGGACTAATGAGCCTGATCTTTTTCTAGAAATGCAGATCCTGTTCTGGCATCTGAACAGCTGAGTAGGAGGTAAGCGTATATTTAAAGACCAGATACCATACAGACAGAGCAGATTCCTGTTTGGTTCTTGTATTGGTTTATACTCAGTTCTCAGCTCTTCAGATTATATTTTTCAACCACTTTACTTCTCTCCATTTACTTCATCAAAGTAATTCATATCTGGATTTTAAACCTGTGTTTCTACCGAGTTGTCTGGAAGCAGATTCATTTACCTAATGTAAAGGTTAGACTCAGCACACAGATTAAGACACCTAAATTTAGGTGTCTGCACGTAGCTGCTGACCGGGGCTCGTCAGCTTGAGAGGGCTCCAGACTCACTCACTGGGGATCAGATCTGAGCCAGTACTTATGGAGCAATTTCCCAGTGTAATGAATGAAAGTCTGGAGAGTGGGGCTTAGGGTGGCATCAATCCAGTCACCTCTAGGTGTTGTATAATGAGCTGCCTCATGCCCTCCAGCCTTTTTTTGAGTGCCTTCCACGCCCAGAATGGGAGCCCTGGCACCTGGTTTACATACAGGCACATACACTGTGGACATAAGGACCTTAACCTAAGGTTAAGTGAGATCCATCCCTTCCAAAGGGGGTCCCACAGGAAGGGATCCTCTCAGCTGATTTCTTACAGGAGCCAGGCTGTAGAACAGAGTTCAGAACCCTGGATAAGCAGTCTCACAGAAGCTGTGGTCAGTGGTTAGGTTACACCTGTGGACCCGTTCATCTACGGCTTGCCTGGAGCCTCTGCACATACCAGGCTTTTCCCAGCTCTCCCACAAAGTCTGGACAAGAAGAAAAAAATATTTCTTTATGGACAATAAGGGTGTGGGAGTGTGACCAGCAATTCCTTCTTCCCATGGAAAAGACCCGGAGGTGACTGATGCAGGACACAACATTGTCCTTTTCTATCTCAATGCAGCTGTTTCAGAACAAAATTATCAAGAAAAGGCTGATGCAGCCTGTGTGACAGATTTTCCTGACTCTGTGGAAAGTCCAGGATCTATTTTAGGTGATGCATTTTGTGTCATTTAATTAACTGATACTATAGCTATGTTTGCCCTGCCAGAGGATTTCTAAACCCTTTGTACCAACTGATTTCAGTTGAGAGACAGTACAATGAACTCACTCCATTTTCTGCGTTTTCCCAAATTCAGATTTCACCCATTATCTTAACTGAAGCAGCAGCAGCACTGTGTATTTTCCATTACCTCCTCCCCTGCTTCTAATAAAAATTCAACTATGGGTCAAATCCTTGTCTGGAAAGAGTCTATACAGTTCAGGATCTGCTTTGTACAAAAAAGTTACAAAAACAGGATGTGTTTTATTTGACTGGAGTGAACTTAATGGTCATGGGTCGTTTTCATTTAAGACACGTTTTTTTCTCATGGTATTCAAATGTATTTTGTTTCTTAAATGACAGCAAGAATAAAATACATTTTTCTCAGCATTTTTTGTTAAGGATCTTAAGGCACTTTGCTGACAGTAATTTGCTAAATATTGCAGCCTCCCTATATAGTGAATTTGTCACTGCTGGCCTTATCTGCTTTCTCAGCTTTCAGGCTTATTTCCCTCCAGTGGGAGGGAAGACCTGGGTGCTTTCCAATCAAGAATTATTAAGAGGACAGAAACACCATATATTTTTATGTACTTTTTTTTCTTTTCTTTTTAATCACATGTATTTTCTTCACTTGTCTTCCCAAACTGAAAGCTTGGTAATGAATTCTTCCTTTATTTCACTGCCATGTTATTCTTTGCCCTTGTATTTAACTACTCCCCAGCGAGTCTCCGGTTTGCCCTGTTCCATTCATTCTCTCTGGAAGCGTTTTCAAGTTTTGAAAGTTCACCTCAGGAACATTTCATAATAAGAACTCAAGGAAAATAATATAATCTTGCTTTAAAACACTTCCTTCCTCTGTTTTGCTGATGAATTATAACAATTCACAATAACATCTGGCCAGCAAGTGGTACAGAACTTATTTCATTGTTTTAACTGTATTTCTTTCTTTTGGTTGTAGAGCCCATAACATGAGGATTCCCTGGCTGCTGTTCTGTGATCAGACACAGAGTACAACATGAGATCAAGATATGCCCAAATGTCTGCAACTGGGCTAGAAATAGCCTTGGGAAAAGATCTGTAGACTTAGATGGAATCAGAACATGAACGCTCTGGTGGAGGGCAAAATGCACATCTGAATTTTCCAGCTTGATCCATTTTCTAAAATCAGAGGAAAATCTGAAGAGAAATCTGACCTTCTCTTTCTTAGATTCTCTGAATCTAAGTTCATAGATTGAATTCAAAAGGAGAAAGGAACCTGTTTTTTGAATCCAGTTTTGACTTAATGAATAATGGAAATAGAACTGGATAAGATATTTTAAGAACTTTCTACAATCCCAGTTTTGAGGAATCTCACAGAACAGTTCATAAAGTTGAGCGGTGCTCAAGTTCAAGTCTAGGAAGGACAGCCTCCATCCCAAAACCTAATGGACAAACTAAAGATATTCCAGCTCTAAAATTGATCACACATTAATTGGGAGCATTAGTGGTGATAAAGAGGGGAAGTATGACACCTGAGCCTCCCCTTAGAACACCTGCAGAACTCAGTGCATGAGGGGAATGAGACCTCAGGGTTTCTAGGTCCTCCCTCCAAGCTCATTTGGAGCACTTGTGGGTGTCAGACTTTCAGTACATAATTTGAGGCCTGATTCAGTGTCTATCACAAGGTGGTGCAATTTCAGCAAAACTGCTGCCTCTTATCCTACAGCTGTTAATTTAATTCACTTGTGTGACTTTGAAAGACTGTGAAAATGAAGAATTGCTCAAAACAATCTCTAAGACTGTGAATGTTCTTACAGCCCTTACCAGAAGGTGAATGTTATGGTGTATAGGTACAGAGCACTCAGCAACAGGAATTCACTGTCCCATGAGCAGGTGCCAATCTTCAGCTCACACAGGGTTGTGCTCCACATAACCTTGCTGACCAGTGTCATGCTTGGTGTTGATTGTTTGATATAGATCTCTTGATCACCAGCTTCTTCATATAAGCTGTGGCCAGACAATAAAAGGCAAAGGCCAGTGCCACATTAATGACAGAGGGCGTAACATTCTTATAATTTATTTTTAGTTCACCAAACCATTCTAGTTCTGAGGTTTAGATTATTTAAAGCAAACATTGCTGTATACCCAATGCATGATATTTGCTCCCATGCTGCCTCAGTTCCACATGCTCATGTCACTTCCACGTGAACTACAGCATATTGCAAAGCTGTGTCGTATTCTTTTAATTTTTACACTGAAGGATTTCAAATGGAACCTAACATAATTAGATTACATGTAATCTCTTCCCATTTTGATCCTATTCTAAAGAGTGTTTGCAAAGGAGCTTACTTGAGTCTTAAATGCACAACTTGAAATCACTGACGGAGATGAGTAAGAGCAGCACGCTCTTAGGAAAACATCCTGATGTGCAGGACAAAGCCTCATGGCTTTATTCAGAGAAATAGGTGTCTCCATGGGCAGTGTCCGCTTCAAAATCCTCGACACACAATTGTTTAAACTTCTGCACAAAACCTATAGCAAGTTGATTCAGAGTCTTTCCTTATCCATTTGTCTCCTGAATCAACATGGACTCCTATTAATACTGCTTGTCCCAAGGCTTCCACAGAGCTGTGTGGTTTCTATTCAGGTGTCAGCTATCGAGATAAACTGCAGTTCAGAAGGGTTTTCAAACAGACATCACCTTCCCAGGAGTACATTAAAAGAGATTATGCGTTGCCAGACAGCAAGTCTTGTCAGGTCAGGGCAAAACAACATTTTAAGCCGATTGGCTCATATATCTCAAGGTATGCGTGTCCTTGCACAAATTCACTTTCCCCTCAACCCAGTATTTATGAAAAATCCACCTTTCATGATGTTGATCGATCTGAAGTGTGGTCAGATTGAATCCTGCTTATTATCTTGAGGTTACCAAAGGAGAAATATCTCCGGATGTGATAATCAATTACTGGATTGAAAGGAAACTTTGAGGAAAACAGCTTGTTATTTTGTAGTTGATGCCTCACCTTTCAGAAAGCTCTTCCTTGCATAAAAAGGATAAAGTATGTTTACACTTCAAAGGTATTTTCTGAAAGTTTGGGAAGCTTCATCCTGTTTTACAGCCTCAAGCTGGCTTTGTTTGCCAAAGGTGAGGGGTGCCTTGATTAGCGATGGTGGCTGTGTGAAGGGACCTTGGCTTCCCTACAGGATGAAACAGGGTACCTGGGGTAAACATCAGTCTCAGCAAGATCTGTGAGCACACCTTCTTCACCAGGAATGTCAGTAATCTCATGTCCCTGTGTTTGAGCAGCCTGACCCTGGGAAATGCAGCAGTGGTCCCTCCCTGGGAAACGAACTCTGTTCCTTATGGGTGTGAAACAGCTTGAGAGAGCGTGCCCACCCTTTTGTTGGCTTGTTTCGCTCTACGGTTGCCATATGGGCTTAGTTACGGAAAAGATAAGTACGACAGGACTTCCACTTCCCTGGCAAGCTATTCCTGCAGTTCAGGCTTCATAGGAAACCTTCACGCTGCTTTACCCCGAACAGGAGGCTCACCAAACACAGATGGCTCAAGGCAGAGGGGGAAGAACGTGTTTCAATGCAAAGTTCAACTTGCATCCCCCACTTCACATTGTGCTTCATAAATTCTACAGGAAGCAGAGCTTGGAAAAGACTCTAAATATCACATTGCTGGAAAAAAATTATTTTGATCTTTCACAAGCAGCTTTACCTGAACGAACTGAGTCTATTTCTGCTTCATCAGTCATTCATATTTGTCTTTCTGCTGGTTTCAGCAGCAAATGGAAAAGGTCATGAAGATTTAACTTTTGCACTACATTAGACAAGTAATTACACCTTTTCCAGGATACACTACCACAGCGCAGAGTATCAACATATTTTATTACAGGCTCATGTTTTCATTTGCTTGTAACTTCATGAGAATGATTCCCTTTGAGGCTTTTAGATTTGTTGGTGCCTAAGAAATGATTGTATTTCTGTTAACTTTGAGTTGCTTTTGACATTCTGGTGGTTATGAGTGAGTGATAAAGAACTTTAATAGTGACTGTGCTCTGAACGCTGACTCTATAAATACTGTCATGAGATTCTGGCTCCTTGTCTTACTGTAACTCTACATCAGATCTGCACTTTACAAAAATATATCTTTCAGCTACTCTCCTGGAAAATCACAATAAGGCACAAAAAGATGAAGCCAGCATTTTGTTTTGCTGTGCATCATTGCCAATAAGACCTAATCTTCTGTCTTATCTTTTTGTTTTCTTCCTCTGTTTTATGTTCTACTTTTCCTTGATTTGAAAGCTGTATGATTTGATTATAGCTTTTCCCTCTCTTTCACCAAATCCCTTTGCCTTCTGCTGTGGGAGCAGGATGAAATCCTGTTAACAAGAATCTGAAACTCAGGTTCAGGCAAATATCTCGATTCATGTTTTAAAGGCTATTCCGTGCTTCAGTTTAGATACAGCCACATGTGTCTTCTTCAGCCAGCCTTTCTGGGTTTTGCAGTTTTTGTGCACAATTGTGCACTGTCTATGTACTCAACGTAGAAAAGGATCTCTGGGAAGTTCTGTAACATAGGATATACAGATAAGTGATGCATTTTTGGTGTTGTGGTCTTTCTCAGTGCACTGAAAAACTACTTGGTATTAAGGAGACCTTTAAAAAGGGGTTTTGTACTGTGAAAGGGTATTAAATGTTGTTCTGTGTGTAGTTTTCATAGATAAAGAATATTGAAAGCTAAATCAACATATAAAAGAAGAGAGAAAGAAAAGGAAATGAGAGAATATTGAAGTTACAGAATAAGACAGAAAGAGGTGAATAGGAAAAGGCAAGAAAATGCTAGAGACGACAGAAAATTTGGGGAAAAAGGAAGGAGAATTAAGAAAATCTGTCTTGACAGACAGAGGGGACAGAAATAGCCCCTTTCATCAGGCATCAAGCACAGCACACATTCAAGTCTGATTCCCATGGCAGGAGCCACCAAAAGCAGGAAGAGAGGCCTGAATGGGTGAAACCCGAACCTCAACGAACAAGCAGAGCCTGTGGACAATGGGACTGGCTGAAAACAGTCCTTTAGGCAGCTGGAAATAGTGAAGGAAAGGGCAAAGCCTCCTACTCCAAGTCCCACCGGACTCCTGCTTTTAACACAGCCCTTCCTATGTAATGCAGCGTCTCCCCGTGGGCTGATGCTCCCGTGTGGGTACAGGCAAACCTCTGCCTAAATCATCAGTTCTGCAGAGCTCCTGGAAATGGCAATGACATGATCAGGCAAGGGATGGGATGGAAATAACACCTGAAACCCACCACTTTCATTTTGGGGAAAATAAACAAAAGCAAACCTAGCAGGTGGTATAGCAGCTGAGTGCATTTAAGCTTATATTATGTTGAAGTTTGGAGCAGCTTTTTTGGGAATAAAGAAGAGGCGGGGCCACTCTGATCTATTAAAAAAAAGGTTTGTGGTCTTCCTGAAGAGACTGATGAAGGATTTAATCACTCGGGATCTGCTGTAAATTTTGCTGAGTTCTATCTGATATGTGCTTAATACATGAAAATAAGATTATTTTTTACTCATATTGCAAATTTACTCCTGGTTGTAATGTTGATACCTCATTCTGCACCTTTTGTACAGCTCCAGGGTCTGGAGTTGTTACTCAGAGGCACATGGCACTATGTGGGTGCCTTATCCAGCTTCTGGGATGCCACCTCAGAGCTCCTGGTACCCCTCGGAGCTCTCTGTTCCCAACAGGCACCAGGGACTCTCCTCCTCTCACTTGGGTGCAGGTGCAGCCCTGGAGCTGTGCCCAGCTCCTTCATGTTCAAATCATGATGTTCTCCTGCTGCCTTGTCCCAAAAGTAACTTCTTGCAGAAAGAAGGAACAATTAAATGTTTTCTCTTCCTTTACTTCCCTTGGCTGGGGCATGGAGGGAATTCAGAACAGAAGGGCAGGGCCTGACTGGGAACTGTGCTGCTGGGAAGCATTTGGGCAGCCTCTCTCTTGCTTTGGGGACCACAGAGAGAGTTTGGGGTCATCATCTGTCCTCATCCAGGACTGGGATGTCCCCTACTCCAGGAGGAACCAGAGAGGTTCTCCACTTCCATTCTATGATGTGAAGCTGTGTTCTATCCATCTCCATTTCTAAATCCTGCTTGTTTGCCAGGTTCCTGATCTTCTTACACAAGGTTGTACATCAAGGAGTGGAGCTGTACCTGATCAGCTGGCTATGTGAGTGATCCCTGTCCCTCCTGGCCTGGAGAGGTTTGGACATAACATCATCTCTTCTACTGCACCCTGGGGCTTACCCACGGGAAACTGGAGCAGCATTTATCCTCTGAGAGCTTCCTGTGGTAGTCATTCCTCCTCTCAACTCACATACCTGTGCTGCTAGGGCAGAGGTGGCTTTTCTGTCCCAGCTCCTCATGTCTTGTCCACACAGGTAAAACCACAGGTTACCTTGTGGAGTGTCCCCTCTCTCTCAAGCAGGGAGATGCCTGCTCCTAATAGCAGAGACTCTGGTCTGTACTGGTAGGGCATGGAAAATTTCCTCTTTAAGCTCCTCTAGAAGTTTCTGGCAGCCCTCTTTAATTTCCTCTCCTAAATTCCATAAATCCTCTGTCAGTCTTTCCATGGATGAGAAGTAGGCCCATAATGGGGCGGAGATAGTTTCTTCATGTGTCTGGTGTCTGCCAAACCAGAATGCCCACTTCTTCTTCTCCCTCATTCCATGCCAACACTCCCAATGAATTGGCATATGACCACATGTTTTGTGTACACTGGACGCTGTCTGGATTATTAGGGAATCGCTTGTTATCTGAAAACATTATCTCCAGCACAGCTAATTCTCTCAGGCACCAGGTACTTTCCAAGTATTCCACTTGTCTTGGCACACTGTAAAATCTTCCTTGCAAAGGTATCTTTCCCTCACCCTTGACAAGGTTTGCCTCCAGAGGCTGAGAGTTCCTGGTCTTTTCCTGATCCTCTGGCCAACACCCACAGCCCAGGACAGGGATCCCAGTTGCTTGGCTTCATTACCATCCAGAGCCGCACTGTCGGTCATGGTAAGTCTTGCCAAATATGCAATGATTTAAGTGGAAATAATCTTAAATAATTAAAATAACTTCCAAGCGGAGGAACTGTTGGAAATTATCTCTCTTTCCTAATTAATTTTTAAAAAGCAATTGTTTTAATCAATTAAAAGCAGTGTATTAGTCTCAAGCAGTGTAATTTTCCACTTTAGCCAGCACGTTGCTAAGTTTCTTTTGACAAGACTTATTGTGAGATCACTGAAACATTCAGTTTTGCTAAACTAACCCTGATAAGCTTCAATGAACAAAGGAAAGCTGGACACCAAGGATCCAAAATTTATGGCCCTTTGAGGACATACTGGAGTAACCAGAAGAGACTAACAAAGACATTACAGCATAAGCACTGTAGACTCTGTTGGGGAAAAATTGATAAAAAGGCTGAAAAATGTGGACTAATTAGCACTAGAAGCAATAACTAATAAAATAGTAATTAATGAAGAGAATTATGCAGTTTAGAACCAATGAACAATAATGTTTGCTGAAGATGTGTGAGTGAAGTTTTGGAAATGGAGTGCATGTGGCAGGAGTTATCTGCTATGCACCCCAGCTGGGAATAAAGCAATGCCTACTCGCCAATACTATAAAATAAAGAGTTTGGGAGTTTGATTTATCCCGATGTTTTTGGTGTCATATTGATGAGCCCAGAACTGGACACAGGAGAATGGGTGTCCATACCGAGCCCTTGGTGGCTCATGCAGCGCAGCCAAGGAGTTTCTGAGCGGCACTGGGCCTGTTTTGTGTTTCCCCCCCGTCCTTCCCCACAGCAGCTCGGGCCCCGGGCAGGCGCCTCGTCCCGAGCCCAAGATGGCGGCCGCGGCGGGTCAGCCCTGTGGGAGGGACGGGGGCGGGGAGGGTTTCCATAGCGGCGGTGTCACATCGGGGCACTTCCTGGTCGGAGGCCGCCGGTCCCGGGGCAGCGAGCAGGGACGCGCCGCTGGGGAAAGCGGCGGAGGGAGGCCCCGGGAAGAGGAGGAAGCCGAGCGAAGGTAGGGACAAGCCGGGACTTTGCTCTGGCCATTGTGCAGCCCCGGGGTGGCCGGCTGGACCCGTCCATTGCGGGACTGCGGGGGGGCCGCGTGTGTGTGCGGAGGTGCCGCGCCGGACCCTCCATTGAAGCGGGCGGGCTCCTCCTGCTGAGGGGAGGCGGGCGGTACCATCCTCCCCCGGGG
>VYXF01009993.1:229856-271431 GCA_013397295.1 Polioptila caerulea | reverse complement strand
GGAGCCGGGGGGAAGCCCTGTGGAGATGCCCCTGGTGCCATTGTAAGGTTGGAGTGAGGTGTGGCGGCGTGAGGGGCTGCAGTCACAACGGGGCTGGGAGTCCGTGTGTGTGGGTGTGTGCTTGAGGGAGTCGCGGCTGTAGGTCGGACACTCGGAGTCTCCTTGAGGCCCCTTTTTCTGTCCATGTGGGAGGCGACAGTGCCGCCTTAGTCGGGTGTAGGGAGGATTGCAATGGCTGAACCCTTTAATGTGACTTTCTGGCTCCGCTGCTCTCTCTGTACCTGCTCCCTCCTCTGCTTTTTGTAATACTTCAGGTATGTGGTGGAAAGTGCCAGGCTGGCAGCGGTGGGCTGGGACAAAGGGCGTCCCTCAGGCTGTGCTCAGCCCTGGGTCTCCATGGCCCTCTCCCAGCCCTCAGTCTCCGCTGGGACTGCCAGCAAAGAGCCAATTATTATCAGGTGTTTCAGGTTCTTTCTGTGGCGTGGATGGCTGCCTCTAGAAAACCACCCAAGCCGCTGAACTGCCTGCTGAACGAGAGTCAAGTGGTGACTTAAAAGTCACTGTCTCCAAACTCCTGTACCAGTTGTTCAGCCGCATATGCTCGAGAATAACTTTCTTTGTGCCATTTGCTGCTTGGAGGAGGCAGCTGCACTGAGAGCTGGCTGTGAGGGGAGCTGGTTTTCAGCTTTCACTGAATTACAGTGGAGTGGAAACAAATCCACATCTGCCCTGTTCACAACAAATGTACCTTGTGGAGGATCATTTCAGTTAGGATAGTTATATTAAATAATTGTTTTCTATGGTTTTCTAGCTTGCTGCGTGCCCTGCAATCTAGAGCTGCTGTGTGACAGTCGAAACTCCAACTCTACCAGGCGTGTGTGTATTAAACGCAGCGGCCAATCAGCAGTGCCTGAAACTAAAGGCGATTTGCCTCAACGCTTTGTAGTGTAAATATTCCTGCTATGAACAAAGGAGGGTGTGTCGTTGGGCTTGTTTCATTTGTACTTCCATGTGCTTCCTCATCTGTGGCCAGTCAGTGATTCTGTGTAGGTTCTGAAACAGTAGCAATTTCACTTTGTTGTCAATTGTGCATTTGTGCTGTCTTGGGCATTTTACTGAGCTGGGGTGCTAGGAGGCTTGGTGCTATATTAAGCATTTTTGTTATGTTAGTTTTGGTAACTGTGCTCGGAAGTGACTTAGTTTTGCTCCTTTTTAACTTTTGTTGTTTCTGATTATAACTTTTAAGTTAATTCAGCTGAGATGCCGTGTAACAGAAGTATTTTGCAGAACTGCCTTTTAACCGGCTGTTCTCTGTCCTCTGATTATACAGCACAGAAACCACCAATTTCAGACCTAATGTTGTGCCAGCCAGCTATCTGTGCAACTCTAAAACACAGTGCTTCTGAAATCTCTCTGTTTTCCATGAGAGGCCATAAAGTTTGGTTTAAAGAAGAGGGTAAATGACATTAAAATACTGATTTGTGCAAGGCACAAATAGACTGTGTTGGCTTTGTTTAAGCAGTGCAGTTGCATGCTGCTCCTGTGATTGCTGATGCCTAGGAACTGGAGCTATAAATTGTTAATGTTAACTCCTTAGTATCTAAATTGAACATACAGTAACACACACAGGCTAGACCTGAAGCTTTAACTGCCAGCTTAAAGCAAAATCTCTTCTCTGGGTAGAGTCATACTGCACAGAAGTACAATATGCTGTAATTTACTTGCAATCTGGCTCCTGCTAATTATCCTGAAACAGAGTATTGGGTAAAAAAGAGACCTGGCACTAGCTCTGGAAACAGGTAATTGAATGTATTATGAGCATGTGTGAATTTGAAGTTGCAAAGAGGTTTGCTCACTGCGGGTATTCCTTTCCAATCTCAGCTGAAATGCCAGTAGTTCCACAGCTATTGAAGGTGGCACTGCCAAGAGTGTGTAGATGTGTGTCACTCGAGGAAACATGGGGTGGAATACAAGGGTTAGCTCTTCAGGAAAAGACAAAGATATGTCTAGGTGGGTTGGTGGTTTTTAAAGAATTTTTATTATAGCCTTGTTGATTGTAAGGGAAAGGAGAAAGAGAGTCAGGCCCTGTTTTGAATTAAAAGTTTTTCCAAAATAGTGTCTTTCAGAAAGACACTGGACAGGTAATAGTCTCTTTCTTTCTGTTTTGTAGTGGTTGGTAGTATTTCTGTACAGGAGAGAATGCTGCAAGCATTGAGATAAACCAGGTTGGCTGAGAAAGCAAAGTGAAAACAGTTTAGTTTCCAACACACGTCCCTTGGAAAAGGTGCTGCTATTGCAATGCAATAGAAAGCAGGGACTGTGCTGTTTGGCAGTGTTGACTTTCAATACTGCTTGCTATTGCTGTACTCAAAATTACAGATAAATGACAAAACTTTCCTTTTTAAAAGAAGTTATTTACAAGGGAAATGATATAAAGCACACACATAGTGTTATTTCAGAGAACAGCAACTGAATTTACCAGAAGCCTGCACTGTCTGCTAAACAGATGCTAGCAATAGCTGGAGACAACTTTTAGACACTGAAGGCAATAGAGGAGTAGCACTTGACAGTGGGGAGTTGGAGGTCAGGCTGCTCTGGTGCACTGGAGAATTCACTTTTCACACGTTTGGGCAGGACAGAGCTTCTGTATTGTCCCCATCTCACTTCCTCAGTGTTACGTGACAAGATTTTTATAAGCAATGAGGGGGCATAATTAGGCTATTATTAGCCTTAAGTGGTTTTCAGAGCTGCTGTTTTGTTTTTTCCTAATGAGCAGCCTTTTCCTGTACATACACACAATAAAATGTCATGTAACATGATGTCTCAGAGGCAAAGTATTGTGGGTTCATATTTACAAAACTAAGGTGAGATAATGCCTTAAAAATCAAGTTGAATGGGAGACTCTGGTCTTCCAGTTGATTATGCCTAAGATTCAAGAGGAATTTGGGCCCAAAGGTAGAGGGAAACTGGTCTAAAGTGCTTTGGACCTGGTTTCAGGGCTGTCTGATCCATTTGATGTTCTTAACATCATAGGTGTTATTAGCCCAGTGAATAATTACATGTCATGGAAGTTATATTTGCTAATTTTGACACCAGTAGTCAAGGGGAAGCTGACAAGGCTGCAGTTCTAATGATGGTTTTAACTTCATTTTTGATTGGGCTGTTTGTGCTTAAATATTTAATTTAGCAGACGTTCATGGAAAGTTGACAGGGCCTGCAGTTCAAACTGTTCTTCTTCACTGATTGTAGCTTCTCATGGCTTTAAGTGTTCATCTCTGCTTATTTAGAATATTTGTGTGTGGATTTTTTCAGCTGCTTTCTTTCCCTATTGAGTCTCTGACCTGTATTACTTCTTCAGTGCAAAAAAGTTGCTTGTAATTTTCAGTCTGCAGCTTTACCAAAGGCTTCCTTTTGGCAGCTGGATTTCTTTCTTCTTCTTCTTTTTTTTTTTTTTTTTTTTTTTTTTTTTTTTTTTTTTTTTTTTTTTTTTTGTGGTGTATGTGGCTTTGATGTTTATTTTATTTTTTTTAATCATTTTAGCAGCTGACAAAGGAACCTCCTTGTGATGTCCTGTGGTAGTTCCTGTACTACTTTGCCATGTGTTGTAGATCTGTAAATGTTATGTGAAGTCATAATTTAGGAAAAATCTCTTCTTATGCCTTTTTGCATTTTACTTTGCTTTTTTTTGAGCATGAAGCGATCAGGGTGGTTGAGGCTTGAAATCTGAGTCAGCACAAGGTATCTGGCTGGATTAGCACAGGTGGTGAGGTTCAGCAGGTTCTAATTGGTTTTGAAAAGAGGAAACATATCACATAATATTCCTTAATTTACAGATAGTTTCTGTTTGTGCAGGTATTAGAAGACAACTCTGTATTATAGCTCAGTAGATATGTTGGATTTCTTCTTTTCATCTCAGCTGTGAGGTGAAGTTTCTTTCGTTTGTTCTATCAGACTTGTATAAACTTGCTTTTAGCAGCAGGAGGGAGATTATAATAAATTTTTCAAAATGTACTTGCTGTGCTGTCGTTGTTGGAGATTAAGTCCTCTATATTTGGCTTCAGGGAGGGCCAGGCTTATTGTTAGTGAATCCATATCTGCCCTACTTGGGAATCTTTTTCTGAAATCGATGAGGAATTGATGGAACTGTAGGTATATGCTTGCTAAAAATGGTAACTTTTTCAGGTTTTGTTTCTGAGAAGGAAATGTTCAATGTCAGTGCCAACCTGTGCTTGTCTAGTAATCTAAATTGCCTTTCTTGTGTTTTAAAATGTGGGTTTTTGCATTGTTTTGCCAGCTGAGGTTGCTAAGGGAAAATACTACTTTGGAATTTTCAGTTACTATATCCTTGTTGTCATCAGGTACTTAGAACTTTTTAACTGCTCCTAAGAGATAACAAACATTATATTTTATAGCTGTTTTTTTTTTTTATTTGCACATATGCAGGTTTGTAATTTGGTTGTTAGAAAAAGGTGCACGTTTTGAGTCGATAAACTGCTAAATAAAAGCATAAAGCAGTAAAGCTCCCCAGTCATAACAAACACATCTTTGTATTCCTTTTTTTTTTCTTTTTTTTTAACAAAGTGGATGAAAAGAGAGTTGGAAAGTCAGTTTATATGTAACATATACTCTAGTGATTTGAAGTTGAAAAAATTATTTGTACTTTCTTTTCCTCCCACCTTCAGGACATGTATACCTCTGAGAAACCTTCTCCAACAAGATACCTTGCTTCAAGATCTGTCTTGGATTATATACAAAGAAGTTTCCAGTCATGAGTAAGTAGATTTCTTTCTTTCAGAATAAAAGAAACCCTTAGTTTGTAGTTGAGAAGAACTGAACTTCTGTAGTAGGTTTTGGCAGGTGATTATTCCTCAAAAATACTCATACTGAGTGTTGTGTCTTCAGTCCTGTAAAAATAACCAAATAAAGCTGAGATTTGGCAGATGCCATTTTTAATCTGCAAATTTTTGATCAATGTGTGCTCTGTAGGACTTCTCTGTAGTCTGGTCTTATTTTCAAGAAGCTGAGATCTATAACAAGATGATGTTTGTTTTATTCAGTATAAATAAAACATGTAACTCTGAGGGGAAAATGTCTTGGGTTTGCTAAGAATTCCAGAATTTGAGACTGCCTCGTGAATTAAAATAACTGGTAAAAATCCAACATAAAATGAATGGACTTCATTTTATAGGAAAAAAAGAAATGCATTACTTAAAATTCAGTATAGAGATTTGATCCCAGAGGAATTCTGGCATGTATTGGAATGATCTGAGCCATAGAAAACTGTGACTTAATATCTGTTATGGTGGAAAAAACCAGATGAAAGACACCGGAAGTTTTGGCTTAGGTCATATCTGATGGGTAAGGTAACCTCTTTATAGTGAACTCATTTGAATATTTAAAGGTTTCATAAGTTTTGCAGATGTGAGACTTCTTCATGCAGCTTTTGTCAGCAATGTTACTTGGCCTTGCCTCATGTAGAAATAAGGATAAAACTTCATTTGCACAGGAACTGTATTTGTAATGTGGCTCAGCTTCAACACAACTGTACTGGATGTGCTGAAGGAAAAGCATCTTGTTCATGGGATAATTATATCCTGTGTTAGTAAAATAAGACCATGTGAGTTTCTGGGAGGAAGTGAGTAAAGAAAATGGTTGGTTAAATTTCTTGTCAAACTAAATGAAAAATGATTGTTCTTGACATCTGGAAATAAAAAAGAATGATGAAGGAAATGCTTGCTAAATGCAGCAGAGGAAAAATTACCCCACAAAAAGCCCAAAAGAATTGCTGAACTCTAGAGTTCATGCTGGTGTAGATAGAACTATTTTAGTTTTTATACAGATTTATTTCTGTTTTCTTTCATATTGTTATTCATGCTTGTTTACTTTCTGATATTTAAAGTATTTGCTGTATTGCACAGAGGACAATTTTCCAGGCAGTTATTCAAGTACAGGAATATCCTGATTTGTCAAACACTGTGTGTGAACCTGCATTTGTTTTAGAGAGATTTCCATGTGCTGTCACTGCCTTCCATACAGTCTTACCCATAACAAATCACTGGCTCACAGCTGCTCTGGTAATGCCACTTCCAGAGTGCTGCTGGCATGGTGTACAGCACATACTGACAGTGCTAGAGCAAAACACCCTTGGTGTTGGTCAGATTTTGAGCTGATTCCAGTCTGGAGAGTTCAGCTGTTCCTTAGGAAGAATGCAGACCCTTGCTGAAATGCAGGACAACCTTTTGGCAGCACTTTCTGTGGTGCTCAGTAGTGATGTTCTTCAGGGCAGGACGCTGCATTCTTGTGGTAGAGTGGATGCTTAGGCCTGTGCTGTGATGGGCTTCAAGGGCACAGCACAGAGAGCCACTCTTTAAAAGTATGGTTTAGAGAAGATGAGATGTTTTATGTTTGGCTGATGTTGAATTTCTTAGTTTAGGGTTTACTTGAGAGAAACTTGAACTGTAAGCACACTGCTTAGTTTTATGCTCCTCTTTCCTAAATATCTCAGTAAGGTCAATAAGGTATCATATTTTATGAAGCTGCATTTATTTGCACAGTTCTGTATATGTGTGCTTATTCACAAAATCTGTGGGCACCCAGAATAGCTAGATGTATTAAAAATGATGTGTGTCTAGAATTCCTAAACTGTGCATCACCTACTGTCATTCAAACAAAAAAATCTGTGTAAAATGAGGTAATCTCAGCTTTCAGAAGGCCACTAAAAAACTCCAGAATGCTATTATGTGCAGGCTGCATGATTGACTCCTCCTTGTTATTTTCTTGTGATGTACTTGATTCAGTATCTATTTCCACTGCTCTTTGTGAAGGGCTGTGCTAGATGCTAAGTCCTAAAATTTTTAAATCCTTTTTCTAATATCTGTCCTAAAGTTCTTCACAGGCAGATCATACCTATTTGCGTTTTTTTCCAACTTTATTCACTAGCTTAAGTAATTTTTACTGTATAATATTTGTTGCTTACCTTATAAAATTTGTTACAGAAAGCTTATTTTATTTAAATACCTTGCTGAAGTAAATCTGTTAATATCCTGGTACTTAAAAAAGCACACACATGCTTATTTTTAAGCAAGTGATCAGTTATTTTTTTTTTTTTAAGTGAATGAGAGAAGGAATTTTTTGTTTAACTTTTAAATAGTTACCAGGTGTGTAAGAGCACGCTCTGGATCTTCCCCTGTGCTGGGGAAGAGCATTGGCAGAATTGCAAAGTTCACCATTCATGGTGCTAGTTTGTTGTTGGACAAAAGAAAAAAAAATCTGTTAAAACTGAGGCAGTCACTGTTAAGACTTTTATTTCTGTGGAATAGCTTTGTAAATGTCTGTTTTCATAAATAAGAGTAAGACAGATTTGTATTTGAAATTGTGCTTTTCCATTGTATGCCTTACAGGACAGTGAGGTCACATCCTTAAAGGGTTTGTCATAGTATGAAGTGTAGCTCAGTGATGTTGATTATTGATTTGCTCTGTATTTAAAGACAACTTTTCAGAGAAATCCTAATGGATGCAATCTGCCTAGAATGTCCCACCACAGAAAGAACTGATTTAATTGACATTTTCTCCAGGTATTTAGTGGCCAGAAAATGTGTAGCATCATGATAAATTCTTACTATTATAAACTCTTCTCTTTATTTTTGGGGATCTTCCTGTGCTTTTCTCCTTTGAGGAAAAGTGAGTAAAATGAAATTATTTGAGCTGATTTAAGGTTAGTGCACCCTATTGCAACAAGCTGCTGACATCTTCATTTTTTTCCCCTTAAATGTATAAGATGCAGTGCCAGCTTAGAATACAGAGTATTTCTTTCCTGACTTTGTCTTTCTGCTTTTAGTTTTATTTCTAACACACTAAAAACTTAATGCCACTTGTAGCTGGGAAGGTCACCTGCTCCTTTGTGCTTCACACCCATCAGTTCAGGTTTTCTTTCTGTTTGACTGAGGGTAGGAACACATTCTGTGTGAGAGAACACATTTTGAGAGATGCTGTGCAATGTGCTCTTAGGTTCTGCAAATGGTTGGTGTGGCCTGCTAATGACAGGGCAGTTTTTGCCTCACCAGTTCAAATCAAGCCCACAATGCTGTGATTAAAGGCTGCTTCTGTTTGATGGTTGGTTACATACCTTGACCTCTCATTACAGCTCTGGCTTTCTAGTTTATGTTCACAGAGGTACCTTATGGTTTTTTTTTTTCTTTCCTTCTGCATTCATGTAGTGTATGTAAAGAATTAATTTTGGCTGTCAATTTCCCTGTTCATGAACAACGAGCTTGGGAATTAAAACAAACATTAAGGTCAGCCATGACCTTAAGGTGCAGTGCTGTAGTGAGTCCCTCTAGGCCAGGCTGGAGCCAGCCTAGTCAAGTGGAAGGTGTCCCTGTCCATGGCAAGGGGATTGGAACTCGATGATCTTGAGTCCCTTCCAACCCAGACCATTCTACACATTATTATTTCTGTGCTTGCAGCTCAGCTGAGGGAAGTGTTCTGGGCATCTGTAGAGCTGAGGAAAGTCTGTGAGTTCAGGCTGGCTCATTTTTCCCCCTCAATCTCCCCTTCTGGTGTGTCAGAATGAATCTGTAGTGAACTGAGGACCAAGTCAGACTGTTCATAAAATAAATACTGGGAGACAGACTTTTTGTTTGTTTTACCCAAAGTGTAGGTGGCTGTGTGTTTTATGTAGTGTGGGTAAAGTGTTGCAAATAATTTTAAAGCTGAATGATTTGGTGGAAGAGGCTTTGTAGTCATCACTCTGCAGTGAGCTGAGATTGAAGGAAAGAAAGGAAAAAGTCCAGGTTCTGAGTCACTGAGATGACTGCATGCTGGGGAAGGAAAGCTTACAAGTAAACTAAAATACTTCTACAATATATAATAATGAATAGTTAAAGGATGTCAGATTATTATGTTACATGCTATGTTTTTATTTTTGAACCATGAACCTTGAAAGCCTAGTTATGAAATACAAGTTTGAAGCTACAGTTAGTGAAGTGCTTGCACAATTGTTGTGATTTCACAGCACAGTTACCTTCTAATCTTTATAAATACTGTGACTTGAGAAGTAGAGAAGAAGCTATTGTGTCTCCTGGGTTATCTTTGCTGAAACTTGAAATAGTAATTCTCTATGAAAAACTGATATAATAAAGTAAATTAATATATAAAATTAATACATAAACTGGATATAATAAGGAATTGTTGGATACAGGAGACAAAGAGCCATAATGCAGATTTGCAAAAGGTGTCTTTGAGGACTTGTGATATGTTTGTAAAAATTTTCAAGAGTTAAATAATAGTAATCCCTGCAACTCAGCTATGTGAAAAAGAAGGAAACCCAAAAGGCTCTTAAATGGTAAACTCCTGTATATTAGTGACCCCCTCATTGTATCAGTGTTTAATTTTTCCCCTTTTTTTAATTGAAGTTGTCAAGGGAATTCACCACTGTAACTGTAGTTGCACATGAGAATTTGGATCAGTAGTAGTACATTTTAAACTTTTTTATACTGGCATATTGAAGCATGAAAAAGACGTTCTTTGGCTTTGGAATCTTGCAGTAGGAGAATTTGTCACTCAGTCTTGCTGCTCTGTTACTCTTGTGTGTGTTCCTAACTTTTCAGATCTGTTTTCTTGGGGTACTGCTCCTTGCTGCTCTGTCTCCTGTTTATAGTGCAGCTTGTACCTGGTGAGACTGTCAGCAGCTGGGCTGGAGACACTTTCTGACTCCAAACACAGGTTCAGAGATCAGAATTAATGAGTTACAGAAACCTGTACGGTCTTGACAAGGAAGTTTTGAATGAAGTTTCATTGGAAAGGTCTGGGCTGCAAAAGCCAGGGCTGAACTCAGGGTTTTAAAATTTCATGACCTCTTTAAAATGTTGTCCATGGCAGTAATGGGTTGGTGTCCTGTGCCTGCCTGAATTCCTGCATTTTTCCTTCTTACTGGAGCATTCCTGAGGCTGACTGGAACTGGGTGGGCTCCCTAAACTCCTGCCTAGGGAGCTGCATCCGTGGTGGCACTGGTGCTCTGCAGGGAGAGCAGTGCAGGGGTGGGGATCAGGGATCCCTGGGTGAGATTCTGGTAAATGCTGTTTTTCCCTTGCTGGAAGTGTGCAGGGAACTACAGCTTAAGTTGTTCAGGAATGTGGTAATCTTGGGCTTCCTCTATACTAAGCAAGGAGAGGCATCTCCAGAGGGCTAATCAGATCTTGGATGACCCAGTTTCTCACCAATACTGTAATTAAACTGCTCCTCTGAATACACAGGGTGCATGAATAGCAGTACAATATAAACCCAAATACTGCACAAAACTGATGCATCACATGGGGGAAATGCAGGCACGTTAGTAGAAACTTGTTGTTTTAATATTTGCATTTTATTATATTGGATTTTTATTTATTCAATTGATGTAATGATGCAGCTTTTCAGACCTTGTGGATTTTGGGGTTTTTTTGCTCATAGTACAGCTATTTAAATAAACCAGAACATAAATGGAAGCTTTTTGAAATTTGTCTGTATTTAAACAGATTTAAAATTAATTTTTAAATTTGTTTTCATAATCCTTCCTTTATTTGGTCACTTTTTAGGATATTTATGGGTGGTAAGTTGTTGCTTCCCTTGCACTTAAAATTTATTTTTAGGTCAGAGAGGCAGATAAACAGTTTTTGAATTTTATTCTGTCATGTATTGAACAAAGTAAGCCTTCAATCTCCATAGTCTGAAATGAAGTTGCATCTTTGCAGGAGGTTGCAGTTACCAGCAGTGTGTTCATCACATCCAGAAGCTGTGTTTGCAGGTGGTAGGCTCAAGTTCAGCAATGTCACTTTTTACAGGCCTTTGCTAACAAAGAGGTGTTGTATATTTACTGTTTAATTAATGTGTAGTAAACTTAAATTGTAAAGCCCTTTGCTTACATTTCAGATACATTGACCGAACATTTTTTAAAAGGTGCTATATTTTTAAATTTATTTTTCCATAAAGGGAATTTCAAATCTGTCTTCTTTCATTTGGGCTTTTTCCTGGCAGGTTGATGGGGCATCTCTAAATAACTGAGTGCAACATGACACCTACTTTGAGATGTAAATTCTGTTTGTAAACCAAAATGTTGGCACTGGCAAGAAATTGTTATAGTTTTGAGCTGACAGGAGAGCTGTGGCAAGAAAATTCCCATCATTAATGTTGTTGGAGTTCCTGTTTTCCTCTACACACCCTGTTCCCCAGATGTGTCCTTTTTAGGCACTTGCACTTCACGTTTATTCTGCCATGTTTGTACTGGAAATTAAGGTTGGATTGTTGACAAATTAGTTACTTTATTACACTCTAGCTGTGTGTGCCTCTAAAACAAGGATGATAGAAAGATGGTTATGATAGTAATTCATGTATATTTAAACATTCATTACATGTTTTATTTGTGATATATATTTAATGTAATTATTTTCTCCTCACAATGTAAAATTATATACCTACATAAAAGATATTAAAATTCTTTTATTTATGTGTTTATAAATAAAGGAGAGTAATCTTTTAACATTTGTCTGTCTCAGTGTTTTGATTGGTGGCCAGTAAGGAGTGCTGGATTATTATGACTAATTGGCACACATGCCTTTGGCATGATAATATTCTCCCATTACATAGTTTTTTATTTAAATCTTAGTCTTTGGGCCTCTCTCTGTGCTCCTTTATATGGAACATTGCACAATGATGCCTTTATCGTGGGTCTTTGGTGCTCCTGCAGCAGGAGTGAGTAGCACCAGAACACTGTAACCTTGTTCTCTGGAGTGAGTATCAAGTATCTGCCACTATGTAAGCAATTCATATTTCTGGGATCCTATTCATCCTGTGATAAGTTGAGGGTGGTGTTCAAGTACATTCCGAAGGGGGAAGGATGCAGGAATTCTCAACCAAAATACAGATGAAGAGCAAGAGCTATAAATGGAGATGTTTGGGTGGGCACCCCCTGCTCTGTGTAAGGCGCTGTGCAGTCACAGAACCACGGTGCAGTTACTGCAGGAGGACTTTCAGAGGCTGCAGCTTTAAGCTCCCTAATGGTGGTGTTATTTCCTGTGGAATCAAAGAACTCACTAAACAGCTGAATGGTGTGAAGGATTAGAAATGGACTAAAGAAGAACTTTCCCAACAGCAGTGTTAAATGAGGTGTTCACAGGACTTTCCTTGCCTGTTGTGAGTCATGTTAATTCTCACTTTCCATACAAATGGTTGAATAATATGCAGCACTGTGCAGGAAAAGTGAAGTACTGCTGCTCAGTGGTGTTACTTTATCACAGATGTGAAAAATAATTGAGCTGCAGTCTCATTTTATGTTGTTATTCATGTTCATATTCAAGAAACAAAGCACCTGATTTAAAAGATGTGTGGTTATTTAAAGCTAAATTGACTGTGTTTCAAGAAAAACTATTTTGACATGCTTTACCCAACTACTGATAGGAAACAACTTCTTTGATTCGTAACACAGTTGGAAAGTATTTGGGGTTGTTGCCAGAAGTCGGGTTATGTAAGTAATGTCAGTGAGATTATTGGCTCCATATTTGTTTAAATTTAAGATATTTTCTTTACTTAAAACTATCCAGCCTGTTATCCTTTCACTGTTTACAAGGATGGTTGCAGATGTTTGTGGTAACAAAGTGGCTGCACTTGGGTGATATCCTATCAATCAGCTGATCATAAGGCTTGTTTAAGCTCTCATTGCAAAGGACCCTCTCCCCTTTAATTAGGATACTTTAATTCCTGAAGTTATGTGGGAGACTGGCAAGACAGCCGTGGAATTTTTTCAAGGCTATTGGTAAACCTGGACCTATCCTGCTCAAAATTTCTGAAGCAAGCACAAAGCTGTGTATTTCTTCTGGTTTGGGAAGCTGGTGTGATGTGTTGTTTTCTTTCTTCTCTTCCTTTTTTCCCTCAGTTTTATTTTACATAACATAATGGTCTCCAGAATGGAAGGCATACCAACACTCTGTAGAACCTCAGTGCCTTTGGCCAGGGCAGTCATTAATCTAAGAGATCACTAATGTAAAAGGGCACTTTGTTTTAATAAAGCACTTTGGTTTGCCGTAGGAGAGGATTCTTGAATGCAGTCTTTCTGTTTTAGCCTTGAAAAGCTCTTTGAAAACCTGCCGAATTCTGTGGTGGAGTGCTGAAAGCCTTACTCAGAGCTCTTCTGAGCACAACTCAGACTTGCCAGAATTTTTAGGGACATAGGGAAGTAAGTCTCTCACCAGAATGTTCTGTTGCATTCAATATAAAGCTTTTTCATTCTCTTTTTTTACTTTGTAGTCGTTTTTTATACAGCATTGTACGAGGAATTTTATTTTGTGGTGCTGTGTCTGAGTTCTACAAACAGTACAGTGGCATAACCTTCCTTTCCTGCACTCCTCCAAATTAGCTTTGGAGGTGACACTTGTGGGCTGCAGCTCTGAGTTCTTGGATTGATGCTGTGCTACAGCCATGCTTGTGGTCAGGCTGCTCTACAGATCCTGTTTGCCTTGGGAGCTTCGGTGCAGTTACAGCTCCAACTATTTTGTATCTGGCTGCAAAAACTAGACAAGCTTTTAGCTTCCTCTCTTCCCCAGTTGCATCAAATTACTGTAAGAATGTTTGAAGGATGTCATGGTTGGTCTTGGAGAACAGCAGAGAAAAAAATGGTTTGTTGCTTGCTGTAAAAAGATGAGGTACAAATTGAAGTGTCAGTTTTGCTTTTTATTTCCTCCTTGCTTCCTTCCCTGCCCCCATCCCCCTTTCCTTTGTCAGAAGCAGTGACAAAAATATTTGTGTGTTTTGCTCTAAGTATGTTGTAGGAAAGTTTTCTTTTTAGAGTGAAGGCTGATGAGTCACTTTTAGTGACATTTCAGTATTTATTTATTCCTTTTGCATTAAAACAAACTAAAAGAAATAATATTTATGTGAAACTCACTGTAAGGCTCTTGAGTGTTTTTTTCCCCTCTTCTTAATGCAGTCAATCATTAAGTGGAGCATCCATTTAGGAGAACTAACACAATTAGTGTTTTTGTTTAACACTGTATATTCAGTGGACTTAGAGGATGATATAGCAAGGCCAGGTTATCTGGGTGTTACTGAAATTTAACAAGGAAAAACCCACTGCATATGGCACTTCTGGTCCTTTAGCCCTGCTCTAGTGCCAGTGGGAGTTAGAATGCTAGGCTGCATTTTATATTATTATATAATACTATGTAATGTAGTATTATATAGAAATATAATACTGGGTACAGTGATGACCCTTCTTGTCTGAACCACGGCAGTTGTTGGCTGAAACTTGGCATGATTTTAAATTCTCTTCAGCTGCAGAGAACACAGAGAACAGTAAATACACTACAGTTTTCCCTCTGCCAAAACAGGGACAGTGCTATTGGGTTCCTCTGTTCTTGTTCATGGAATAAGTAGGAAAGGCATTCTTCATTTGGATAAACTGATGGTCTTAAGGTGAAGCTGACTAAAGAAGTCCCAGATGGCCAAATGTTTCCACCACTTTTTCATTGATGAGGGAATAGGAGAACTCTTCAACAGAGGAAGCATTTATATGTTTTTGTGGGAAATAAGACTGGATATGAAGGAAGTGGGACCTGCTCGTTACAGCGCACTGAATAAATCCAGATGTAAGAACAGAGGCAAAAGAGAGGTAACCATAAAGGTAACCACAACCAGCCACTTAGACAGAAAACATCTCAAATATAGCTCTAGCATTAACCTTAAGTAGTCACAGTTAACATGATTGTCACATTCAAGCACTAAGCTTGGATTTTTAAAACACGTTAGTTAAAATCTGCTTTGAAAGACTGCATTTTTGAGTGAACATAGAAGGAGAGCAGGAGGCACAAGTCTGAAAGTGAACTTGTCTCCCATTAGAACACAGCTGCAGGAAGCAAACAGCCCCAGGTACTCTTCCTTTAAAGGAGGGTGGTTCCCTTCTGTTCTGTGTGACCTTTGGGTCAATTTCCATTGGCTACTTTTGAAATGCTGAATTTGTTCTTTGAATGTGTCTCTTTGTCAGAGTATTTTCATCACTAGGGTAGGTTGCATTTGTGGGATTAGATGCCACCTTAGTGTTAGATTAGCCAATTACAGAGTATTAAAAAACTCATTTTGAAAGTTTTGATTTTTCTTGCAGATACAGAAAGCCACACCGTGTACTATCTGCTGCACAAACTATGGCAGCAAATACATGGGCTTAATAAAAGTAGAGTGTATTTTGCTGTGAACTAATAAGGTTTGATGTTCTTCCTGGTGCCTCTCTACAGCTGCATTTTATTACTTGGATTAAATATCAGAGTAGAAATGTACATGCAGTGAAGGATTTAATCAGGCTAACAAATAGCAGTGCATAGAATTTTCTAGCTTTTCTTTGCCTCAGGGAGGTGCAAGATTATTAGTCCCATTCATATCCTCTTCAAAAAGAAACCAAGTAAGGGTTTAAATTAAAAGCAAAGTTTTTATTTTTCTTCTTTCTTTGAATTGAACATGCATTCACTTTTATCAATCTATGCCTGATTAAACTAATGAATGTACTTTGACTTAAGTATTAGCACATGTAAGATAGTAATAGTTTTGATTTTTGTTTAATATTGCAAGACCAAAAAAAGTCTTTAATGACTTGTGTGGCTTCTTTCTGTGTGCTTAGGTTTGACAGAACATTTAATGATATCCTTTAACTTAAGATAAATTTGTTGATGAGCACTACAGCCATGACCCAAATCCAGGCCATGGAAAATTGCTGCATGTTCTGTTTGAAAGGCTGCAAATGCAGGAAATGCTGCATATTATTGGGGAATATATTTTAAATAGTATTTGTTATTGTATAACTTCATTAGTGTCTGATTTATTTTTGAGACTTCTAGTATGGAACTTTATTTTTCTCTGAAAAATCTTCATTTGCATCTAAAGCTATATGAAAATTTGTCATCTAACAAGAAGAATGACTGAGAAATCCTGTGGGCTGTGTGCATTCACTGAGATGAGATCTTGTACTGCCATCCTCTTTCTTTCTCCTCTTTAAAAAAAACCCCACCAAACATTATTTTTTCAATTATTTAAAATGGACTGCTTATATACAACCTCTTTTTTGGGGGGGGTTGGCAGTGGTATTGGAATTCCATTTGATTTTTTGTTGCTTTCTTGACCACTTCATGAGTTTTACAAAGTGACCATTTGGTCTTTGAAGGCATGGTGTGAGTGTGAGGAGAAAGAAACTGAATTAATTTGAAGATTCATAATAAAAATCTGTGATTCTATTCATACTCATTTTCATAACTTTTTGTAGCTTGGTTAACACAATCCTAATCACATAGACCCAAAAGACATGAGTACCTCTGTAGCTAAGGAATTCTGCACTGCAGCCTGAGCTATTCCTTTTGCCAGGTCTTTTATAGGTTAAATATCTAAGAGCTTTTGGAACCCTCTGAACTGTTGCAAAATGGTGCAGTTTACATGCACTTGTATGTCTAAATCTACAGTTCTACAGAAAATATATGAGCAAAGAAGAAGCAGTACCCTTTTCTCATGGAGGTGACAAGTATAAAACACTTAATTGGGAAGGAAACATAAATTATACATCTATGCATGCTTTTTTCCTTTCTGTAAGGTGTTTTTTATTGGAAGAGTGCATCAAGACTTTCGTGAACACAAACTTCTGATGCTGATCAGAGTGTCTGGTGTCATCAGGGTGAGATCTGCAGGGCAGTTCCCTTGGCTTCATCCTGGCTCTCTGGGAGACTCTGTCTGTCTTGTTACAGTCTAGAGCCATGTGCAGAATCTGTTGTAGCAAGAGCTGAGGGGTGAAAACTGATGCAAGAAGGGAGACAGTGAGAGCCCTGAGCAGGGGTGGGATTGTGCAATGTGTAGTTTTCCTTCACTGTGTGCAGTAAGGTCTGCGGAATGTGGCCCTGTGTTTTTCTGTCTTTCCTTTTTTCCCAGTTATAGCATTTGTTTTTCTGTTTTGGGTTTATAGGTTTTTTTCCTGGAACAGGTAGAATTACTTTCATTGACCATTTATTGAAGTTTTCCATCATCTGAATTTAATGAACAGTTTTCTTGTATGTTTAAAGTGTAAAGAAAAACAGACTTAAAAAAACCCAGCTTTCTCTTGAAATTACTTTTCCAGCCTTTGGATCAAGCTACTTTCTCTTCCCAAGAAGATGCCTTCTAAATAAAGCTCCTAGATCTGCATCAGTTTCTTTTAAATACTGCAGCTATAGGTTCATGCTTTAAAACTGGTACCAAACCTGCTAGAAATGAAGTAAAAATATTCCTAAGTGGATGCAGATTTAGTTGGATGCAGCAGTTACTGACTCTGAAGGACCATTGAGAAGACTGCGAGGATGTTTATTTATTTTTATGGATACTTTGCAAAACACATAGCCAAAAGCAGACATTTTTGAAAAATGAGCTCCTGAAATGGAGTTGTGTCACTGGTACAAAGAGTTTTACACGAAAGCCTATCAGAATTTCAATAGGAATTCTTGAGAGCATTAGGTTTTCTTCTTTTTGCCTCATTCATGCTTCAAAGAATGATCTGTAGAAAATATGAAGATTTAAGAATTTAAAGTTTCAGAGATTTATGGGGACAGTTAATTATTGATCTGGAACTCTAGAATTCTCATCCAACTACAATAGATAATTGAAAACTTAGTGAAAGCTGTAGGCTTCAGTTGAAAGATGGGAAAATGAATTCAAAATATTAGTGAGAAACAATAGATAACCTACTTCATAGCAGCTGTAGTAATAATTAGTATTATAATATATTGCCTGTCTTAGAGCTCAATGCCTAATTGTTTTGAGATAATAATTTGAAGACCAGTTGTGACAGGAAAAGTCAGAGAGGAATGTTTCTAGGAATAGGGGGGATAGTTAAGGTATTTGCCTCAGCTTCTGGATAGACTTTACCTGAATTCATTGCTTTTTCAAGAAATAAGCGGCTTTTTTGTGAGGGGACTATGTGAATGTTCTTATAATATACACTTCCTTTTATCTGATATTTAAAGAATCTTTTCCCTGATGCCTGACTTGTGTTTCCTTAATCCTTTAATCTTGAAAGAAAAAAAAAAAAAAGAGTTCTTGAAAACTTTTATCCCACATATGAGATGGTGGTTCCTGATGGGAAGGTCATCTTCATTTTTGGAGCCCCTTTGCTAAGATGGGAGGGATGATGAAGCAGTTGTGCCATGTGTGGTTTCTGAAACTGCAGCTTTTAAAGCAAACATTCCCATGGGTCATTAAGAGCAGGTGCCTGACTTTCGATGGCACTGGAGTTTTTACAGCCCCTGTTACAGACAGCCCTGCTGGGACAGCCCTGCTGACTGGGACGGTGCTGAAACACCTGCTGGGTGTTGCAGCTTAGAAAGGAAGGTCCAAAGAGCAAATGCACCCTGCTCTCTTGTAAATCCTCTTCTCCTGCCTCTAACATCAGACTTTGCTCTGCTGCAGAAGTCGCGTCACCAGAAGTGTTTTGTGTGTTTATTTGCTTTTGAGAGGACTTAAGGCTTGATCCTGCTGCCATTGAAACATTAGTGACAGAACTGCCCTGGGCTAGAACCTTCCTGGCCATTTTCTTAGGGGTTCTCAGTTCCCTAGGGTGTCAGGCATCTTAACCATGTGTGGAGTCTGGCAGGTGGGGAAAAGGACAAAATTCTGGCTGTGGGGAACACAGGGGAGGACAATGAAGCCAGACCTGCACAGGTTTCTGCAGAGATGTTGGGAATAATCAATATACAGAATATCTGAATTCTGGACAGTTCAGGTTGAAAAGAGATGGAAAAAGACCAGTTACAGTAGCTTTGAATCTCAACTCCAATGTGTGCAGGGCTGTTGTTCCTGTGAATGAAAGCCCCTGAGCCATTACAGTGGGTTGGGTTTTTTCTGTTAGTAGCTTGTACATCTTTCTGTAAACGAGGACACAAGCAGGCACTTTTTGGGTAGCTGCAATGCTGCCTGGGAAAACCCTGAGGGTTCTTGATGGTTTTTTAATAGCCTAGACAAAGTACTGTGAACGTATAAACATTACTGATTAGAAGAAGAGA
The DNA here is from genome assembly GCA_013397295.1 of Polioptila caerulea. NCBI lineage: Eukaryota > Metazoa > Chordata > Aves > Passeriformes > Certhiidae > Polioptila > Polioptila caerulea. The sequence goes on along the minus strand of VYXF01009993.1, from coordinate 252,400 downwards.
GTGAAAGAGAAAATATTAAGTCTTCCTCAGACTTAAATTCTGGTCTTCCCCACCCCCTGTCAAATACCTTTGACAAATACCCACTGAGCCATCCTTCTGCAGCATCATTTGTGCTGTAAATGTGTTACCTCCTGGCAATATGCTTCATGAAAAAGAACTGCTTCCAAAGATCAGTTAATTATAATTATGTTAACGGAAGCATTTTTATTCTGAATTATGTTAGCTGACTAATCAGGATGCAGGTCATTTTTTTTATTATGCTTGGGAGAGATCAAGGGCTGTACACAGCGATCCTTAAAATCCCATCCTGGTTAACTGTTCTTTCAGTACCAATGTATTTCATCAGGTTGATAACGTGCATGATTTCTGCATTCCCTACAGTTTTGAAGTCAAGGAAGAAAAGCAAAATCTAAGAACATCATCAAGCACATATTGCTTAGCAAGCTCTCTGTTGAAGAGGAAAAAGGCTTGGCAGAGATCCGTGGTCTATGCATTTGAACATGTAGCACTACTTCTTTTCTCAAACAGAATCTACTCAAATTGTTTCACTAAATTTATGATGTGGTTTTTTTGTGGTTCACTTTGTGTATCTGTGTCAGAATTGCTGTGAACTTCCGTCTGGTGTATCCATGCCCACAGAGGGTGTTTTGTCAGGATATGTGGTCTGAGAGGTGGCAGTTGTAGTGACAGATTGTATGGAAGTATCAGTTGGTTCAGTATCAGTCAAAGATAAGAGTGAACTATAACCAAGTTCTGACTCATGAGTAACAGATGAAATTATACAATTTAACTAGTTAGTGTGTTTTATTTCTACAAATCTTTTTGGTATTGCCTCTATACGAAAGCAGGTTTAGTGTTGCTGTTTTGGTGTATAGATTGATTTGAGGAAAGATAAATAGCAGCCACCAAGCTTGCTGTGTAATTCTTCAAAGTTTCAGTGATTTGTTGAAATTTCTTATTTATCATGCCTGCTTCAGATCTGCACCATTTTCTTTACACTGCGTACGTGTTAGCGAACCTGCTCCGCGTACGGAATGTTGTTTATTTTTTCCTAAATAATTTTAAGGCTTTGTGAGTTTTTCCAGTTTTTTTCTACATGCCAATTGTCACAATAAAAAAGAAAGTGAAACTACTGTGCATACCAACTTTGGAAACTGTTTCATGTTGAGGAAGGCAGGTGTGTGTGAAAATGACTTCCAGTCCCAAAGTTCTTGTGTGTCTCTCTTTGAAAGGGAGGACAGGGACCTGTACCAGCAGGATAAGGGACAGTCTGGAAGAAGAAGGAAGGACTTCCTTTTTGCTGTTGGGAAGAGTGCTTAATTTCTTCAGTTTAAAATAATTTTTCACAAAAGTAGGTACAAGCTTCTAGTTCTTGCTCTGCTCCGCCTTCCCAACTGTTACTTCTTGTCAGCCCACCATCCTCTCCTTGTTCCAGCACTTGAGATCGTTGTGGTAGCAGTGAGATAATCAAGCTAATTTAAAAATCAACTATAAGATCTGCAAGGTGTATTCTTGCTTTGGAAGGACGAGTGGAAGTTACTGAATATTATATTCAACCTTAATATCTTTTTTTCTTCCTTTCTCCTCCTATCCATAATATGTTAATACAGGGACCATCAGAAGTTTAGTAGTTCTGTAGTAGTTGTGTTTTGTGAAACATGTACTTAGGAGTCAGTTTTTTAGAGAAAATTTGCAATGTAATATAGTTGCAAGTAATGATGTTTGTTTGGTTTTATATCTTTGACTTGAAGAGAAGTTGTTTGATTACCCAACTAAATAAAGAACAAATACATCATGGTGAGATAATCATGGGAGAAGTTCTTCCAATGGCAGTTCTGAGCACTGGATTATTAAATAATGGACCTCTAGGTAAACTTTACTGCACAACACTGCATTTTACATCTTATTTAAATGTTCTGAAATTATAGTTGTTCTGGAAGAACAACTTCCAATTACAGTTGTTCTGGAAGAGTCTGCTTGTAGTGGTCTTCTCCAAACCTCTCTGGGTATAAAGTCATTGGTCTTGAACCTGGAATTTCAGTCCAGGGGTTAGAAATTATTTTTAATATAGAAAAAGTTGAGGATTCTGTCTGTAACATTTTGAAGAATCCTTTTTCAGGAAGGGATAAGTCATAGTTGCACAATGTGTCTACAAGCTTCCTCTTGGGTGGACACTTGAATGTTTGCAGAGTGGGAGAAGAAACAGGACAGCCTGGCAGGGAGAAGAATTTTATCTGTCTTGTTTTGCCTAACCAAAAAGGATAGAACTTTGGGTTGCTCTTCCTTCTGGCAGAGATTAATGGGCAGGCTTTAAATGAGACTGACATAACAGACATGGTTTGTCATTCCTGTGCTCTGTGTGATTCAAGAGACTGACATGGACGTGGATAAATACGCCAGTAAATCTTAAAATCTGAAATGCTTGTGATGAGCAGCAGGAGATGGAAAAATAGAAAGAGATGACCTCTTCTCTCCCTCCCAATCTGACACTTAAGCAATGGGAACAGAAGGTCTAAAGGCCAGAGAATGTGGCCTGTGATTTGTTTTCATGGTACAATTTTCAAAACATTTAGCTGGCTTCCTAAATTGATCTCTGTGTGTGCAAGGCCTCACAGTGCTGTGTAGGAATTTGGTTTTGTGAAGTGTTCACAGAGCCTCTTCAGGCCTGACAGTTATTTAAAGTGATCACATAAAACATGATTCTCATGTTTCTGGATTTTTTTTTTTTGGGTTGGCTCTGCAGAGGCTTTGACAAAAGGCACTTCTGAAGGGCCTTGGTACATTTTCCAAATGTCATTAAAAATGTTGCGGGGCACATACAGCAATCTGTCTGCCTTAAATTACCTGACAGAAGTAATGACAATACCTTTGCTGAAATCGTTCTCTGGGCCTCTGCTGGTGGGTGAGAGAACGCCTGAAATACTCCCAGGATTTCCAGCGTGCCTCGGGTGTGTGAGAATTCCTGTCACGTACGAGGGTGTCAGAGGTTTCTCTTGGAGGGGGGAGAAAAGGAACCCAGTCAATGTCTTTAGCAGGAGCTTGCTTGTTCCTGATGGAGTTTTTGCAGGCTGGGTTTAATTTTAGTTCTGTTGGTGGGTCTGCACTGCACCCGCGTCTTTCTTTAAGCATTAAGTGAAATTTCATGAATTGAGACTGACTTGAAAAGAGGATGCAGCCACACTTGTTAGTGACTGAGCCTAGGAGAGCACGCTGCATCTGTCGGCTGTCATTTCAAGGCTTTTTTTTCCTTTAGCTACTCTGTGAACGTTTCCTTTAAACTTTATTTAGAGGAATCAGTATGCGTTCTCGGCAGTAAGTCATTCTAAAATGTTCTGTAGAAATACATTTAGGACTGCTTGTGGTTTTTTGTCTCCTTGTGCTGAAGTCACTTTAAATCCATCACCCCAGCCTGTAGAGTCGTCAGGCAGAAATCTTCCTGGGAAGGTAGATGAGTTCTTCCTGCACCAGTTTTGCTTGAACGTACTGAAGACAGCCATGTAATAAGGTGTAGTAATGAAACCTGTTGGAATTTTAGAGGAGCACCTCGTTCCTTTGATCTTGCTAACGAGCAATGATTCAAGTGCTACAGATTGTGAAGGATCTGGTGTCGCCAGCAAGACGGAGAACAGAGGCTGCCAGGAAAGGTAAGAGCAGCTCTGGGAGAGACTCAGTGTTCTCAGGAACTTGCTGTGAATCAGAAATATTTTGCAGTTTGGTTGTAGTTAAATTGCATATTTGATACTTAAAAATGCTCTTTGTTGTGGCATGTACAGCTGCTTTAATTTGGCTTAGAACTATCTTAAGCCTAATTATTATCATTTTTGCAACTGCTGCTTTCCCAAAGAGAATCCCAGTGATGTTTACTATGCTGAAAATTGAGTTTGTCAGCATCTGTAACTGTTACTGTTATACTAAAGATTTTCCTTTTTTTTAGTTTGTTTGTTTGTTTGTTTTTGTGGTAAAGACATTTTTGTTGTCAGGAGAGCTCAGGTTGAGAAAATAGCAGTTGTATTCTGTGTAATCCCATCAAAATAGTTTTTAGAATCTTGATGCTCTAAATGAGAATAAGAGCAAAACCCAGGCTTCTTTAGTGCTTATGGAAATGAGGGATTGGAAGTACACAGCTGCACTGCTAGCTAGGTTTTACAATTAGATTATTTCTAGATTACAACTAATATCAAAATCCAAAATGCCTCTTGCAAGTATATGAAAAACTCCTTGAAATAATCAATGATTATTTGAATTCAATTGATGTTAAATGCTGTTCTCATTTACTTCAGTGTGTCGAACATTTGTTTTTTCTTTGCTAAAGTAGTGCCATGTTTTGTGGGATCTGGCACACATATTTAATGAGGAAGTGATTAAACACTTCTTTTGTCTTTTACATCTTAATTATTTGCAACTGCTAAATATTTAGGTTGTAGAAGAACTAAATTATTTGTAGGGATAACTTAAAAATTTCATTCCTTTCTTACTACAATTAATTTTCTAGGACCAGTTTATTTTGTATTGAATAGGTTGTGAATAATTTAGGATTTACAGCATCTGCCTGTTTCTGTGTCGTTTTTCTGTTCTGCCCTTACATGTAATGTGTGGTTATAGGCAAGTACCCTTTTTTCAAAACAAATAACATCAGGCTGCTCTAATTGTTAACAAGTCAGGTAATGAAACACCTCTGTCAGTAAACAAAAGGAGTGAAGGTAGAGCTGGGCTCAGCTGCTACCCTCTTATTCTGAAATTAAAAAAGGTAAGCTTCCTAATTACTTCCTTAGATTTTGCAGTGATTGGTTGAACATCAACCCCCCCAGAGTTGTATAATTTCAGCCCAGTGAATTACTTGACTTCAGCACTGTTCACTGTTCATTTCTGATTTGTGCTGCTTCCAGAGGACGAAGGGGCAGAAGTTCTGCTTGGCTGTTCTGCACGTACCTCACTAGTCAGGCAGGATTGGAATAGAACTGCTGTAAGAACTGTTTATGGAGCTCTAACACCAAACCCCATAGAAATACTTATTTATAGGAACAGAGTCAATGGAATTGAAAGGGAAAGCTTTGAAAAACACGAAGAAATGCTCTTTCTCAGTTCTAAAGCTTTCGGGGTTTTTTTCTGTTTATTTTACTCCCTTGGTGAAAGACATTAATTTTGGTCATTGTTTGGGTGGTATTCTCAAGCTGCTACTAACTGAGCTAATTGGGTGTTAGCTCTTACAGAGCCTGGTGGTGCATTTTGACGAGCAAGATCTTAACATGAAAAAACATTCAAGTATTCTGAAGAAAACATTTACAAAAGATGCAAAATGCTGACAGGTTTTGGTGATCAATACTGTAATTTGAGAAGACATTAGGTTTTTTTCTTCACAGCATGCAACATTAGGCATCTGGTGTACATGAAGTGCTGTATTCTGCAGAAATTACTCATTCTCAGTATTGTTCTCAGTAAATGGAAAAATGGACTTGTAAAGAAAGAGTTGCTAGGAAGCCCCCTGTGAATGTGAGGTGAATCCATTGAGATGCGGGGGATGATGTCTGTTTACCAAAGTACTTTCAAATTAGTGTTACTAAACTGTAAAGATTTTAAATCCCACTCCTCAGGTGCACCCTCCTCTTTCCCTTTAAAAAGTGTTTTCATTAGAATATCATTTCTTGGGAGGCAAATGTTACAAAGGAGCACAGTGTATTAATTGCATATTTTGTATGTGGTATCAGGTTAAAAACTTCTTTAAGACTGAAGGTCCTAACCAAGTAACTGTTTTTGTAAATAGTACATAAGGTTGGGGGAAAGGATTCCTCTGCTCTCCAATTTTCCCAAGATTTATTTTCAGACTGAGGCTTAGAAGCACAGTTAATAGCCAAGAGAGTGTCTTTTTGCATCCATCATTCAACATCAGAAGCTTGTTACAAGGTCTGCAGTAAGCACAGCTACTGTGGAGATGAAAATTCAATCCCTGCCCAAGAAATTCCTGCAGAATGCCATTTAAAAGAACCCCATTACTAATGCTTCATAAGTTGAAGTGTGGATTTAATAGGGTTGCTGAAGAGCCTGACAGAGTTGTGGAGTCTAATTTTGTCTTTTTTATGGTCCAGTCTATTTTTATTGTGGCCATGACCTATGCCACAGGTTAAATTAAATTTAATTTTCTCTATCATAAGAGGTTGATAAATAGTTGGTTTACAAGACTAAATCCCACAAAGAGTCAGGCAGTGTGAGCATGAGTGTCCCTTGTCTCCCAGTGCAAGGCCTGTGGTTCTGGTTTTGTCTTCAGTCTTTGGCTGCTGAGGCTGACATCAGAAAATCCTTCAGTAGGCCTGGGAGTCTTGCTTAGTGAATACATTAAGTGACCTAAACAGTAGGTTTTGATTTATAATGTGTCACATTTCCATACTTCTTTTAATCTTGTGCTGTTTAAAAATGGATTTTTTCAATTTTTTTAGGAAAAAAAAATTCTATAATTGTTTTCCATAATCTTCCAGTTGCAATGATATGGAGTGTGTAGAGTTTGTTGTTTGGTTTTTATAGGTTTAGTTTTTGGGAAGCTCCAGGCCCACACCACATTTAGATAATACCAGATTTATTAGAGGAAAAAATAGCCTGTAGTCATTTATTGTCAGAGGGGTAGCACTTTACATGCCCTGAAAGTCTGAAGGTGAACATGAAGTTGTGATGAAATTCAAGGGGTTGCCTTATTTTATTTATGAAATTGAAAGTCTACTTTGAATAAAATGATAAATTACAGCTGTATAAAATTCTCTTGACAAGTGTTCTAGTTTGAGGCCAAACATTTTATGAGATCTGTAACCTTTCTGACTTGTAAAAAATAGTTCAAATGTTACTTGTTCTAGAGAAATCCATGTAGACTATGAATCTACTAATTATTTTCTTATTTTCCATCACTAAAATCCTAGTTGAAATCCAGATTGTTTAAAATTATTGAAGAAATACTCATGTTTACTTCTTTCCTCCCTTATTCCTCTTACAGATGGCTACAGCAGAACTTAATTGGCAACATCACCTTGATGTTAGGATACAAAAAGAGATGTTGTATTAAAACACTTCTAGCAGATGGGACAACTAAACTGAAATCACAGAATTAAAAAGGGATGCAGTATTTCAGTGGGAGAGAATGAGAGAACATTTCAGTTTGGTACCATTTTTTTTTATGGAGTGCAAGAGGAGGCATATGTTTGGTCACTGCACTGTTTGGGCCTAAGGGATGTGTAAATGTTGGGCCAGCCAAGGATAATTGTGTTTAAATTCTGCAGCAGTAAATGATGCTTGGGAAGTTACTGCCTGGATTCAGTGCAGGCAGTACTGTGGTGGTACCCTGGATTTCAGACTTAGACTTGACAAGAAATGGGCAGTGATTTTTGGTTTGTTTCTCTGGGCATGGACTAAGTTGATTGGTTGCAAGATGGAGGAAATAAAACAAAGCTCCCACATCAAGTAGTCATGGTGTTTTCTTTTTACCTTTGGTGATAGTAGAGGAAAAGTGTACTCAGATCCAATGCCTTCCATTGAGGCATCTACTGAAAGATGGGAAACCAATCCCTTGATTTTTCTGTCTGTTGTTGCATCTTTGCAAGGAAGGCTGAGAGTCTTGCCTCTTATGGGAGGTTCCAGGGTTACCTGAATTTCTTACTTTATTTCTTCATATAGAACTGTTGTAATCCAGGTTGAGTATTTTAACTGATAAATGCTGGATTAGAAGTAAAGATTTCTTTAGACTTGCATACCTATCCTTGAATTACTTCATTTTTTAAAGGAGACTGGCCAGAAGAACCAAGTTAATAAAAATTAATGAGCTCTTCAGTGAGCTGTAAGCAGGGAGTTAAATCTCTTTTTTTCTTGGTCATTAAATATGAAGTTCTGCCCACAGCAGTGAAGATACTGTATTGTAGTCTGCAGCTCATCAGTACAGGTACACAGCTTCAATTCACAATTTACTGTGACAAAGTTTCTAGCAGTGTGACAGAATTTAACTGTATTTCAACAGTTCCTAGGACATTATTTGTGCTGAAGTTTCAGCTGTGGTTTCACAAATAATTAATGCTGGCAGAAATGACTCCTGCCTTGCCTCTGCTGCTCACTTGGCCTCTTCATCCCAGTTCAGATCCCCACAGGGCTTGCCCTGTGTTTGTGTAGCCATGCTGTGGTTTGCAGTGGGACACTGTACTGTTCATCCTGCTGTACCCTTGATCAGTTTTAGTAACCCACCTGCTGGGACAGGTACACAGAGGTGCTTGTGAGCTCCACGGAGGAGCCAGCAGTGGAATGTGAGTGAATCCATGGGGACAGCCTTCCTTCAGTGGTACCAGTGGCTGAGGCTGGTGGAGAATGCTGGAGGGACTTCCTTCTGCTGGAGTGTGAGCAGTTCACCTCAGGATGATACAGACACAAGCAGGTAATAATACAGCTGGACACACAGGGACTCACCCACAGTGTTTTTAGCTCATATACTCTCTTTCTGTGGCTGGCATGTGCTGTGTCTCTCTTTAAATAGGAGTAACTTTCATGGGTTACACATACATTGTGGCTTTTCTATTGAATTTCTTATCCTGACATTTTATTGCTGTTTTGCTTCATTTGAAATTTTATTCTTCTCCTTTGTGTGATGCCAGCTGCAGTGATTAAGAAAGGTCCTGGTGCTGCTTCACCATATGTAGCTGTTAATGGCTTACTTTAGTGTCTCTGTGTTTGGTTATCCGGTAGGTAGCATCATTAAACAAACTCTGTAGATGTTGTATCTTGGGAATTGGTTCGTGGCATAACAAAATTAATACAGACAGCTAGAATTCATTTAGCTATAGAGGAACTACAGAGAAAAGAAGCCCTACTTGTTCTCTCTTTGTGCAGTAATGTTAGTCACCTGAAGTGAGCTAATTTACAAATAGGAAAGCAGAGCAAAGGCAACTCATCTTCAGCTTCCTACCATGCTTTGTTATTCTAGTATGTCTTGGGGGTTATTTTTGGGAAGGTGTGACCCTAAATCCATAAACTGTCAACTGTAATATTCTCAATAATCCTGAAATACAATTTTAGTGTTCTTATTTGTAGCATGTGGGAAATGTGGGAGCTTAACATTCCTATACAAGTAGGCTTGAAAAAGAAGGAAGAGTAGGGAACAGTGTAATAGGGAAGAGCACAACAGATTTGCAGTGATGTTTCTGCTAGACACATTAGAAGTTCAGTTCTGTGTCCATCAGCACAGCTGTTTTGGCATCACTGAAGCTGATCTGACTTGCTGTGTGTGGGGATCTGCAAACCCTGTCCCGGTTTCACTGCAGCAGGAGGCAGCTGGGGGAAAAGACCAACAGAAAGCAAGGTGGATTTGTTGGGTTCCTTCAAGGAAGAGGACAATTAATGATTCATTCAAGTTTTTGCTTCACATTTGGGAAGATTAATGAGTTACATGGTTTTGAGCTGGTAGGATGAGTGTATTTGGCTTTCTGGTTTCACTGATACTCCAGCTGAGACAAAGATTCTGTGTTGCCTGAGGCATTTGTCCACTGTGTTTGCAGTAGAGCCAAGATCTCAAGCCTGGATCTGAACATGGCAAAAAGGTGTCTGAATCCTGTGCCTTTCCTTCTCTACTGCCTCTTGTGCTTCCATCACCATGTGAATTTTACAACGAAGACATTTTGGTTTGGAGACTTCTGAGAAAAGGTTGGGAAGCTCTGCCTGAGGGATCTAGAAAACCAAGTCTCATTCTCAGTCTTGCATTTTCATAGTTCAGGTGAACATATTCTTCTGATCTTGGTTTTGGTGGGATAGCAGTTGTGCATATGCTGTTTTCAGGCATGTAGAACTTTATTCTTCTTTTTGACTGTCAAAGGGTAAGGCTGATGTTATTTTAGATGGGCAAGTATATTCCTTTCCTTGAAGGAAAACTTTTGCTCTTGAGATGTGCACACTTGAGGCAATGAGGGATCATCTAATCTTTTTCCTTTATGTGTTAACTTCTTAAGTTTTCAGTAATTTATCCTCGTGCTTATGGAATTTGGAATCCAATGTTAAACATGAATGCTGATGTCCATGTTTGTAATTGAGAAGCTGGTACAGAATTTATTTAAAAAGCTTGAAAAAGTGACAAGTTTTTTTTTGTTAAATTGCATTGGATATGATTAAGCAGTGGTGCAGAGATTAAATGTTAATATGTTTGCCTGTTTGTTTTCAATAACTTAAAATGTGGTGAATATTTCAAAGTGACAGAGTCCCAGCTGGACATTTTCTACAACAGATAATTACAGCAGTTGGGTGGCTTACCTAGTGCTTAGGTGGATATTGACATTCACAACTTCCCTGGACACCTTATCTGGCTTCTTCAAAGTTTTTTTGTCCTGTTGAGCTTCTAGATCTTGTAACTCTATAGTTATAGCTTGTAACTATAACTTCTCAAATCAGCTATCAAAGCAATATTTTATTAGTTAATCTTGTCTAACAGCAAATAAAAATATTGGTTTTTCAGTGGATTAGCTTCCACTATTTCGTCCTTCTGTCTGCAAGTCCAAGCAGCTTCTTCTAAAGGAAATTATCTGTCAGCATTAGTATTAAACTATCCATAAAAATGTTAATTTGAACTGAATTTCCAGATCAAACAGAAAGCTTAATTCATGTCAGTTAATTAAATTCTTGGTGGAAATGAGAAAATAAGTACACAGATGCCCAAGACTGTTGCTGTCTCCTTGCTAATAAAGCAGCTAACAAAGCATTTCAGCAGTACCTGGAGGGGGCAGGTCCTTGGTGAAAATAATTTCCTCAAGGAATAGATTCTGCTCCCTTCTGCTTCATGTCCCAGGTGATGCAGGTTTTTTTCCCCCTGCTGTTATTTTCTGTAGCATTATTACATGTCAACACAAATAAATAAAAGGAAATAAATGTGCAGGCACTTGATTGCACACCCTTCTCTCCAGGAGAGGAGCAGGAGCCCTGTGTCAGGTGTCACAGTCACTTAACTCTGCACCCCAAGCTGGGGTGTAAATCTTGGGACCTGCCACAAGGGCTCCACATGTGCAGGTGGGCTTTGGTGTGAAGTGACTCTGGGCTGGCCACAGCTCCTGTGAGCAGGTTCTGTCAGTGTGGAGAAGCTCATGGATATTCAGCTTTGGACACTCTTGTTTGCCTGATGCCACTGCTGGGTTGAAGGTGTTCTCTGGTGCCTCTGGGAACAGCTCGAGCGCACACTTCACATGGAGTTGGTGGTTTGGGCAGTAACTCTGCACAATGGGATTTACCTGTTCCTTCAGTCTCAGGGTGTTCCGAAGACCTTGGGGGGTTTGTAGCTTTTGAGCCAGGTGTCACCCTGATTCACACAGTTGAAGCTGGACATCCTTGGGGAGTGAAGGTTGCGTGCTGCAGTTGATATTCTTCCCTCCCATCCCACTGTGTGTGTGGTAGTTGGTTTTGTTGTTTCTTTGGTGTGTTGTTTTTTTCTTTGTTAAACAGTTGTTTTTTGTCTGGCACCGTTGAGCTTTCTGAACAACGCATTATCACAATTTGGATGCTCCACTCCTATGGCACATTAGCCACAGGACTATTACAGTCTAATGCAGATATTGATGAAATGTAAGTGGAATATTAGGAAAAGCAGTCTCCTTATTTCCCTGTGGTTTAATTCATCATTGAAAAATAGATTTCTATTAAAGGATCTAAAAATCAAATGTCGTTTTCTTAGCATTCATGTTATAGTGGTGTAAGTGATGGCTGCACCTTCCCTTGCACCACTGCAGACACCAGATATATCTGAACATGGAGTGTTCAAATGTAACCTTTCTGCCTATTATTCTTCCAAAATCAAATAGGAAAATCCTGTAAATTCTGTGGGCAAATCAGATCACACAAAACTTTCTGCATTTTTCAGACAGCAAATTCCCTGGATACAGAAGGGGAAATTGGTTATTTTTTCTTTTCCTTGTTTTTAGATGAGACATTTTTATTTTGAGATGTACCTAATATACCAAGCAAGTTGAGTATGCAAGCATTTGGAGAGGAACATGAGTGTGAACAGACAAGTTTCACTATATTGCTATGTGCTAATTTTTCCCCCAAAATATTTTGACTACAGGGCACTCCTCAAGCCGTTTTTTGTCTCCACTTAGTCAGAAGTATCTCACAGAGGTTAAAGCTGAGTTTCAGGCTTATTTTTTAGAAATAAATCCTTCAAAGTTTTAATTAATAATTTTGGTTTACTAATTCCTGTCACAGAATGGAAGTGAAGCTTTTGTTGCTGAACCTCATTTTTGAGTGGGAAATAGCAGGAGCCTGAAGGACATGGTCATAATGCATTTCACAGGTCTCAACTGGAATGTGAGAAGTTGCCTTGATCTGAGACTTCCTCTTGCTGACAGAAAAGGAAATACTGTTTGTGCTAATGAAGGGACTTTGGTAACTTAAATATGCTGTGATCTCTCCTAGAGAAATATTTTCTGTTTCACTTAAGGTCACATTGTTTGGATTGGTGGAACAATTCTTCATCACTTTCAAGTGTTGGGTGTTCCTGGGATGCTTCCAGGGCTCCCCAGTGTGCAATATACTGCTGATTTCAGGCATTGCACTTTGCTGTGTGATGTATAAAAGGCTGCACCATTGCTCTGTGTCCTAATTTTTCTCCTTCTATAAAGAAAAAACCTGACTAATCCTTTCCTTTTTCTGATGGCAGCTGTACGTTGAAAAGACTTTTAAATGTTTTGAAAAATCTCCCCATCTATGCTGCAGATGCATCAAGTCTTGAAGCCACCATGTCACATCACTGGGTAAAAGAAAATGTTGTGTTCACAGACTGCAGTGTGGATCACACATTGCACAAATCAAAGATATGTTTTTGTCAATTCTGTGCCGTGAATTAGTACCCTGGCTAGGTTTTGAAATACGTGGGATGAATGCTAGTCTGGAGCTTGCCAAATCTATAGATGAAAAAGAAAATAAGCTACACAGACTCCAATTCCCACTACTATTTAGTTTATAGGCGTTGGAATGACCTTCTAATCTGTGCAGTGATAATTGCCTGTTTTACATAATGTGTAAAGCTTTGCAGAGGAGTGTTTGTAGTGATGGAACATGTATTAAAAATCATTGTCTGGCAACTAATAAGAATGTAAAGCCATTCTATAAATAGTGCAGATAAGCTCTAAAAGGAGGAATGAGCAAATACACTTAGGCAAATCAGAGGACAACTGTGCTGGGGCCCGGGCTGGGTGTTTAACATAACAGTGGCTCATGAGCTGTGTCCACACTGGCAGGAGTGTGGCACGGGGGGCACAGATGGAGAGAGGAAAGCTGAGAGTTCACATTCCTCTGTATTTCAGCAGTTTTTTCGAGGCTAGATCAAACCTTGGCCTTATCCTTTGGATAGAACATAACTTGGAGGTAGGAGTGCATCTCCCAAATAGTTGAACCTGGAAGGAATCCAGCTTTGCATTCTTCCAAGTCTCTTCCCAGCACAAAGTGGAGAACAGTAAATAGAGATGATCTGGAGCTTTGCTCCAAAGCACTCTTCCAATTTAGACTGAAATGCTATTTCTAGAATTGTGTGAAACATCAGTAGTCTTTATCCCAGATTTATGATCTTGGCATTGGATAGAATAGCCTAATGAAGTTTTTCTTGGAAATAAGTGGAATTTCTGGTAGGCTTGATATTTCAGGGGCAGAAAGGGGATTAAGAGATTATGCACTAAAGCACTGAAGACTGACATTTATGACTTGGATTTTTATGTGCATCTTGAGATTAAGTGCTAACTTAATGGCAGAGTTTCTGTTTGGCCACTGTACTGGGCTTAGAAGGCAAGGTTTTGATAGCTGGGTAGCAGAGGTGGCCTGTGTGAGAAGAGGCCAGGGTCTGCCCCTGGGCTGGACACAGCCAGACACAGCTTGCTCCAAAACAGGCCCATCCTTGGCCAAAGCTGAGCTCATCAGTGAAGGTGGTGACACCTCTGAGATAAGATAGTTAGGAAATGCTAAAAACCACAGTGCAGCAGTTGTGAGAGAGAAGAGAGATGAAAATATGTGGGAATCAACTCTGCAGGCCCCAAGGTCAGTGGAGGAGCACGAGGAGGTGTTTAAGCACCAGAGCAGAGTCATTGGCAGCTCTGGAGAAGACCATGGTGAGGCAGCTGTGCCCCTGCAGCCCATGGAAGGCCATGGAGGGAGCAGAGATCACCTGGAGAGCCCGTGCTGAAGCAGGCTCCTGGCAGAAACTGTGGCTCCTCCTGGAAGAGGAGCCCACACCAGGAACAGCAGCTTGTGGGAAAGGCCCCACTGGAACAGTTTGTGAAGGTCTGAATCCCTCTGGAGGGACCCCATGCTGGAGCATGGGAAGAGTGTCAGGATTAAGGAGCAGCAAAGCCCAAGTGTTATGGGCTGACCTATACTATTTTTAATTGCCAGTAAATTAGTTTTCCCAAGCCAAGTAGGTTTTTCTCATGAGTGTAGTTGGTGAGTGACCTCCCTGTTGATCTTGATCCATGAGCTTTTTCTTCTTTTCTTCTCCCCCAGTCGAGTAGGAGGAGTGGAGCAGGTCAGTGGGTACCTGGCAGCCAGTCAAGGGTCAACTCACTACAGCAATGCTGAGGATGTGGACAGACTTAAACCCTGCAGCCTCTGTTCCTGTGAGTTCTCCCCAGTCCAGGTTCCCTGAAGCTGCCAGTGATGGCAGCATGAGCAAATCCAGCAGCTGGGCTTTTCTGTCATGGGCTGCAGTGCACTCACATGATCCTGTTTCCAGCTCTGCCCAGAGCAGTAACTTCCAGCAGAGCGGGAGACAAAGAGCAGTGATGTGGTCAACAAGCTCTGTAAATCCATGACAGCATGTCTGAATGATGTCCTCCTGCCTTTTCCTTTATGCTCTCTTCAAGTTAATGAGCTTTGGAACATTTCCAGCTACTGGTGTGTAGTAATTGGTTTTGAAACAGTATTTACTGGTGTACCAGTGGACATTTTTGAGCAACTTTGCCTGGTAAGTGTTAGAAAATTCTAAAGTCATTGCTACCATTAGGAAATGTCAACAAATTATGCCTTGCATCCTAGCTGTGATACAATTTCATGATATGAGGAGCTTGGAGAAGANATGTCCTCCTGCCTTTTCCTTTATGCTCTCTTCATGTACTCCTAGGTAAACTCTGTGTTAAAAAAAGTTAATGAGCTTTGGAACATTTCCAGCTACTGGTGTGTAGTAATTGGTTTTGAAACAGTATTTACTGGTGTACCAGTGGACGTTTTTGAGCAACTTTGCCTGGTAAGTGTTAGAAAATTCTAAAGTCATTGCTACCATTAGGAAATGTCAACAAATTATGCCTTGCATCCTAGCTGTGATACAATTTCATGATATGAGGAGCTTGGAGAAGAGATAATCAAATTAGGGCTAATGAGAATAGGCTTGACTGTGAGGTGGTTGCAGGGGGCAGGTGGACAAGGGAACACAACATTTATTTGACATACCAGAATCATTCCTGCTGCTGTCAAATTGCTATTTAATAGTTTAGTCTGTGCTTTGTTTATTTGACGAAGCTGCCTTGGCAATTTCTGATTCCTTTTTAATTTAAAACAACTTTTCTGCAGTATTTTCTATTTTCCCTCACAAACCTATTTTTTCCTGCCTTTTATCTGTCATGCAGCTTTCATCAGTTGAGTTCATAGATTGCTGATTAGAGGGAAAAACTTTGTTTCCAATTAAAAACTAAAAAAACACCCCGCCTTAGAGCTTTATATTTGGGAATAACTTATTTTAATACAAAGATACTACAAAATGGCTCTAACATGAAAACTATTGCAGCTCTTCTATAATTTTAAATTATTTTTTCCTCCACAATTAAACCTGCAGATGAGCTTGTTTCCCAAACATTCTTCTTCATTCTGAGCCAAATGTGAAAAGTCCTTCAATTAAAATTTGGGCTAATTCCTACAGTCCCATTTGAAAGGCTCTAAATATTTGGTGTTCTATTTATAGGAGCTCAGAAGCTTGAACTTAAAAAATACTGATGGCTGAATGATGTATCAGGGAACTGTCTGATACTGGACTAGTAATGACATACCAGTTTCACTGAGCAATAGTTACCTCTGAGGTGCAGGAATAACAAATTTGCCTTGCTTGCCCTGAAGTGGCCACAAAGCAGATGTATCATCATCATTGCAGTGGCTTATAAATGTGGCAGCTCTCTGTGTCATATCCTTATATCCTTAAAACTTGGAGCTACCTAAAAGGTGACTGTAAAGTTTTTAAAAAGAAGCTAATTTATACCTTATTTATATTCTTTTTGTGCTGGTATATCTCAGTTGTGTGTTGGAGAAAACTGCTTCTCAAAGTTACTTACAGTTCATAGACCCTTCACACTAGCTTGTGCCACAGCCTATCCTTCTCCAATTTTTTCTATTTCTTCTTCATCTTATTAAGAATGTGCAGTTGTTTTGCATCTGTATTTTGCCTCCATGAGTTTTCCTTTAGGCTTTTGATTTTTAAAATTTTTTTTCTTTCATTTCAGCATTGCTTGTGTAAGCAGAGAGATACCAAATAGTGCTGATGTAATATGCAGGTGTGAAGGAGGAAAACAGGTGCATGGTGGTGGGAAAACTGGTACTCAGATTTGATGGAATGTTGTAATCCCATACCCCTTACTGATGATGACCTCTGCATGCTTTAACTTGACACCTAATTATATTCTAGCAATTTGGTACATCATCCTCTTAAATTGTCATTCCTTAGCTAAAACATCACACTTCCTCCCCCCTGCTTTCTGTATCCTCTTTTCTTACTGTTTGCATTTGTACTGTCATTAGGTGTGACTTCTGAATTCTCACTGCTCTGCTTCTCAGGTCTGAGAGGGTGTTACATCACCAGAGGACAGTGACACAGTCACTGCCTTGCTGTGGGCTGTGTGGCAGGTGAAGGTGGCAGTGTCCAGGTGAGCAGCAGTGCTTGGGCTCTGCTTCATCATCCCTGGAGCTCTGAGTGCTGCAGCCTTCACCTGCATCCACAGCATTGGGATAGATATGGACCTCTCAGACAGGAGCAGAGCCTCTCATTGCATTCCCACCAAGGATTTTTTTATTTAGTAAAGCCTGATTAGCTGAGTTTCAAACCCATTCTTTGTCTGGTCCCTTTGCTTAAAATCCTGTGTATCTGAGAAAAAGTGACTTAGTCTTTGTTGGAGCTGGTGATTCAGTGAAACACCACCTGGGCTCAATAGCACCTGAAGAGTAATGGCTGTTTGTGATACTGTTTTAATTGAGAGAGAGCTCCCCCAGGGCGTGCAGCTGACTCATTTTTCAGAGAAACCTGTCATCGATGTGTCTGGGGTGGCCTGGCTGTTACCCTGGGATTAAGCAGCCTCTTGTACCTCAGGTACAAAGTACTCACTGATGCTTTTGTTTTTGTACATTTATCAGTGCATGTTATCACAATAATGTGAACCACTGGTTCCTGTTGTCAATGCTTAGGTTTTGTGTGCTCTTCCAAAACAGTGGGTGGCAGCAAATGGAGTATGTATGAGTAATTTTTATAGTGTTTAATAGTTGCACCCTTGGATTTTTCTCTGCCAGGGAATAAAGTGAGTCAGAGAGGGATTTAGTGTAGAAATTTTGCTCACTATTTAAGTAGAGTAAGGCTTATACTGGTGACTAGTGCACCCTAAATTCTTGTCTTTAGTGTGGATTATAGTAAAACAAATTTAAGTTGAAAATTGTATTTCTTCTTTTTTTCCCAGCCTTAAGGAAGATTGAGTTGTTTGTAAATTCTTTCAAGAGCTTGCTGTCATAACAAGAAGTTTGTTGTTAAATGTAACAGTTTCAGAAAACTCTAAAACAGGAGAAATATTTGGTAGTTTTCATTCACTTTCAGACATGTGTGACAGCAGATGACAACTGTACATCTGCTAAAGAGGGAAGAGTTGATGAGAGGCTGTTGGATTTTCATCCAGCTTGAAGCCCTTGGAGTGGTAGCTCCTTATCCTTCCAGAAGGTTGTAATTGAAGGAACGTTCATTATGTTCATCCTCTTTGTTTCCCAACCTGTTGCTAGACCTTTCAGGAACACGTTTGCAGAGATGGTTTTGGTTTACTGAATTACAGTTCCTTGCTTCAAGAAGAGGCTTTGGCTTTGTAGTAACATCAGTCACATGATCCTGTTTTTTAAACAACAATTTAAACATTTCTTCTTACTGAAGAAATGTCTTCAGTGGTGAGAGGGAACCACAATTCATAACCAAAATAGGGTTTTCCCTTGCAAGTAATTTTGGGTTTAACTTTACTGATGAAAATTTCACTGATGAATTAGCTGAATTTCCATGTGAGGTCGATGGCTTTCAGTATGAGTGCTGCCCCTCATGGGAAGGTTTCATGCCTGACCACTGTGTCCACCTCTCCAAGTCAATAAAAGATTTAAAGGCCGTATAGGCTCATGTAGAGTTTTGACCTCTGAGTTTTCTCTCTCTGCACCTGGTTTTACTGAGAGCTCAAAGCTGTTGTCTCGTGAATGTTGGGTTGTTTGGTTCATGCCTGGGTAACCAGTCAGCCCTGTTGCTCCTGGTCTGTCTGAGCTGTCAAGGAGAACTTGAACCCTCCCCAAAGTGCTGAGTATCTTAATTGCATGTCTGCAGGCGCAGCAGACAGTGGGTGGATGTGTGTTTAAATCCCAGCTGGTGCTGTTCCTCCTTCTCTCTGGTGGAGAGGACAGCTCATGTCTGCCCTAGGGAGGGCTCTGCAGTGGGCCTGCTTTTCCCAGGGAACAGGATCCTGTTTGCCAGGTGCAGCTCCACAGGCTCAACCAAGTCGTGACTCCTCCTGTGCATTTTGATTCTGTGGGGGATGTGAAATTCACAGAGGTTGAGAGGGATCTGTTGGGAATGAAATAGGTTATATGGGCTGGGCTGGAATCTGTGAAAGGCTTTATTTGTGTATTGTCCTAGAGCTAATGCTTGTAACCTGGAATAGGGATTTCCAAAGTACTGCATCAGTGTTTGTAGTAGATGAAGTAGTAAATGAGCTTAGATGAGCTTTTGCAGTTTACTGCGTTTAGAACTGCTTTTCTTTCTTTTTAATTTCAGGTAATTTTCTGCTGAGATATGAGAGTCTGTGACAAATAGTCAGATTTTTTCTGGGTTATGGGTGGTTTTCTTTGGTTTGGCTTTTTTCTTTAGCAGAGTGTAGTGGTTTTAAAACAGATCATCATTAGTAGGTTCAGTGCATTATTGACTTCAGCATAAACAAATAGATTTTCTTCTTGATGCCTGTGTATAAGGCTTAGACTAGAATTAACATCATGTTTGTTTGGCAGTAGGAACTTGTTAGGGTGTTCACAGCATGTGTTTGTAGTCCTTCATTTTGCATCAGTAATGGAATAAAAGTACTGATTTTGAGAGAAGTAGCATTGAAAACTTGATGGTGGGTTTGTATTACTGAAGTACCTCAGTGCTTATCTTCTAAGCCAATAAAGTGTTACTGATATGCCTGTTAACAGCAGTATAAATTAATAATTGTCATCTTATGCCAACACTGAATATTTGTAAACTGTTTTCAGAGTATCCAAAGAATGAGCCAAATGATGCCTCTTTCTGTGATCTCTTAATTGAAGGAGATCTATAAGCTCTTGGGAAAATTTTGTTCTGATCCTGTAATGTCCTTTAAAATCAAAGATTCAAACAAATGCCTTTTCATTTTTGTTTTGTGGTCTTTTTTTACTACAGCTTTGTGCCTGCCTCTCAGTGGTGCTGACATCTAAATGTTGTCTGTACTTACCTGGAGTCAAAGGTTGGGGAAAAAGACCAAGACCTTTTGTGGCACAGTCTCCTAAGTTTTAGGGGTGGATTACATCTAAAATCTAATTTGGTGCTTCCTCTAGCAAAAAAATAAAGGTGATGGATATAATGTAGGCGGAAGGTTTTTCTTACTGGTAAAGTGTTCTGTAGGTAACACAGCCAGAAATTTGTGATCTTTTTTCTTCCCCCCTTTCTCCCTGCCTTTGGGTTGTTTTATCCAANAGTCTCCTAAGTTTTAGGGCTGGATTACATTTAAAATCTAATTTGGTGCTTCCTCTAGCAAAAAAATAAAGGTGATGGATATAATGTAGGCGGAAGGTTTTTCTTACTGGTAAAGTGTTCTGTAGGTAACACAGCCAGAAATTTGTGATCTTTTTTCTTCCCCCTTTCTCCCTGCCTTTGGGTTGTTTTATCCAAACTCTGAAGTTGTTTTATCTTGACAGAGGTTTTAACTGATGCAAACTGGGTGGAGACAAACAAATTCACACTAGTATTGCTAATTAGCAGTATGAATGCAACCTGATTTGGTGGGTATGGCACTGGGGTTTACTGCAGCTGCTCTGTTGGGTTTTCCCTCAGCTTGGGGCTGGGACCAGGCACGCAGGACAGCCCTGAAGGCCCTAATTCCTGTTTTGCATGGGAAATGCCATGGCTGTTTACTTTGTTTTGTTTACCAGTCCTCATTCAGTGAAACTGAAAACAACAGAACCTTCTTGTCTACCACTAACTTCCTTTTCTGGTAGCAAAGATGAAGAAACTTCCCCCATTTCTGCTGCCCTGTGACAAACTTGTTCACCTTTCATCTGGTTGTCTCTTACTCCTCCAGCCTTTCCTGAACTTGCTTTATAAACATAAAAAACATGGATCTACTGTTGCCTGACACTTAAGATGATTTTAAATGTCCAGAGGGGATTTCAACATTTTCCCTCTCTCTTAAATGTCATTTTAGTTTTTAATTAAATGGATGACAGGTATGGTAAGTAGCCAGTTACTCAGCTCTGTGCTGTGTAGACATGACTGATACAAGCTGGCAGGTATCTAAATTTGCCTTGATATCTTTCTGTGGACTTACTCAAACTTATCTCACAGCCACCAAGAGAAGGTTTAGTGTCATATGAGCTTCTTGGTGCCATTCAGACTTTTCGGAGGATTCCCTTAGAGGATCCTATTTGTACTTAAGGTATTATTACTGCAGTTAAAATGGTTAAAGGTGTTTAAAGTTCAAAGATGAATAGCTCAGAGACAGAGTAATTGAAGAAAGCTGTTCAGCTCTGGTGAACTGAGCTGTAGTGTGTAATTCAGTTTTGGTTTTTTTTTTTAAATGCTTTTAGTATGTTAGGATTATAAAGTTGAACAGAAGGGCCTTGCAGCTCCTCTCACTGGTACTGTGCTTTTTGGTGGTTCCTTCTGTGTATCCCAGTGGTAGATGGAGGGATGCCTGAGATGCACTCCCTGTGGTATGGATCCTACCAGTCTGTCTAGCAGCTGGTAGGAACTGGTGTGACTTGTGTAACGTGCTGTTGCTGGAATAAAGCAAGAAATGGTTTTTCATCCTGCCACAACATTCACGATATGTAAGGTTTTACTTTCCTGTTGTGTATTGGGCAAAGGCTGGTGGTGGTACCTGTGTGCAGCTGGGGAGTAGAAGCTGCTGGTTTGTGAGCACTTCCTTTTCCAAAGTCTCACGTGGGGCCAGCGAGGTTTGGGCAGTGCCTGTTCCCCTGGGCAGCAGCTCAGGGCCAGCCCTGAGGCTCTGGGCCCTGGGCAGCTCTGGGGAGCTGCTGCTGCTGCATCCCCATGTCCATGTTCTACTCAGTCAGAGCTGGTGTTTTCCTGAGCTGGCTTGGAGCTCTTTAGTCCTGTTAAGTGGCAGAATAGCATCTATTACAAAAACAAACCCTCCTTTTCTTCCTGTTGTAATCAGTTAAATCAGCTGTGTAATTAAATGATGAGCTGGACTGTGGGTATGTCAGTGTATTCAAAGCTCTCTGTGTAGGAGAACAAATCTCTTTATTTTAGTCAGTATAAAATGAGACCAACATAGATGAAATTTTGTAACTAGAGACCTGTTGTAGCTTCTCTAGCCTTACAGAAGAAATAAACCAACTTCCTCAAAAATAAAGAACTGCCTTCTTTAAAAAACTTCATCCAGAGTCTGTATGAGTGTTGTCTTGGTGATGTTTTAAACTGGGAATAGACTTCACATTATTAATGCTGGATTTTAAAATATAATTATTGTTTGCTTCATTAATTTTGACTAATGCAGAGAGAAAAATGATTAATCAGGAGACTTAACATAATTAGTGCAGTGTGGCAACTGAATACTTAAATATAAGTGCTAATGTGGGAGGCATAGCTCTTGTTAGGAAATGTTCTGCTTTGTGTCAGCATTGAAAATATTAGAACTGTTTTACTCTTTAAATTGATACGACAAACTCAGTGCTGCAAAAACATTCATATTTTACCACTAATTATGATGTTCAAAACAGGAAATCTGAAATTATGTCAGGAATAATGTCAGCATTTCAGAGAATTTTTTTATGTTCTTTGATTTACGTTGCTGGGAAAAAAAAAATGATTTTTATATGTCATCCTGATATGTGGCTTTGGGAAAGCAAAGAAGTAATTTATTGCAGAGAACTGCTATGTTCAGTCTTGCTGAAAGATGGTTTTGCTTGTGTGTTTAGTAGCCTGTCATGGTTCAAAGAAGTATGAGCAGCATCAGTGTACAGAAGGGATATTTTAGTTCTCAAAAGCCTCTGGGAACTGCAGGCATAATAGACTTCTAAAGCACAAGGGATCAAAAAAA
>VYXF01009993.1:136431-229822 GCA_013397295.1 Polioptila caerulea | reverse complement strand
AAAAAAAAAAAAAGGCATTTTCAGCTAAATTTGCTTACAAAATCATAACCAGTACCTGAAAAGCCACTGGTGTCAAAGGATGGATTGACTTATATTAGGTTGAGGGTAAAATTCCTGAAATATTTCTGCATTTCATCTGTCAGTAGTGCTTCTGAGGTCAAGTGTCTGATCTTACCGTATAATGCAGTGGATGATTTGCAGCATATTTTATTAAGACATAATTGTAAAGGCTAGAGCTAGTGCTGGGAAAGGTCATGGATTTCAGAGGGAGTGTGGGAGTAATACTCATGAGCTGTAGATGAAACAGATTATATGTTACAGTGGGATCAGTTCTAGCCTCAGTAGGAGTTCTAAGAAATGTCATCTTTTGGTGAAAGACCAGAAAATGATTTGCTTGTAGTAGAAAACCTGCAGTGATTTTCCATGGGGCTGTGTCTCTGTGCTCCCTGGCTGCTGGGTTCTCACACTGTGCTCCACACTCAAGGCTCGCCGTGGCCCCTGGGCAGCGGGTGCAGATCAGATCCCATGGGCACTGAGCGGCTGCTGGGGCTGGCAGGGCTGAGCTCAGCACTGTTTGCATCTCCTGAAAGACAAACGTGCACGTGAGTGACCACTTCTTCATGGCCACAATGCTGCTACTTCATAGCACTGAGGAAAGAGAAAAACTGTAATGAAAAGGCCAGATGCCAGCTACACCCTTGGGAAGAGAACAAAGGATGACTTAAGCTTAGACATAAGGCGTGAGCTCGTTGTGGCACAAGTCAGACCAGTCTTTACATACTGGCAAGCCCCAAATTATACCCAGCCTGAGTTTTTACATTTAAGTCTATTAAGAGCTGCCATGAATGTTTCAGGTTGTGTTGACAGAGGTCTGGGCAGGAGGGTGGGTTGTGCATTGGTTTTGTCCTCTTTTTCTTTCAAGAAAGGAGCATTGTTCAAAATTGGGCTTACTCTTTTCAGTGTAGCTTGTTGAAAATTGGCAATTATGGTTTCTTCTGGCTTGGCAACTGATTATGTTAACCTTCAGCAAATTAATTATCTTCTGGCTCACAACTGCACACAACACTTTGTAAAATGGAATTACAGTAGAACCCTGCCAGATCTTGTCACTCCACTTTGTAACCCTTGTGGGAACTTTCATAAGGCTCAGCAGTGAGGTGATGACACGAGCATTCCAACTGCAGCTTCCAGCTGCTTGGGTGTAGGCATTGCTGATGGAGTGATCTAATTTTAAGGTGTAATAATTTACATGAAAAACAAATTGCAAATTAGGACTAATTAAATGGTCAAGCTGTATTTTATTACAGTATGTTCTTTTTCTGTTTTATTTCTGTTTTATTCTGAGTTTTGTGCTTTCACTGCTCCATTAACTTAAAGTATTAGTAAGGCTGTTATTAAAAATAAAATGGTGGGCATATTGCAGTAACTGATTAATATTGGTGGAGTTTCTATAAACCTTTAATCTGTGTTGCTTAAAAGCAAGATAGAGTATTTGATTTAAATTCTGTGCAATACATAGACTCCTAAATTGTCATTTCATATTTTGACACAGGCTTCCTCTGTGGAATATCACTCAGTAGGGCTGCCTTGATTTCCCTGCTCTTGCTTTGAGTCCTTTGGGAATCACTTCAAAATTGATTTGAGAGGGTTTTTAGAAGCAGTTAATTCTACTAATTTCCAAAGTGACCATTCTCCATTGGTGAATGTGTGGTGTCCCATAGGGGATGTTATAAAACTTCAAGAGTTCTACCATAGTGAAACTTGATTTTTCATTAAGATGAGAGTTCAGTCATGTTTCTTCAAGGAAGTTAAATCTTTACTTTCATATTTTTCACTTATTACTCCTCATGGCTGTAAAACTACAATAGCATCTACTCTGAATGCTGATTATTAAGAGGGGGAGGATGTATGAGTTTTGCTGTTGCAGTGGGCTTTTTCTTAGTGCAGAGCATAATGCAATATATTGATTTTACAAAGAGTTTTACTCTATCTTTTAGCTTCTTCCCTTTCTTTGGAATGGAGAGAAATTTCAGTTAAGCCAAAATCTTACTTTTCTGTGTGTAAGTCTACTTGAAAAACACCCACAAAACCAAAAATGCTGAACTTGAGAGACTAAGAGAAGTATCAGTATAGATATCTCTAGCATAGCTATAGTGTATATATATATTTATATATATGTGTGTGTGTAATAGGGCTTATTGCTGCCTGGGATTGGTGTGTGGTAGAAGAGCAGCAGTGGTGTTAAAAAGCAAATTGTTTTCAAGTGGTGAAGGGGTGAGAGAGTTAACCTGGGACTAATGCTTGTGTTCATTGTGTGTGAGTTCTTTTCATCCTCACCACAAACGTGCTCACAGATAACGAAACAAAAAGTAGCTGGTTTCAGTTCAGGAGTTCTGTTATGAGCAAAGTGGAAGATTATTTCTGTGTGGCAAGAGGATTGCTGTTGTGTGTGTCAGCAGTAAGAAAATGCTGCTTTTGAGGGAAATGTGCCTCGGAGTGGACATGGCACTGGCTTAGTCTAAACTCATGCTGATTCCAGAGACTAAACTTTTGACACCTGGGCTTGGGTGGGATCCACGAGCAGTAATCAGTGGTAAAGACAAAGGAGCTGCTGCTCATTTCCAGGCTCGGTGCTCTGCCAGACGATATGGGGAGGAAGGTTAAAACAATTGAAGGAACTGTTCTTTTTTTCAGTCTCTGGGGAAAAAAGAATAGTCCAACACGCTTGATCAGATCTCCTGTTCCTGGCATTTTAGCACTTCTGTGAGTGCAAGAAAACCACAAAAGGGTTGAGGCTGGCAGAGACCTCTGAAAATCATCTGGTCCAACCGTGTGCTCAAGCAGGGCTGTGCAGAGCTGGTTGCCCCGGATCAGGTCCAGACAGCTTATGAACATCTCCAAGGATGGAGAGAGATTGCACAGCCTCCCTGGTAACCTGTGCCAGTGCCACTGAGCATCTTCCAGCTGGCTTCACAAAGTGTCTGGTGGTGTGTGTGCCCTGCCTTGCTTAGCTTAGGGTATGGAATTGCCTGGTTCCTGGCTGCAGGCATCACATAGCAGCAGAATGGCTGTGTGAGAGAGCATGTGAGGGCTGAAGTCTGTGCAGGAGAATGGCTTCATGTGTTTGTTCTGGGATATTTGGTACAGAGATCTGGTTTTCAGGTTTTACTCCTGATTTTTTTTTTACTATCAATGAAAATGTTCTTGCCATCTCCTGACATTCTAGGTGTTTCAGGTCCCCAAGATATCATGCACTATAAAGGAGTTTTGATCAGAAAATGTGTCAAGTCTCCATCCTGCAAGTAGGGAATGCCAGTTACAGAAATCTAAACTGTATTTTTAAAGTTACTTAATTTTGTGGTTTCTTAGGTAATAAGCCAGAAGGGGGGTACTTCAAGCCCCATTTCTAGTAAGCCCTTTCAGTAAGATGTTTTTCCTGCAGCACTTGGAAAACACCAGTAAGAATTCTTGCCCGAGAGTATAACAGTGATGTGTGACAGGAGCCCTGGCCTCTGAGGCTGTTTGTTCAAATCCTTTTGTTTATTATGAGCTGGAATGCAGGGCTGTGGGCTGGGCTGGAGAACACCAGCGTGGTGCCTTCGTGACACTTGGCATTAACAAATGGCATCTTTGTTCCAGCCTCTGCAGCCCCTGGAGCTGCAGAGGGGGTGTCTGGAAAAAGGAGCACGTGTCAAGTGGCTCAGTTGTGTGGAGCAAATGCAGCCAGTGGAGGAAGAGAACTTTTCCCCTGGTCATTTTTGATAAACACTGATTTAGAATATGGTCTAGAAGCAAACAGATTTACTTCATGAAGACTAAAACGGAGCTCTACAAGGACTGGGAAGAAAATGACAGTCTAAAGACTGGTAAAGTGTTGTGTAAAATTTTATGTACTGGTCTTTAGTTGTTTATATTGTGCTGTTTTATTTCTCTCTCATTTCAAATTAGTGATAGCTGAATTTTAAATACTTAATAATATTTAAGGGATATAATTATGTTTAATGGTGGAAGAAATGTAGCTCAGTTAACTTCTGGAAGTATATATTTCAGAGAAAGTGTTGCTGTGCAAAAGAGATTGTTTTTCTAACTAACTAGTTCATTTTATGTTAAAAGTTCTCTGTGTTAGAAGTTCTCTCTGCATCAAGAGAAAGTATAATAAATGACTCTTAATCCCTTTTGTTCAGAGCAGTTTTAGTACTGATGTGCAGGTATTTACCAAGATTCTTCCTTTTGAACATCGTGTACCCACAACAAAATATTATTAAGTGTACGTCATGGCTTTTATATCATTGTTTATGGGAATGAACTGGAAGGAAAATAAACAGCCTGAGTATTTAAGAGACTTTCTGCTATGACCAGAGACTTTGTTTATTGCTCTGCTATGTGCTTTGAATGTGTAGATGTGCAGCAGCTGGTGGTAGTGCCTGCAGACAGGAATTTGTGCCAGTGCAGCTCTTTGAGCAGTGGGATGTGTAATGTGCAAACAAGCAAGAATTTCAGTAAAGTAATGGGAAATAAATTAACATTTTAAATTCTTTTGGGGTTTTCAGAGTGCTCTGAAGTTGGAGAGACGATGGTGGGTTAAAGGACAAGAAAGGAAGAAATGGCTTTTCAGAAATTGGGATAAGGTTACACAGGATGTTCTTAGTATATTGATGCCCATGGAAAGAGGCATCACTTCTGAGGCTGCTGGTCCACAGTGGTGAGCCTGAACCAGTGTGTGGCCAGGAAGGCCAATGCTATCCTGGCCAGTCCCAGCAATGGTGTGGCCAAGAGGACCAGGGCTGTGACTGCCCCTGTACTTAACACTGATGAGGCCACACCTCGAATCCTGGGATCAGTTTTGGCCCCCTTGTGACAAGAAGGACATTGAGGAGGTGCTGGAGCGTGTCCAGAGAAGGGAATGGAGCTGGGATAGGGTCTGGAGCACAGGTCCTGAAGAGTGACTGAGGGAGCTAGGGGGTGCTTATCCTGGAGAAAAGGAGGCTCAAGGGGAAAACTTACTGCTCCCTACAACTGTGACAGGAGGGTGGGGGCAGGGCCCTTCTCACAGGTAACAAATGATAGAAGGCGATGAAACGACTTCAGGTTGCATTGGGGTGGTTAAATTGAATATTAGGAAAAATTTTGTTCCCAAAATGGTTGTCAAGCACTTCAAATTGGCTGCCAAGGGAAGTGGTGGAGTCACCATCCCTTGAGGTATTTAAAAACGCTTTGGGGCATGGTTTAGTGATGGGCTGATGGTTGGACTCAATGATCTTTGAAGTCTTTTCCAACCTAAACATATCTGTGGTTCTTTTAAAATCTATGGCACATCTGTAAGAGGCAGTTTATGATACTGCTGCTGATGCATGATCACTGCAATGTATCTTGTACCTACTACTCCTTCAGTGGAAGGAACTCACTGAGGCTCTTGGTGGCACTCATTTCATACTACCTTCATGAGGGAGCTACTCCAGGGTTGTTGCCTTTGACAGGTGAGGTACAGCCTAATAATCTTCTTGGCTGTTTCAGAGAGAACAGCACTAGTGAGTTTGAGTAGCCCCAAAGACTATTCCTGTAAATTGTATGACTGCTTTTGTAGGGACTAGAGACGTGTGCTCTGTGGATTGCACGAGGAGATCACTTTCAAAAAGGCTTTGCCACTGGTTTGCAATTCTGTAGCTGAGCAGGATTAGAAACCATGCAGGATTAGACAAACAATTCAAAATACAGGTACTTAGTAAACCTTGTAGAGCAGCAGCTTTTCTTTTTGTGGGAAAGACCAGTGTTTCACTTCTGGCCATTCCTCCCTCAGCAGCAGCTCAGTTCTGCCAGGCTGTGATGAAAGCCAGGTGTAACTATGGGCTCTGTGTTAGTCACCCCAACCAGGAGCAGCCAAGCTGCTGCCAGGGACTACTGGAAACATAAGGGATAGTGCTGCCAGCTCCCCCTTCTTTATTCTGGAAAACTGAGCTACTGCAGGGACTGTAAGAGGGATCCACAGTGTTTAGCTCAGTGATTTAAATGAATAAAAAATTACATTATTTTAAATTCTTCCCCCCACCACCTTCTCCCTACCTCCACCTTAAAATATGTGGTTATAAGGTGGTTATAAGGGGTCCTTGGGCTGAGATTCCCTGGTGTCTGTAGGTGACTACATCTGGCTACTCTTCTTCCATGTGGAACAGAAGAGAGAAGATGGTGTGAAAGCAAGAGTAGGACAAGATGTTTTTTTAGTTTCATTAGATCATCAAACCATAGCTCTGTTTCTTGCAAAAATCTCTATCCTTGAGAAGTTTTAGTAAAATTCAGAATTTAATTTTTACATCTATTTGTAGGCCACAACCTTATTTTTTCTTTACTAGTGTTTATTTTTACTTGGATCTGTTGTTTTGCTGTTAAATGTCACTTATGGCAGTTAGTCTTTTCCAGGTAGTTTGGCATTCATTAATAGTGTTGTATATTTTTAGTTTGCATTATGTCTGTTACTCCTGAGGAGATTCAGGACACCTGGAAATTTTCACAGTGAGAACAACCACTGGAATGATCTCCCCAGGGCAGTGGTGGATTCCCTAGGACTGGACACTCTAAGATTCAGCTGAACAGGGTGCTGGACTGTCTTGTCTAGACTGTGCTTTTGCCAAGAAAGCTTGGGCTAGATGGTGCTTGAGGTCCCTTCCAACTTGTCATTCTGTGATTGATGCTGGGCAGGATTTTAGCCATGCTGCTTGTACCTTGTAAGCTGGATTGATTCTGGGGGGACTTGAAAGTGCTGTTTAGCATGTCATCATTAACAGAATTTATCATCAGGTCATTGCTAATATATTTCCCATTTTTTAGTTCAAATTAGTTCTCCATACTACTTAATTGACTATATATTTATTTTGACCTCATTTGAGATGGCATTGTTTCCTGTATAATCTGTAATGCTAACTTGTAATTAGTAAATTTAATCATACTTGTATCGTATCTCTAACTGCTTTCACTGAGATAACACTGAACAAAACTGATAAGACTTTAGAATACCAGTTATTTGTCTTCAATTTCATAGCAATGGATTCTTGTGCCAAAGAATTTTTCTTGTTCCCATACTTCATTTGGAATCAATGTGTAATTTCTAAGTTGGAGATATTTAAATATTTCCTCTTATAAGTTAAATCATGTTTAATGCTTATCTCCCAAAATAAAACCTCTTGCCCCCATCTCAAGCTGTTTTCTGGTTTTTCAGTATCGATGGATTAATGAAACATTGAACTATCTCAGTGCAGCTGCAAGGTTAAGATGATTCTGGCAGAAAGCAAAGAGGATTACTTTATAGGCTATGAATATGATAATTTACACACTAAATGTAATTGAATTGTCATGAGACACAAATCATGCCAAACTTTGATTCACACATTGCTTATGCAAAGGAAGGAATGGTAAGCCATGGCCACGTTTTCAGCATAAATCAGGAACTTGCTTTCTTGTGCAAATACAGTTTGGCATTCTTTTAAGCAAAGGTTTAAACTTTTTTCAGCTTACACTGTTATTCTGTCTGTGTTCCTGAAGATCTGTGCATGTCCTTCTGAGTACATTTTAAAATAAAAGAGAAACTCCTTTTACTTCTGTTAAAAAAATGTATCAACCACATACTATGTGCATGTACTGACTACTGTATTAGAATATTGTCTGCTTGTATTCAGCCACGCTCTTTCACTCTTTCTCAAATTAAATCTAACATCTTCTACTTGGAAATTAGTGATAGGACTTTTTACCTATTTCTTGAAGCTCAGCAGCAGGTGTACTTTAAACAAGGGAGCTGTTCCCACAGCTGTCCATTGGAGAAGTGGAGATGAGGGTCAATCAGTACTTGAAGTTGCTGAAGGAATTTCAGGTTTCTAAGGAACTTAAAAGTTTACTTCTTAAAAACCCATAACTGGTCTTCTATAAAGACTTGCTGGAAGCACAGATCTGTCTTACAGAAGGAAACACAATAAAATTTTGGTTACAATTCCTTTATCTTCTCACTTTGAAAGTAAAACCAGGGTTCATCCACTGCTTTTTGGCAGTGTTGATTTGGTAGCTTTAGTGGACACTGTCAGTTCAGCAGGTCTTGTCTGTCAGCTAGTAAAGGTTGGGAACCAGATTGTTGTGCTTGTGCAGGGGAGGAGATGGTGCTGGAATGCCCTGGCAGTGGTGTGGAGTTGTGTCTGTGCCCTTGGGTGTGACAAGGCTGGGGAGGGGCTCTGGAAGGCTGTGGGAAGCCTCTTGCTCAGAGCTCACTTGGGCAGCCAGGGAACAGAGCCCTGCAGTGGCTGTGAGGCTGTGTCAGAGAAAAGCAAACCTGAGACCTGGCTGCTTTGTGTCTTGAGTCCTCTTTCAGTCAGCTAGTAAAGGTTGGGAACCCACCTGAAAGCACAGGAGGAGCAGTGCCCTGCTTGGACACACCAAAGCCTGAGCAATATGAAATGATTCTACTCACCCCTTATCTTACAGGGAGGAAATGATTTTTCAGTGGTGTAGCTTAGAGATGTGAAGCTTCCACGTACAGCAGATGGAATTATTTATTATTTTTTTTCTCCCTCAAATAACTCTGTAAATGCATGTGTGCTGGTTCTGCTGCACGCTGGAAAAAACGACAGAGCTCTATATATTCTTAATAAACAGGAGTAATATGATTGGCAAATGATGGTGATGAAGGGGGCCAGGTGAGGGTAACCAAGTGTGACTTCTGGGGATCAGAAAGCTTTGAAGAAGCAGCCAGACTTTCCCTTATGGGAATCTTGGGACAAGCAGTGTTGTCTCAATGCTGGTGCTTGTGTCTGTGCTGGGTCATACTGAGGTTCTCTGTGTTCCCCTGGAGAAAGGTGGAGTGAAAACAGAGACAATGTTAAATCTCTAACAGATGGCTTAGAAGGCCACCTTGGCACAACTTCTTGTCTAAAGGTTGAGAAATATGTAGGTAACATTTATTAAAGAAACACTAGGTTTAAACAAATAATTGTATTAATGTCATATGATAGAAAACCTAAATATCTGATGTGTTTTTCTATTTCATGGCCCAGATGGTTGGTATGTACAATTCCTGAAGTTCATTATGTTGCCATGAACTAGATAGTGAAAAAACCCCACATGCTTGGAGTTATTTTTATAAGTGTTAGATTGAAACATATTTTAAACCTTTTACAAGCCTTGCTTTATCTGAAGTATATTGCTTCTTAATAATCAAAAGAATTCAACTCTTCAGTCTTTCACAAACTTATTAATTAAAGCTGATTTACTTCATTGGTTTGTTATAATTATATTTGGGATGTTGAAGTACATTCTGTTGTTGAATATTCAAAACAGCAGCTTTTCCTTTCTTGGTGCTCTTTGTGCCTGTCCCTGTCCTAGAGAGGGTTTCTGGTCAGGGAACAGGACTGAGCAAAACTTGAACTCCACTCACGTAGTAAATGCTGCATCTGCAGTGTCCTCATGTCCAGTGCTTACTCACACACTGTTGTTTTTCTTGCCTGTCAACCTTCCTGTTGTCATATCCTTACCCTTATTCCAGCTCTGGGTTGCCCAAGTTGCAATTCTGACACTGTAATGAAATCCTTCCCTGTTTTCTGAGAAATAAGTTTTAGGCAATTTCTAAGAAGCCATGCAATTTCTTTAGTATTCCAGTATCTCTCAAATCCTGTAAATACTTCACAATTTTGTTTTAAGCCAGTAGTGAATGTTTCAGCTTTCTTTGACTATTAGAATGTGTGTGGAATTGCCAATTAGTGGCCTTTAGTACTTTCTCCAGTCTTTCAGTTAGTGGGTTGTGCAGAATTATTTTTTACTGTATTTAATATCTACATTGGTGGAAAATCAGAAATATTCTAAACTCAGCAACTGAGGTACTGTGCAGTAATGGAATTTTGCATTGAGCAGTATTCAAGTCATACACCAAGGTCATCTTTTGCTTTGACACAATAGTTTTGGCATTTCTCCATTGAAGTAGTCTCCCTGAAGTTGATTTTCCAAGTATTTGGCTGCAGCTCTTTTTTTCCAAGGGAGAAAATCTGAACAGCATTATTTTAATTCCTCTACAGGTGCAGATGCTGAGCAGGATGCTGCTATCAAACTTGCCCAGGAACGAGCAGAGATAGTTGCCAAGTATGACAGAGTAAGTGAACTTTTTAGTAATTTAAAAAACATTTTATAATTAATCTTAGTAATTTGTCTGTTTAAAAACTGAATCATGATTCCAGCTAGCTGTTGTTTAAAATACTCCATTGAGTATTAATGTGATGGGTAATGATACACTGGCCTCTGGGTATATTAAACTCTCCCTCCACAGGGAATATTCTGGATAATCACTCAGTCACCTCATTTTTTGGTGCATAGCAAGTTCCTTTGGGACTATTTCAGGGAGTGTATTGTGTTAGAAGTAGTGGGACTGGAGTGTTTGAGGATGCTCTGTGTATCTATTAGATCAGAAGGACTCTGATTTATCTAATTATTTACTTTTTATTTATTTAATCTTTGGTTATGGTAGTACAAATGCTGAAATCATAGCAGAAAAAGTAAAAGATGAGTGAGCTATATTGTTTCTGATATTCTTGTGGGGAACTAAAGAAATGCCCTGGTCATACCACATTTGTTCTTGGACTCCTTGTCAGGAAAAGCCTGGCACAGACTATGCCTAGAATGCTTACACAGTAGTCAGTATTTTTGTATCACTTAGGTACTATTTAAGTGTCATTGAAGTACAGAGCAATAGCCTTGTTTGTACAATTAATGAAATGTTTTATATGCCAGACTTACTGGTGGTTTGCACAGTGTGCAGTAAGTGAGTGGCTCACCTTGGAATCAGCAAAATCCTGCTTGTGTGTGGCAGGCTGACACCAGGTGCTCCTCAAGGCTGCTCATTCACTGCCATCCACAGCTGGACAGGGCAGAGAAAATTCAGCACAAGGCTCATGAGTTGGGAGAAAGGCAAGGAGAAATCCTTCACCAATGACTGTCATGGGCAAAGCAGATCTGAGTTAAGGAAATATTTTTAATTTATTACCAATCAAATCAGAGTAAGACAATAAGAAAATAAAAACTGGATATAAAACGTTTTCTCCCCAGCCCTCCCTTCTTCCTGTGCTTAGCTTTGCTCCCAATTTTCTCTACCTTCTCCACCTGAGCAGAGCAGGAGGATGGGGAATGGGGGCTGTGGTTAGTTCATCCCACGTTGTTGCTGTGACTCCTTCTTGCTTGGGAGTTTGACTCCTTAAACTCTTCCCTTTTCCCAGTGTGGGGTCCCTCCCACAGGCTGAAATTCTCCATGAGCTTCTTCAGTGTGGGTCCTTCCCACGGGCTGCAGTTCTTCATGAGCTGCTCCCCCCATCAGGGTCAGTCCTTCAGGCACAGGTGCTCCAGCATGGATCCCCCATGGGGTCACAAGTCCTGCCACCAAACCTGGGCCAGTGTGGCCTGGGCCATGGCCAGTGGCAGGTTCCTATTGGAGCTGGCTGACTTTGTCTCTGTTCAATGTGGGGGAGGCTTCCAGCAGCTTCTGAGAGAAACCACCCCTGGAGCCCCCTGCTACTAAACCCAGGCCACACAAATCCAATATACTTGGTGTTCAGAGTGGTGGCCTGATTTCATAGCCAGCAACCTGTGCATAGCCCATACCAGGAGTAGATAGTAGTTATGTATGAAATGTAGTTAAATTTCTGTAAGACTGGCAATTGGAGAGGAAGAAGGGACATGAATGAATGCATAACTGAGGGAAAACCCAGTGCTGTAGTGTTTGACAGCTGCTGCGAGTCAGCATGGACATTGTTAACTCAGGACTGTCTGCAGGATGTGCTCTTGCAGGTGATTGTTAGAAAAGATGCACTTGGGAAATGAAATGAGTAGAGGGCACTCTGGAGACCTTGATGGATTATTGTGGAATTTAACAACAGGTGTGGGGTTCCTGTGACTCTGGTTGAAATATATTTTGTGTATAGCAGTGACCAAAGAAGATTTCCTGTGATGAAAACACTGTTTGTAAGGGCTGGGATAGGTGTTCTGCTCTCCTTTTTCTTGGCTGCTCAGTTTAGGACTGGTGTTCTCCTCCCCCTCCTCTAACCCCTGCCACAGTGTCCCAAAGTGTCCCAAAGGTTATGCCTTCAGTGGTTGAATGCTCTCTTATGTGTCTTTATTGCGTCATAAAATATAATTTGGCTTTTTTTTCCCTTTCCCCTCAGGGACGTGAGGGTGCTCAGATTGAGCCGTGGGAAGATGCTGACTACCGTCTTTACAAAGTCACAGACAGATTTGGGTTTCTACAGTAAGTAGCAAGCTTGTAAAGAAAATAAGATTAAAAGTTTGCTACTACTAATATTCAGACTCTTTATTGTATTACTTATTTGGTGAAAGTATTATTATGCCTTTAATAGATATTTTGGAAACTGCTGTATAAGTGTTACTGCTGGCCAATCTTTCACTGTGATTTTCAATTCAGTTTCTGTCTGGGTTTTTATTTCTGTAATTCGATCTTGCATAGGAAGTGAAATGTTTTAAAGTATTTTACTGGAGAATGAAAATTGATAGTCTACAAAAAACATTTTTCAAGCTGAATTGCAGATAAATTTTGGTTGTGAATAACTTGGATGTAAACAAACTTGAAGTTCTTGGAAGGATTTATACAATTTTTGTTGAAATGTTGAATTTTAAAAAGATCCCAACATATTAAGGTTACTCAGTGGTTGTATATGAGTGACAGTGTATCCCAGTCCACCAAAGATTAGTATCTTCTGGGTTCATATGTTTTTTAACCTTACTGAAAACTCTGCTGATTTGGGACCTAATGTTGAATCAACTTTAAGTCAGAAAATGCCAGAGTCCAGATGCAGTTCCCCTATAGATGCCTCCTTTGTAACAAAATCTGTTCCTTTTTGGCAAATAGAAGATTAGAGTATTAAACTGTATTAGGGTTTTTGTGGTTGGCAGATGTAATATCCAGCTTGCAGAAACTGAGTGCAGAAACAACCTGACTCACTACTTTTGATGGTATTAGGACTCTCTGAGGTTCTTGGTGTTTGGCATTTTTGTTTGAATGCATGCAATGCAGTTTAAATCCAGAAAAATCAGTGATGAGTGGAAAACTCGGTAATACCAATGTAATTCATGGTATTGGGAAGGGGAATGTGTACCTTCTGTTTTTTGGGGGACTTTTTCCCCTCTCTCCTTTTTGTAATGTTATTGTTTTTACAAGCTGTCAGTTAAAAGTCATTTTTTTACCTGCGGACTGCTTGTGCTTCATTGGGGTGAGTGAATTCAAAGGGATTTGTTTGACACAAAGAGCTCCTTGTGTTGGTAAACCCCAGCTGCAGCACCACATGCCTGCAGTTGTAGCATTCCTAGTGGGGAATGGATGTCAGGGTTATTTTATTTCTGGGGCAGAAGTAATGGAACCCACTGCAGGGTTCACCTCTGACTGTGGTATCCTTGTGAACTCCTGAACTTTTCCTGTTACTTGTATTGTGATACTTGCATTTTTGTGTGTTAGGCATAAAACTAGAAGATTGTGAGAAGATTGTTACTCAAGTCCTCTCTACTTGCTGCTGCTGTTCAGTCATTACCCCAGACCTCTTGCCCAGGAACATCTTTACTCACCAACTCAGAATTAATTCTCTATATAGTCAACTTCAAGGGATGAAAGCTGAAAGATTTAAATTACATAAAGGCTGCACAGGTTAACAGTGTGTGCAGAAAATCTCTTCACTAATAAGGCCTATTTGTAGCTTATCCATGTCTTGTTACAGGGCAGACTTCACCTGGGAGAGCTCTCAAGGCTGCTTTATGATTGTTTAAGACAAATTCAGTGTCTTGGAAATGATGTTTTTATATTCTTGAGGAGCAAAATCTCTCCTAATAGAAGAAATAGTATAAACATATCAACTGTCTTGCCCTGAAATGATATTTTCTGTTGCATTGTAGATTTTAACCATGATCTGGATCACATTTGCTGTCATACTGGGCCTATTGTGTGTGAAAGAAACTGCTGTTCTATGAGAGTTTGAAATGCAGCAGGGTGTACCAAAAGCTCCAAAAGTTTATCATCCCCAAGAGCCAGAATTCCCTATGACCTCTCAGCTGTTCACAGTGTAAATTAGCAAACAGGCTGATGCCCACTGAAAACAAAATCTGGGAGGAGTACCAGACTTAGTGTCCGAGTTAAGGTCTACAGGGATTTGTAATCTTGTTTGTATTGACATCTTAAAATACTGAGAGAGGTGTCTTTTGTGTCAGAAGGGTGCTGGGTGTGAGGAACCCGATACAAAATTAGGGCTTGTTTTCTCAACTACAATAGGCTTTGATTACTATCAGTAGTTTTCTGTTTTTCCTTGTCTGTGTCCTGTTTGCAGCTTTCCTTGGCTCTGTGAAGAGGCATTCAAAGTTCAGCTGATTGCTGATAGGGCAGAAAAGAGAATTCTGAGGGAATGAAGCACTCAGGCTGCATGTGTAAGTTGCCACTGGGTAGAAGATGGGAGAATATAAAGGCTAGAGGCATTTCAAGAGTAGTTTTGATCTAGATCTGTGATTCTTCTGGTGTCCCAGTGTCTTATTTGTGTGTTGAACTGGGAATTTGTAATCTTGAGGAACCTGAAGACTTAACACTTCTATTGTCTTTCTGCCATACCAGTAGAAGTGAGCTCAGGTTTTCCTCAGAGGGGACTGAGAGGTAAAGTGCCTTTTTATTTAACTGTGGAGAAATTGGATTGTGATTGGAAACAGATACAACATTTCCCTTCAAGTAAAATATGTCACTTTAACCTATTTCTAAGACCCCCAATTGATGTATTTGGCATCTTTGGTCAATTCTAAGTGATGTAGTATTGTTTACAAGAGTTAGGTCCATCTTTACCCAATATTGTCTTAAACTTTTAGTAGCTGCTTCCTTCAGAACACAATTTAATTTGTTTGCTGCAGTACTTTATTTTGCAGTTCTGCAAATGAGTGTGAATGTTCTAGTTAACTTTGGCTGTTAAAAGGAAAGTGGTGTGGACAGGTTATTAATATAGCTATTTAAAACAAAACAAAAAAAATAGCTGAGTTAATGAATTTAGGGAACAAGAAAGTGTGTTCAGTGAGAAGTACCAGAGCATTATCATAATGAGACTTATCTGAAATGAGTAAAGGGAAGTTTTAGAGGGAAGCTGGATGTGGGAAGAAGGTTTCCAACAAAGCTAAGCTGTGAAATAACCTGTGGGCAGCTCAAGGGGACTGTCTCTTGAGGTGTTTAACACCAGAGTGTACAAAACAAAATGCAGCTAGGAGGAGTTTGTTCAGTGGCACTGACTAAATTGTAGCAGTTATGAATGAGCTACTCTGCTGAAAACATAAATTGTACAGTAGAGGCATGCAGGAATCAGGAATCACTAGAGGCTAAACTATAGAAAATTTGGCCTTTACCAGCCACTGTTGTTGCAAGGCTGTAAGGAAGTGGAGGGTTGTGGTTTGTTTAAGCCATGTAGTGTTGAAGGCAAACCAGACTCAACCTGGAGAATTTTTTGATCATTTACTGCCAGATAACATGATATTCTGGCTGCTGACTTGGATGCTGGGTAGGAATACTCCAAACCAAAACACTCTTAACAGGCACTTAGAGGAAACACCAGTCTCCCCTCTGCCTCCAGGACAAACTTCCCTTGCTTTTTGCCTTGGGTTAGCCTTGGATCACCCCAGTTCCTTTGGTGAGGTGACAGGCAGTGCAGGAGCTCCTGCACATGATGACTTCTTGCTGCTGCTCCTGGTTTCTTACTTATTTTCTTCTTCTGCTCCTTGTTCTTATATTTCTTCCCCCACCTTGACATGGTGTTCCTCCCACTGGGAGTAAATCTCCAGCCATGTTCTCAACATCCCCTTCCACCTGTCTCTTCTGTCTCTCCAATTAGTATTGTTCCTCTTAATTAATACAGGCTTGTTTCTACCAAGTGCTCAGTGTCACCTGATACACTTGGTATACATGGAGTAGTATATTGAATAATACATCAATTAAATAAACTAAATATTCCTATAACATGGAATAGCCTATTAAAAAAAACACTCTTAACTTCAATAATGGTTTTTTCAGAGAGTCCCATGTGAGGGAGCTGATCTTAGTCATGACCAGTGTTGGCAGAGCAGACCAGTATTTTCTACACAAGTGCAATGTGGTTACCAATAAACCTAAAAATATTTAAAGAAAGAAAGAAAAAAAAAAAGGCAGCAGTATCCCCTTCCCAGAAAAACTTCAGGCATGGTCCTTATTCAGTGCAATTTGTTTTCCAGCCAAAATCTGGCTGCTGATTGCACATGATAGTGCAGGAATGCTGAGCAGTCAGGCTGATGTGAGAAGTGCTGTTCAGTTTCAAACCAAACATTTTTTCTCTGAAGTCTAGCACCAGTGTCTGGTATACAATCTGCCAGTGTTTGATAGGACTGGATATTCTCTTCTGGAAGGTGCAGGAGATGGATGCTTTGAGCTGTGCTTGCAGCTGATGGAAGTCCAGCAGCCCAGCTCTGGGGACTCCCATGGGGCTCAGATGAGGCTTAGCCTGTAAGAGATCACTTTTGCAATCAAGTATTTTAGGAATGGGAGAAATGCCTAAGATCTCTTCACAGATAGTCATAACAAAATTTGTTTGAGCTGTTTTTGGAAATGAAAAAGGTGGAATGTGTTTGGTAGTCATAAAAAACCAGGGGTTTGTTTGCTCAGTTTTTCCTTTTTGCTTTCCCCCCCCCCTCTTGTTGGATATGTTGTATCTTTTTGGTCAGCATTGTGTGAATGTTGGTTCTGCACCCCACAAAAAAGCAGTTCCTCTCTCTCCTATCTTGGAACCTGGCTAAATTTTAAATTAAATGTCCCCAGTATTTTCACTGTGGACTGTTCTTTCATCATCCCTTTTTTTTACCTTGTAGATAACTTCTATTTGCATTTTTTCTATCAGCAGTCATTGATAAGGGAATGACTTCAGGGAAAAAAAATCTAAAGGAGTTTCTGAGTGTCTTGAAGCTCATAGCAGGCATTCCAGTAATGCCTCAGGATCTGGGATTTCCCCCTTCCCCCTCCTTGAATTATTTAGGTGATTTGGTGCTGCTTTGGAATGGTTAAAAAAGCTACTAAAATAAATACCTTATGCCTTGGCTAGTGACACATTCACTACTACAATTAGGAATGTTTTAAAGGGTATTTTATTTCTTTAAACTGACAGTTTATATAACGTTTATATTGATTTGTCTACTTAGAAGTGACTATTTTATGAGTTATTTTTATAGCTAGAAATTATTATAGGTCTTAAGACAGTAAAAGAAAGCAAGACATTTAAATGACAGTATTTTTGTAAGCAAATAAGAATTTAAGCTTTAACTGACTGTCNNNATTTTTATAGCTAGAAATAATTAATTATAGGTCTTAAGTAAAAGAAAGCAAGAAATTTAAATGACAGTATTTTTGTAAGCAAATAAGAATTTAAGCTTTAACTGACTGTCATTGAAGCACATACTTAAAGATATATTTTTCATTAAAATATCCTTGTATTTATTTTTTATGAAACTCTTCAGTTAGCTACAAGGACAAAATGATTCCCTCTCCTTCCTGCCAGCCCCACATAATGTTGAGGCTGAATGGTCACAGGAGCATTGGCTGATTGCAGTTTGCAAACCAGCCCCAGCTTTGGACGTGATCCTGAAGTGGGCTAGAGGCTGAGAACAGCATTTTGCAACTGTAAAGGTCAGCACCAGTTTGAAGAGCTGATCCTCTTTGGGGCCTTTCAACACCAGGCCAAAAGTCAGAGCAGGATAAGCCAAATGGCCTCGGTGCCTTCCTGGAATGGCACAGGAAGGTAAAATTCCAGCAGCTCTGAACAGCTTCGTCCCACCCTTAGGGCACCACACCCACATGGTCAATGTGCTCCAGGTCCTGAGGGGCTCTGTACTGAAATCTGTAAAGCCTTGGGCAACATCCCCCTGAAGAAGAAACATCAGCCAGGTTCATATGTTTGGTACCTGTTGGATTCAGATTTCAGTCTTTCAATCATTTGGAGAACAAGCAAAAATATTTTTTAAAAATAAAATGTCCCACATTTTTCCTTTTTAGCTGTAAATTAAGATTTATATTATTTGGTCTTTTAAAGCATCCTTCTGTGTGTGTATTCTTGATGATTCTTTTACCTTTCTCTTTCTGTATATCACCCAGCTCACTCTCAGAGAGGGAGGTGTTCTTTTATTTTTAAATTTTAATAAGAAAACTGTTCAAGAAGACCACAGTTTTGCTTTTCGAAGTAAAAGAAAAAAAATACTGGTTTTTGGAATTTGGGGCAGGTACAGCTCAAGTCCAAATTTTACTACTCCTTATTGGGAAATGTAAATTCTGACTTAAACACTCTGACT
This sequence comes from Polioptila caerulea, assembly GCA_013397295.1. Lineage (NCBI taxonomy): Eukaryota > Metazoa > Chordata > Aves > Passeriformes > Certhiidae > Polioptila > Polioptila caerulea. The sequence goes on along the minus strand of VYXF01009993.1, from coordinate 211,477 downwards.
AATATATTGTGGGAAGTGTTTTAAGTGTTCAGACCTTAATAGTTATGAAGCAGGGATAACAGAAGGAACTGCAATTTATTTACTGCAACTTTCCAAAAACTTTTTTCTTTCCATTGTTCCCTTATGAATGCCAGCAACAGAATAGTTCTGGTAACTTTTGATGAACTGTGAAAATCATAGCAGACATGACATCATAAAAGAAAATTAAAAAGGAGTTTTATTTCTTCAGCCTGCACCATATGAGTTCTTTTCAGACCTCGTTATTATCAAAGTTTGTGTTATATTAAAAATTGTTCTGTTACAGCAAGAACCTGTATTGTCACAATTTGTGGTGTGACTTGAGTGATCCACTTTAAACATATTTTTCCTTTTACTCCCTGCTCAGTAAATGGAATATGGGGATTTATATTTACTGTGGCAGGTGCTGTTACACTGATAAATATTCCAGGATCAGCATAGTGAGATTGGGCAGGTTGGAGGTTTGTTTTGCAATGTTGTTCTTGTGGGTTTTTATCCCCTAGAGACTAAAGAGTGGTACAGCAGAAGTACCAGTGGTAGAAAATACAGATGTGGTCAGCCCCTCACTGCATTCACGAGTGTCTGTCCAAAATTCGGGTTAGAATTCCTTTACTACTCTCACAGTAGCTCTGTGCTGATCCTGATGGAATTGTACCAATTCCCAGCAGCTGAGACTGTGACTCACACTCTTGGTCTTTATCCCAGGAGCCTGTTCAAGCAGTGAGCACCTTTGAGAATAGCTGGATAACGATGGGGATTATCACATTGCCAGAGGCGCTTTTCAGATAGCAGAATTCATTCTTCCTTTTGCTGAGATGAGACTTACCTGCTCTTCTCCTTCAAACTTCCCTCTTTAAAAAAACATGGTGCATTTTTATTAGCTCCAATGCATTTCTACAGCATGCTCCAAAAACCAGTTGGGGAAGCAAAGAAATGGAGAGCTCAGCCAAGGATTGAGATACTCCATTAAATGTCTCCAGATAAAACTATTGATTTTTTTTTTCCCCCTCCAGTTCTATCATTTTACCCTGAACTTCTTGATAGGGAGCAATATGATGAGCAGCCAGTTACCCACTCTTGGATTCTGTTTCTTGGTAATTTGTATGTAGCTGTGCTGGAAAATAGTCCTTGTCTCTGAAGTATTCTGTGTGCATTCCTTTTTCTTTTCTCCCATGTGCCTGTTGAGCTGCATGTCCGAGAGCAATAACTCTTGTGCAGCTCTCCCTGCTGGTTTGGGTGGGTACACAAATGAGTTCTCTCCTGATAAGAGCTGTAAGGACAGGTCTCTGAGGGTTCTTGGCAGCAAAAGAAGTTATGCTGAGATTTTGGGTAATAGCAGTTAAAGAAAGAAAGAAGCATGGTTGATGTAATTTGGTAATAATCAAAGTAGTATTCAAAAAAAATAGGGATTTTATATAATTTTAATTGCAATTTTTAGTAGCAGAGTCACAGAATCAGGGTTGGGAGAGAGCAAAGTTCATCAAGACCAGCAGTAAACCCAGCACCATCACTGTAACCCCATAACCACTAAACCACGTCACCCAGTGCCAGATCCAGAAGCTTCTTAAACACCTCCACTCCACCCACCTCCCTGGGCAACCTGTTACAGTGCCTGACCACCCTAAAAGTGATATTTTTTTTTTTTCTAATATCTGATCTAATCTCCTCTGCCTTGGTTTAAGGCTGTTTCCTTTTAAGGCTATTAAATCTGCACATCAGAGTTCAAGGAAAGAGCCCCAAGGTTACTGGAAAAGTGCTAAGTTACTGCTCACAGTGACATGGAGCCACAATTGTTAATTTTCTAGGCACAGTTAATACTGCCAAACATGTTAAGTGATGTGGTGATGTGCTAAAATAGCAATGAAAAGTTTTTTAACAGTTCCATTATAAATGTCAATCTTACTGCATTCTATTTATGCTGGTCATTCAGCAGGGACTTGCTGTCATTTCCCTCTTCTCGGCTTTGTGAGACAGGGTCAGACCCTCTTGTCAGGAGAGTGGCTAAACTCTTCCCTCTCTTGGGAAGAAGTGTGCCAAGTTCAGCCTCTTTCAGCTGCCAAAGTCAAATCTTTATTTAAAAATAAGTTCAGATCTCTCCTATTAGAGAAAAGTTGTGTTTCTCTTCTCTCTCTTTTAAATATACAAATATGCCTCATTTTGACAGTCTGGAATTTTTCATGAAGCATTGTAAAGATTTACCACGGGAACTCCACTGAATTCTCTTCTCTCCATTGGAATTTTGTATTATGTGCCCTGGATTCTGCCTTCCAATATGGATACACTTGCCTTGACTGATTTTGCTGCAGAATATTCATCGCTAATCATATTGAGAAACTGCTGTTAAAAAAAACCCAGCCACAAATTTCAGCTCTATTTAACATTCTTCCCTTTTGCCCTAATATACCCTGAGGATATTATCTTTATTTAAGTGGTAGTTTTCTTGGGTTAGTTATTGAGATTCAAAATGCTTTATTTTAGGTCCATCTTCTTAGCACTAGACAAATCTTCACTCTCCTTTTTTTTTTTTCTTTTGTTTTTTTTTTCTTCTTCCTTTTCCTCCTCTTTGCATGCTTCCGTGGGGAACTACTTTTAAAATAATATTTTAATTGCATTTCTGTATGACAAAACCTGTTTTGAAAAACACAGCAAACATAAAAACACAAAGTGATTTATCAGTTATGGAATTCCTGAAATGAATCCTTGCTTTTGATGCAGTTGTGAAGTGGTGAGGCTGGTTCAGAGGCCAGGGCAAATAGGTAATTTTATTTAAACATCCCTGACAGTGGAAGAGTACATTGGACCTGCTGTAACATTTGCTTAGTCCTCTTCATTCTGAGTTTACAGCTCTGCTTCCATGATGGACAGTGAACACTGTTCTGGGGATTTGTCTGCACTCTTGGTTGTGTTGTGTCTTCTCTTTGTGTTCAGGCATTTGAACTTGTGTCCAAAAGCCTGAGCTGTCCGTGGCAATTGGCAGGATTTGCTTCCTTAAAGTGAGGCCTTATTTTGCAAGAGCATGTGGTCAGAAGTGTTGCTTTAGAGGTTGTTTTGGTTACTACCAGGAACTCTTCAGTGCCTTTGTTGTTCACTTTTTCTCACACTTGCTACTTTAACAAGTATTCTTTGTCAGCCTGATGGGGAAAAGTGGTTGTTTATTCAAAGCTGTTTCATGAAAATTGTATAAACCAGACGTAGCAAAGGGAGAGGAACCAGGCCACCTCTCTGGTGGTCACCTGTGAGCTTTACAGTTGCTTATATTTGCACATCACTTGTGTGTTTACTGGTAGGACTTCACCAGGAGAAGGAGGAAGTGCCTACAAGTTACACCTCTAGAAGTTACCAGTGAATTTTTCTGTGACTTGGACTGTGCATTTCATTTTTTTTTTGCAACAGTATTTAAGATGTTCTTCTCTTTAATTTGTTTTCTTCCCTTTCTCCTTGTGTTATTGTGGTGGTCTAGTATGTGGTTCTTCTCTTAGCTTTCATGCATGTTCTTCCTGTGGAAGGAAGAAATGTTTTGTTCTTATTTCTGTAATTCAGAATGGTATGGTCTTTTTTTCTTCCTAAATCTGTGTCACAGTGTTACCCTTCTCTTTGGCTTAGCTTTATTCTATGCTTATTCTTAGGACTAGAGTTGAAATTTGAATTTTGAATCCATTCTTTCAGCTGAGTTGGTCCAGGCTTTCACTTCAGCAATCCCCTGCAGATACAGAAGGAAATGAGGTGAATGCAATCCTGCAGATTTGATGGCAAACACAAAAATAAGCTGCAGGATAATTCTGCCAACTAAGGACAAATAATGTGTTTTTTTGTTAACAGCTGCTGCTACTTGATTTGAGTAAAAGATCACCCAGTGTGTACTAGGAATTCATAAAGTACTTCCTTGTATGAAAAGAGGTATTAGGTAGCAGAACTGAAAAAAATGATTGACTATGTTAATATGGTTTAATTTATACAACATTCATAAAGAGATATGCAGTGGTTTTGAGTCTAAAACATAAGCATGTAGCATAATCATTATTACCTCATATATTTCCTACTAAATTTAGCATTTATAGAAGATTAAAGTAACTGAATGTAGGGAGTGGCCAGATAGTGTTTCACTGGCACAGATTGTAAAGGATGCTAAAAAGGGGGACAGTTTTTAGAAGGGCAGAGATGCTGCTTCTCTTGATCCAACAAAGGACCCACCAAAATGGGATTTGAGACCACTGAAGTTTATTTCCTCAAAGAAGCAAGTGTAGGTACATGATGCTTTGAGCTTCAGCAGTGAACAAGTATATATTGCTGGAACAATACCATCCTAGTTAATGAATGTTGAAATAGGCTTTGCATAGCACATGAATTTTAATGCAGATGAAGCTGCCAACATGCAAACCATGGATTGCTAATTTATGGTGTAAGTGATCTGTGCAGGAGTAGCCTTTGAGTAGTACTTCAAAACAGGAGGTCTGTGTTTAGGAGAAAATCCTGGGTGTTTTAGACATTTATCAAATGTAAATTAGAAGCAAGGCATTCTCTTTCATTTGCCTTTTAGACTCCTGGGAATTTTAAGATAGCTTAGACTAATTTTTATCTTTCTATAATAACATCATTCTAAGAAGATATGTTCATTTATGTACAATTAAAGTGACATCAGAAATCACTAGAAATGCTGATGTGCTCAATTAAACAGATTCTAGATTCTCTCAAAGGTTTTCTGATTCCATGCTAGGGAAACTTTTAAGTTTGCATATAGAACACACCTTTTCACTAAAAACAGAGGAAAGCACACAGTTTTGGCATTTGGTAGTGAAAGCACAGTTCTGTGTCTTTTTGCAATGAATTTCTTGATAATTTTTCATATTGGCAATGAAAATTTAACAGCAAAGTCATCTTCTTACAAGCAGCAAAGTACTTTACTAAAAAGTCACCATTTTGAGATTTAGTTGAATTGGATAAAACTTTGATTTTATCTCATCTCTCACAGTGTGCATTGCTTGAGACTTTCTGGACAGGAGCTACATGTTCATGGCACTGTGCTGTGCAAATTGGCAGCAACATCCACAGAGTCTACAAATAATAATTGCAAATAAAACCCAGTCACAAAATCACATGCGGTCCAACCTTTTGCCAGCATTAAATTCTTTCTTGCAGCATGTTTCCTGATAATGATATTGTGGAATGTCACACTGGCTTATCCCATATGTTAATTAATTGCTTTGGCTTGCTTACGAATTTTAACAAAACTTCTGAAAGCTGTTTTTTAATCTGCTGTAGTCACTACCCCTGTACTGTGCAGAGGTTGTTTGGTAATAATTCCAAGTGGATGATTACAGTAGCAGAGCTCCTATTATTTTGAGAGACAGACTCAATCAAAATGGTGAGTTTGTAAGTAAATTGTGAGATAGAAAGAAGGAAGTGAGCCACAGAACTTTATCTGTGAAAAACAACAGCTTTCTTACCTTCTCCATAATATTTTTGGAAAGCTTTTCCATATTTTATTGATTTTGAAAATAACACTTTTGCTTTAATTTCCTTTGAAAAGCTGGAAGATTGAAGCAGTATTCATAGTCAGGATTCCTCTGAAAATTACCTTGAAGGTGTGATTCTGTTGCAAAGCACTGTTGTACATATCCATAATGCCCATATTGCCCTGACAGCTTTATGTGCCATGGATCAGACCCTGAGGGGGAGGCAGACCTGAGAGAACACCTCGTTAGTTTATTGCTGTAGAATTGGTTTCCCAGGGTGAATTTACTCATTTTTTTGTGTCTGGTAAAGCCATAGACTCCTACAACTCACTCCTGACAAATCACACAATTTAAAACTGTACCTATTTGGGAAGATTTACTTTTTCCCAATATATCTGGATACCGTAATGGTGCAAGTTGTTACTTCAGCAGTCTGAGTTTCATATTGTACAGCACGACAACTCCATTTGTGCTAAAGCTCTTTGTATTCATACACCTGTCAAGGGAATTCTTCCCTTCTCATACCTTACCTGTGCATGATCACTCTTACAAATTTATTTCATGTCACTTTTGGTTTTGAGTTTTATCACTTACTAATGTTTTTGTGCGTGCTTCCTCACAAATTTCTTGATCATGAAGGTTTCAAAATGATACAAATGATTGTTTTAAAAATTTTTAAAAAATACTTCCTTCAAAATAAGTCTCCTGAGTAATAGCAAGTATGCTTTCCTCATGGATTTAAGCACTTAAAAGTGCATCAAAAATGACAAGCTGAATGCACAGCATTTGTTTCTTCATGATTAGTCAATCAGACCATGAAGATCAGTGTTCTGCAAGAAATTTGTCCCACATTATATTTAAAATGTGGCGCCATATATGATTTCAAAATGCTTTTCATTTCAAATGAAGCTCTGTGCAGTGGTACAAGGTGACGCTCTTGCACTTAGAGGAGAGCATGAGTGACTAATAGTTTGAGAAAACCTTTTGCATAGGTACTGCTTTGCAGGAATTATGAGGATTAAACTTTTTTAATATCTGTGTTACACTGGGTTCAGTAATACAGAAATATTGAATGTAATTGACTTTTTAATTAGATGACTTGTGTGTATCACAGTTATTCCCACAAATGTTTCATGATAACAAGCCCCAAAGTTCCTCACTGTGCCCTGGCCAGTTCAGAAATAGAAACTGAGAAATAAAAATACAGCATACCAAAGGATTTTGAACATTACTGTTTTTAGGGCAGTTAAGCTTTGTAGTACTTTTGGTCTTATTGTGGTCAATTTTTGCCACTTTGTTTTTTCCCCAGTGAAAATTTTTTTGTCATGCCTTGTCCAACTTGTAGTTGTGAAGTAATGAGTTGATCCTCTGGAATTTGGAGTTTTGGGGTGGCTGATGCACCAAGGTTGATTATTGCACTAAATATCTTCCATCCTCAACTGAATCTGCAAAGGACAGAGGAGGCTTTACATTTCTTAAACTTAAGCCAAACCAGAAACAGGAAAATGCTGTGGTTTGAGTCAGCAGGGAGCATACTTTGGATTTAAATACAAATGTAGGAAAAGCATAAAGCTGTTGAGTGTCTAATATAAGAAAGTCTTTCCTTGTATTTGTATTGAACAAATACATCAAAGTGCTATTTAAAGATTACTGATTTAAACAGCAGCAGTGGGTAGGGGACTGTAAGCTTGTTAAGTCTTCGACTTTTCAATTTATTTCAACTACCACTGTTACTCAAGGAGGGTAATTACAGCACATGCTGTAATGGTCAAAACCATAGAACTGCACATTTAATGTTCTGAAGTGACAGGTGTTTATGCATTTGACATCAATTTAATAAAAGTTTTCTTGAAACATTCATGAAAACTTGTGTTAGCCAGCATGGTGGATTTAAAGGTGTAAGATCCATTCATCCCTTATAACGTAATAAAAAAAAGACACTTTCAGTCAGGTCTAATAAATGAGGTTTTGTCTTTGACCTTAGAGATCTTCTCTCCAGAAGGTGGGAGTAGTCTAGACTGAAGGATGGGAAGATGGCTTTGGTGCTGCAGATCACCACCAGTGGGGACCATGGGCAGAGATCCTAAGTTCCAGCCAAACCTTGGAATCCAGAATTTTATATTTTATATTCTATATTTTATATCCATATCTTTCTCCCAGTGAGATGCCTTTGAGGAACCTCATAGTAGGATGACCATCAGGCACCTTACTGTAGTTGGGATTTGATCTTGCTGTGGTTTGCAGCTCCCAGACCTGGAGACAAGATCTTCATCCCTTTCTCTGAGTGCTGTAGCTCCAGAGCTGCTGTTGGGATCCCACGTGGCTGCAGCTGGGAGCTCTTGTCTTCACGGCAAGGCACAGAGCAGCTGTAGGGATTGTTGATTCCTGGCTCATTCAACAGCTGACTTTACCTATTCAGATTTTACTTTAGTTGGGACAGCAGAGTGGTCAGATCTTGTTTCTGCTGAGTGAGACCTTGTTTTCATGACTTCAGTTGAAAGCATCCCTGTGACTCTTCTTTTGGATATCCAGGATTGTATGATTCCAAGCTAATTATGTTAATCAGTTCTGTTCTCTCTGGATCCCATAATGAATATTACTTGAGCTATTAAACAATCATCTTAGGGCAGAATATAGCCATATTATGTTAATACTGTTTACTATTTCCCATTATTATTTGGTGAAGTATGCAGATAAAAACCATGGAGAAATGCAAGTTTAAATGGACTGGGAACAGTTGGAGAAGATTCATTTTAAAAAGAAATAATTAAGGTGTAACAATATTAGATTGGCTTGGCTGGGGAAGGAAGGGAAAGATACATCATTATAAAGAAAAAATAGAAGGAACAATAAAATAAGAGATTCATAGACATTAATTGATTTTTATGTCTGATCATACCTAATAAAAGAAAATATCTAAGGTTCTACTGCATAGGAAACACACTAAATGGAAATATATTGATTTAAAATACCTTTAGGAGCTTGAGAGAGTTTGTGTGCCTGCCCTGCCTTTCCTTCAGTCCTTGCAGGGTGATTTTAATATTTTTAGTATGTGAGTTAAGGGGCATAGCTGATGTCATCTTGTTAATGGAGAGGGAGATCTCCAGGAACTCCTGCATGTCCAGTGAGTTACTGAGCAGCCCTGGGCAATTCATTTGGCTTCTGTGCTGTTTGCCAGGTGCTCAGCAGTGTCTTGGGGAATAAAAACACAGGGCTGCCTTAATGTGCTGCTGGGTGTAGCTCAGTGGGATTAGTGCAGAGCTGTGCAGCTCAAAAAAATAATGAGCAATCTGGGCATAAATGTGATGTTGGATTAATTTAGTATCTACTTCCCAGGACACGAGGGCCACCTTTTCCTACTCAGGAGGTTCAGCCATGCCTTTTCTTTGTACATTCGTGATACCTCACAAAATTAGCAGAGAGCAATTCCTTCATAGATTACTAGAACTCATTGTCCCTTTGTGAAAAATAAGATTGGATTAATCTTTCATGTGATCAGCTTCCATGCCAGTGTGAAGATAAGCTTTCAAGTGGTACCAGTTCAGCAGAGGAGCTGCAGTGACCAGTGGGAGCCCTCGGGGATGCAGAGCTGTCAGATCCTTGCCTTGCATGCTGCAGGCAGCCCTGGAGGAAAAAGGGTTTGTTGTGTGCACAGGCAGCTGCTGGTGTGACCTCTAGGGCTCTGAAGAATGAGGCTGCTGTGGGAGGCTCATGGAGGGTAGGCAGGGCCTGCCACTGTCATGGGAGAATTGGAAATTTTGAGTGATGTGAGAAGGCCTAGCAGTCTTAGTGCATCAAACCAAACAACAACCAGCCCCACCAGATTGTATTAAACTGAATTTTTTCTTCCCCTTTGCCTTTTCTTTCCACTTCAAATGTGCTGAATTTCTAGGTGATATTTGGCATACAAAGGGCCTGCTTTCAACTGATTTAGTTATATGAGAGTGTGCACAATACTCTAATTTTGTTAACATTTACAAATAGCACTGACTGGAGGTGATTTCTGGTGCATTAGATATTGATCAATATTTTCTTGTTTTTCAGCAAGAAAACTTCCAGATATTTGTTAAGTGCTTCTAAATGAACGAGTTTTGCTTTCTGCAGTGCTTGCTCAAAAGCAACAGTCTTGGTTTTAAAATTGGTTTCTGAGCTGTGGGCTGGAAACTTGGGCTTGTGTGTGGTCTCTGTGAAGGTGTTGATGGGAGCAGGTTTTTCCATTAGATGAAGTGGTTCAAATGTATTTCTTTATTCTGTGTTTCTTTATTCAAATATGACTTCTGAATCTGAAACAGCATCTTAAAAACGAAATGAGATTGAATATAATTCAAGTGTTCTGTATCAGAGTGTTCTTACACTGCAGCATTAACTTCTGTAGCCTTCCCCAAGGTCACCCTTGCACAGAGTGGATACAGGTCTAAAGAACTGGGGTTTAATAGCTTCTCTGTAGAAAGCTGTAATGATGTGGTTATGAGGTTTTTTTTCATAACATCAAGACTCAGTAGGAATTTTTAAAAGTATTTCATGTGCTTCCTTTGTTTTGGTCCCTTTTAAACATGGTTTTGTTGGGTGTGTTATTTATCTGACCTCTAGAGCAGAGGGGAGTTGCTTCTTACAATTGAGTTGCTGTGTTTTCAGAAGCTGCAGGGGAAGGCAGGCTCACTTGGCATCAGGATGGTCCAGTTACTTTTGAGAGGAGAAACACAATTTTTTTTGCTAAGAAAAACAAGTCAGAGGCCTCAGAATGAAATGAAAGTAACAGAAAGTCTGAAGATGTATCAGGTCAAAGTTTGCTTTTCAAGCTTTCAGTTCTTAAAGTGCCTTTTTAGACTCAGGGTAAGAAGTGAAAAGACTTCAGTTTTTAGTATTAATTAGATACCTAATAACAAAACTAATTTATTTTTCTGCTACTTAGAGTGAGATTTGTAGTTTTGAGAACTTGTGGGTTAAACTCTTTTAAGTCAAGCAAAGTTTCAGTGTCTTTCCTTGAGCACAGGAGTTAAGGAGGAAGGGGTCTTTTGTTTGTTTTTGTTTGTTTTTGTTTGTTTTTTGTTGGTAAATCAGCTAACAATAACATGGTAAAAAAACCAAAGCAAAAATAATTTGAGTACAGCACAGAGTGCTTTTACAGAAGAAAAAAAAAGTTTCCTTATGCTATGCAGTGTTTTTCTTAAGTTATGCAGCTACTTTGATTTAAAATCCTAGTTCTGTACTTGAAATATTAGTTCTTCTTTACAGTTCAGAACTCTTATTCACTTGTTACTACAAATTGCTGGTGTAAGTGCTGACTTGTAAGAGCCTATACAGAAATGATTTTGTGCCAAGATCAACCAAGACTAACAGAAACTTTGTCTTTGTTTTCAGTCCAGAGGAGCTTCCTGTCCATGATGTGATGATAGAAAAGGTAAGTCCACTGTCCTCCAGGTTTTTTTACTAGTAAGTAAACATTTACAGATTTACAGGTTTTAAAAATACAAATCATTGTGAAATGAGTTGATGAAGCATTTTAGTGATTTCCAAAGAAGTACATTCTAAGTCCCCTAAGAACTGTCACAGATCCCTGAGGGCTCCCTGGTTCTTGCATTTGCTCCTGTCAATGACAGTGAATATTCCACGCCTGCTGTGTGGCCTAGTGAAGGAAATGGAGCTACTTGAGAGCTCACACCCAGCTCTGCCCTGGAAGAGTGAGAGCTGTGGTCCTGTGCCAGGGGCTGTGTGTGGGGATGGATGATGTGAGCAAGGTGGGGACACTGACACCGAGGTGTGTGCTGCTGTCCTGAGGAGCCTGGGCTGCTCTGCTGCTTTGGGAAATGGTGACAAATATCCTGCTGCCACTACTGCATGGTGACCTCCCTTGTAATGCTGAGTTGCTGAGCTGGGTGTATTCCAGATGTGCAGGTCTGGTTGGCAGCTGCTGCAGGTCCCTTGTCCAAAAATCCTTCTGCTGCTGGAGGGTTCTGGAGAAGTAGTTTGACAACTGATATGTTGGGAATCTGGAAAAATAATGGGGAGCTGGATTTCTGCTTGTCTGTGCCTAGTTACTGTTGGTATTTCCCCTTGGTCAGTCAGGTCTGTTGTTCACTCCAAGACAAAATCAAATCTGAAAACTCAAGATAAAGTATTTAAAGCTGTAAGTTTAAGTTAGCCCTCTTGGCTGCACAAATCAGTAGAATACATGGAAAAAGGATGGAATGACTTATTTCAAGGCAGCTCAGCTCCTTGAATGTTAAGAGCAGCAGAGCTCCTGAAAATTAATTATTTTGTGCTTCAATTATATACTGAAGCTGGTAAGAGATGCTTACTGTAAAAGAGTAGAACTTGTAAGTCTCTTTTGTTTGCCTTGGTTCCTGTGTGGTTTTGCATACACAGCCTGAAATAGTTGCATTTTCCTGCCATGTTTCATTACATTTAATAACACAGTGAGTGTATGTATAATTTCATTTCCATCAGAAGGACACAGCAGGGGGCTGAGTCTCTGAGCAGAAATACTAGGCAGCTTGCAGCTACTGTGGTAGGTGTGTTTTGAAGCTCTGATTCACTGTGGCTTTGTAGTTAGCCTTAAATTATTTGGGGGAAATAGCCTCGGTTCTTTGTCCCAGATTGTGTTTGTGCTGTCTCAAAGTGTCAGCACAGGAACTGTATGTATGGAGTCAGTGTTAAATTGCAAGTCGAGTGGGTTTTTAATCATCCAGTGATGCTCCTGCCTTAGAATCCTGGTTACACTCCTGATGGTATCCTGACCTCTGCTGGTCTGAGCTTTATCTGGCTCCTGTCAGCAGGGTTTGAATCTTTGCAATTTTCAAAATACCATTCACAAGGATTACTGTGTTATGTTAATGTAGGCTAAGATTAAAAGCTTTCTGTACAATGTCTTTTGAAGTCACTCAGCAGAACTATTTATGCTTTCCTTTTGCCTTGTGAATTTTAGAAAATAGTCCTAACTCAAGTTTTCATTTCATTTGCAACTTATGTAAAAGGTTGATATCCTTGTGAATTTGGAATCTGTTCTTCAGATACAAAAAATCCCTTAGGCTGGGATTTCTGTGCGTGTATTTGTGTATGTATATTTTTGCTCATACTACCTTTACTCTGCATTAACAGTAATAATTACTCATTTTGGTGCTTCATTATTTTGCTGCACTTAAATGCATCAAATTATTGTCCTAGTTATGAACTACTTAACCTTGAGATGAATCATCCAGCACATCTCAGATAAAACAAGGGGAGGATAGGAGACAGAGAACTGACCTCAGAAAATCTGGGGTCTGTGTCTGACTCTGATTTTGAAGTTTTATGAAATGTTTTGTAATAACTTTCAGTTAGGTTTTGTCATTGGTTTACTTGATTATAAATTCTCTGGGGAGCAGTTTAGCAAGTTCTGATTTTGTCTGAGGATTCTGCTGAAGCATTGCTTTGAGCCTCAGCTCCTGGCACATGTGCTCTCCAGGAAAGTGGAGTACTGCACATGATTTTGTGCTTTCACTAGTGCATTGTGTACTGACATGAGAGTAGGAAACCAGCTCTGCTTCAATTAGGGATTGTTACCCCAATGGCAAAAATGCTTCAAAGTGTAAAATGTCCTCAGAAGACAGATAAATGGATTTTTTTTTCCTTTTTTTGGTGACAACTACATGGAAGTTGTGTGAAAGAGCAGCAGCAGCATCCCTCTGCTCTGCAATGAGCTGCCTCAGATCTGTCTGTGTTTTCAGTGTTGTACCTGTGAGACATGAAAGTGAACATAGTTCAGACAGGGAAAGAAATAGCTAAAAGTTTTCAACAACTGAACACAAAAATAATTGCTATTTTGACTAGAGTAGCATCACTTGAGAATGGGTAAATTGACAAAGACATAAAAGCTTGAACAAATACACAATTCAAGTGAGCTTCTGGCTCAAAAGACCAAAAATCTTGAAAGCAGATCAAACATACAAACAAAAAGACTGTGGAAGCAGATAGGCTCTTATTTTTCTTACCAATTACATGAACAACCTGTTGAGGACAGAAACCTTTCCTGACTTCCTGTTATTCCTGCAGCAAAAACTATGCCTAAAGAGCAGCTGCTTTAAGACATGTTGAAAATGCTGATTCCTTAAAGGAGTTGTGAAGGAGAATCAGAAACAGTGTTGTGAAATCTTGGAAGCAATAGTTTTTCTAGCCTTCCCCTCTAACATAGGTCTTAAAAAACCTCTTTGAAAAAAAATTTAAAAGGCAGGTATTTGAGATATTGCCCAATACAGCCAGAACCTGAAGAGGAATGTAGGCAGTTGATTGCAACACGAGTAGTTAGATAAGGTTGAAGGAGTTGAGGCACTTCTTTTCCCCATAACATTTTTATACTTGTGTCAAGCTCACAGAATTTGAATTCAAACAAAAACACTTGAAAACCCAAACCAACTTATTTCCAGGACATTTTGTTGAGCTATCATCGTTGAGGTGGACCTAATCTTCATCAAGTTATGGTTCTGCCAATGCAAGGCTTTGGGCTCCTGGATTAAAGAAGTTCAGAAAGTTAAAGAAGCCCATTTTATTGCATTGATAGCCTAGAAAGAATGCACAGATTCTGATGGGTAAAAGCCAGAAGTAAAATTAGGATTCTATTGGGACAATAAGTAATAATTTTCTTTTATATTTCCCCCAACATTTTGGATGCAATTGACTTATAAATACTTAATGAAAGTATTAATACCTTTCAGTATCCTAGGGAGCTTTAAAATTAAACTTTTACATTGTTATCAGATTGAATCACTAACCATGTGAATATCCTTCCTGTCTTTATTAATCCCTGGATTTGATGTTGGAGGTAGAGGGGCTGCCCTTTACAGTAAACCTAAATACTTGTTTCTGTTCAACTCTGAAGAGAAAGCAGTAGCCACACACATACAATTTTCTGCTTTAACCTTTCCAGTCTGGATCTTCTGCTTCAAAGCTTTATGAGAGTTGAAATTGTCTCATTAAAATCATGCAAAAACACACAGCTAACTGTTAACTTTGTAATCCAATCAGAGACACTTCGCAAAATTAAAACTGAGCTGTAAAAATAAATGCTAAAAGTCTTATCATTGGAGCTAACAAAATATGGATTTTTGATTGTGTAGTGCCAAAGTGTCTTGAAATTCCATGGACTGAGATGGCTGATTCCAAGTGCTTGTTTGGTTCCCAAATTTGAGAAGTTGATGGCAGCTCTGGCAATATTTTCATAGATTGAAGGGCAGTCTCTGAGGTAGTAGGGCTATTAACTGTTTTGAGAGGATGGGATTTATTTTGGTTTGGATTCTCATTCTGTCACCTTGTTGCTGAAATATTGTTGTCAGTAATAAAATTTAAGCAAATAGATCTTCAGAAGAAATCCTTGATGTTAAGTCACAGGGTAATTCAGGTGAAAACGTGCCATACCAAGGAGGAGAATTATAGCAAGGATTTCTGGCTTTTAATGTCTAAAAATTAAAGCTTATTACCACTTCTGCTCCTGTGCTGTCACTCTTGCATTCACTTGTTTTTGTTCCTTTTCAACTTTGTGCCTTTTAAGAAGGGATGGTTTGTGTGATTGCTTGCAAACAGAAGCTAATTATGTTTAGGGTACGTCTGGGTAAAGATAATTTCAGAGACAACTAACTTTTAAGTGGCTTGCAGCAGAAATTATTTACCTGAAAACTTACTGAGTATAAGAACAAATGGAAATTGGTTTTTGGGGTTTTTTTTTTGGTTTGTTTTATTTCTTAACTTGCCAAATATGTAAAGAAGCAACTTCTTGTACGTAATCTCATCTTACAAAATACAATTCTTTCATAGTACTGGAAATAAGAGTTTCTGCATGGTTTTTGGTTGGCTGTTGTTTTGGATGTTTTAAATGAACTGATGTTACTCTTTGCTGTTCTCTGTTATTCAGATTACTGAATAAAAAGCTCATAATGCTCTGTTAGACTTTTTCCCGTTATTTTTAGAAAAACATACATAACTTTAAATGCCTTTGTTTTGGACATACTAAAAAATTTCTAATTTCTTTTCAGCAAAAGCACCTTGAAATTGAAAGAACTACAAAATGGCTTAAGATGCTGAAAAGCTGGGAGAAATACAAGAATAGTGAAAAGGTAAAATTCTGCATGCTTTTGTCATTGGCTGTCACTTCTGAAAGAATTTCTACCCTGAAATTAGATTTGCTTTGAAATATATATATATCTCTGAAAGAAAAAAAAATACAATCACCACACTGAAAGAATAATTTTTTTTGTTTTTCCAAAATGCAGTAATACCTAATAACCCAGTAGTAATTACCCAACAAAATTGGTGATCAAGTGCAAGGAATTGTGTTCAGTGTGTTTGTGTGTGCAGAATAATCTCTGGACAGAGGGGGTTATGTCAGGTGTGTCATGAAGTGCTCAATACTTGCTTCCAGAGCTAGATGGGGACTTCCATGGGAACAGTCTATTTCTGAAATTGTGGTCATGGTCATCTTAAAATTATGGAAGAATTTCAGCTGGAAAAAAACTTGTTAGAGAGGCTTCTGAGTTCTGGGGGGGGTTTCATAGCTGGTCTTGTGGCTGTTTGGTGGATAATGCAGAGAATCCCAAATTCAGATTCCTTCTTCTCTTCAGCACAACTCAACACTTGCTTTTGCTGTTGGGGGTTCTGTTGGTGTTTTTTGATGCTGCTGGTCCAGCTGTACTGTGCAGAGGAGCAAGGACAGCTCTTACACATCCCAGGTCCCTGCCCTGATGATGGGCCTGGAATGGCCTTACTCCCTTACTGGCTTTCTGCTGAAGTAAATTATCTGTGCAAAGTTGAGACCTTTGAAGAGAGAGATTGGGACCAGAATACTTGCTAGCCTGATGAACAGAGGAGAGCTGAGCTGCTACAAGTAGAGGGAGGAATTTACTTGACATGTCCCCTGCTCATCCTACCTGTGTTTTTGAGACTGTAGCTCAAAAACTACCTGTATAGCTGTGTCTTACTCTCTGCTCTTTGTTAAAAAGCAAAGGCAGTGGTTGATCTCTTTCAGGGTGTAGCTCAGAATCTAGAAGGTCCATTTCCTTAAAATATGATGTGAATGCATGAAAAATAATTACTTGTTCCCAGAGTTTTCCTTATAATCCTACTTTCTGTCCTGCCATTTTCTCTGGGAGGAGAAACTAGAGGTCCTAACTGTTGTGACTTTGTTTTGTTAGTGTGGTGGTAAGGAGATTTTAAGATCAAATATGTTCCCTAGTCAAAGGGCCCAGAAAAAAACTCTGTAACAGCTACTTGGTTTGCAAAGAGAATGTTAAATACAACCTTTCAGGTAGCACAATAACCATGTGTCATCTAAGCAGCAGTGGTTGTGCTCTTCAGCCATTGGTGCCATCAGTCCACGGGACACTGACTTAAATAATCCTGTCTTCAGCAGGCATGCAGAAGGTCTAGCAGATCAGCTGAGCAGAAAGAGTTTCAGTTCATGTAACAAATTATAGGCTGAACTATAAATAGTGGCTGGAATAATTCAATATGTTCATAAAGGGATGAATGTCACTTGAGGCTAGGAAAAATTTTCACTCATTGTTGAACTCCAGTGAGGCACATGGCATTTAAAAAACAAGGGTGTTTTCCTTATTCTAGCTCACAATCTTATGTGCTAAGTGAACCAGAAGATACAGAATAACAAATCAGCCTCCTCCTGAGTGTGTAGTGGAAATCCAGACATTATTTGTCACTTCTCTTTGTGGAAAGCCTGGCCATGTTGTTGGAGTTGTTCAAAACTCACAATTAGGGGCAGCTTTTATCTGGAAGTGTGTTGGAAGAATGCACGAGCTTTCCAAGCTCACATTCTTGATGCGTGGAAGGAGTTGTTGCAGGAACAGTTCCTGAGTCTTGTTTTCTGTCTTTACTTGACTGGATAAAGTGGTTAATGCTAGAGGAACAAATTGCTAAAGAAAATGAACAGCCTGTGTGTTACAAGATTCACATCACCTGACACTGCCATGGTTTGTGTGCAGTCAGGCTGCTCCTGGAATGAGTGTTCTTTAGAAACAGCACTGAAGGGAACATTGCAGCAACAACAACAGTAATAATGTTATAGGATTATAGATTATAATTGTAGTGATGGCTTGGTTCAGGAAAATGGCATATTTGAGACATGCTTGTGCTCTTAAATGGGTGGGAAGGGAGACTCAGAGAAAGTGATGGTCCCGGGTATACAGCAGGTATGTAGAAAATACAAAGACTTTGGACAGCCTGTTTGTGATGAGCCTTCATAATCTACAGCTAAGAGAGCTTTGCCTTGAAGGAATGTGTGCATACTGTACACATACTGTAAATGAATCCATATATTTGATTCCATTATCCCAAACTGTCATGTGCTTAATTGCAAACTGCAGTTTCATTCAATACTCTTGCAGATCTGCCTATAGGCTGCTTCTCAACTTTTTTTTTCTGTGATAACTTCACAGAGAGAATTAATGAGAAAACATTAACACAATGGTGAGTATGTGTGTGCATTTGAGATGCTTCAGTTTACATCTTCTCCTGATCTTGACTGCTGACAAATATTTCAAGAAATAGATGAGACGTCTGGGAACTTCACACTATTTTTCTGTTCTTGTGCTAAACCTTGTAAAAATGATGGGGTAGGAATAGAGATTAGGATTGTGTGACCATGAGGAACTGGAAAAAGATGGAAGAATTGTCATATTGAGACTAGAAATGTGCCAGGCTCTACCACATTTGGGTAATAGTTTAGAGGAAGACAAGTATGATGTAATGAAGTGAGCCCCTGTACAGCTCCATAACAGAGTAGAATCACAGACTCATAGAACGGCCTGGGGTGGGAGGAACCTTATTGATCATCCAGTTCCATCCCCCTGCCATGGGCAGGGCCACCTTCCACTAGACCACCTTCCTCAGAGCCCCATCCAGCCTGGCCTTGGACACTTCCTGGGATGGGGCAGCCACAGCTTCTCTGGGAACCTGTGCCAGGGTCTTAAAACCCTCACAGGGAAGAATTTCTTCCTTATCTGGAAGATTTTCTTGTTGCCTTTATGTCCCTGGCCAGATTTGATCTCACCAGGGCTTTAGCTCTCTGACCTGACCCCTTGGCTGCTTAGACCATCTCTCTGTATTCCTCCAAACTGCCTGTCCTTGCTTGCCCCCTTAGGCTTCCTTTTTCTGTTTGAGATTGTCCAGGCACTCCTGTTCATTCATAAAGGCCTCCTGGTGCTTTTGTCTTGTCTTGCTCTTTGTGTATAAAACTCCTTGATTCCAGTGTGGTTATTTAAGCATCTCTTTCAGTGGAGTTGTCATGGTTCTTACAGATACCACTCTGAAGTGTGTAACTGCCCTTGTGTCTTTGCTTGATTGATATTTGTCAAAATAAAGCTTTCATCTTCCCATCAGTCATTTCTTATGCAGGAAGTGTCACAGAGCAGCAAAGTTTATGTCTCAGTGTGGTCTTTCTCTAGTTTGTGCTTTTATTTCCTATTTGTATTCTACTGCTTAGTAGTTCAGGGTACAATCAACCACCCACAGATAGTAAATCCATCCTGGCTTAGTATGATCATAACTTTCAGGAAAGATTAAATAAAACTGTTATATGTTGTATTCCCATTTGAGTATTTCCACCAAAGTATTTCTGTCTTTCCCTCTCTGCCTTCATCTATCTGTGATTGAAGTTGCCTAAATTGAAGGGGAAAGGGAGAAGAGAAACAATCAGAGTAGCTGCCATTTCCAGCTGTTCTGCCATTCACACACAGTATAATAATCAAGCCTCCAGTTCGTTTGGAGTCTGAACACAGAGCCTTAATGAAGAACCCTCTTTGCATTCCTGAGATTTTTGAATGAGAGAGAGCAACTCTTCTATTTGCACTTTTTCTTCCTTTTATGCAACCCACAGAAGCTGAAGAACCTCTAAAGGCAGCAGCCTTTATAAATATATTTTCTTTTCATTATAAATATACTTTCTTGTGGGACTTGAGATTTTAATTCTTATGCTTCTCATCACTGATTCTTTTTGAGGTGGCAGAGTCCCTTTGCTACTTGTGCAGCTCTTCCTGACAGCTGAGAAAGTTTGATTTTCAAGAAAACCAGCTTTATATCTTGCAGGAGCAATGATGGCAGTTGCCATTCTTGAGGCCAGTGCTGTGTGACAGTGGCCTCATTTCTTGTCCAGAAACCAGTTGGGTTTATGAGCTGTAGAGATGGGGGCAGGCAAGGAAGGGAGGTTGTATGTTTTCCAGGTATTTTTGCATGGACAGTTTTTGTATGGACAATATGACCTTCATTGAGATTATAGCTGATTTTTTTTTTTTTTGTCTTCTTGCTTTATAAGGGTTTTAGTTAATTCTGTATATTCAGTGTATTTATAGGTCCAATTTGTTTTTGCTTGAGAAGCTCCTTTGAATTCCCAGGTGATAAGGCCTCATTTAGTGTCAGTTTCTCCTACCTACTTCAGAATCAACAATCTTACTAATAATTGCAAGAGTTTGACTGTTGTCCTTGGCTGAATATCAGCTTAGATGTGCTACAGGACTTAAACCTGTATTTTTTAGGTATCTTGTGTTTATATAATTATATGTATCAAGGATCACTTTCTTTTTTCTGTGTCCAGTGCTGATGGAAACATCCCAGATCCCATAACCCCATTCACTGAATGATTAATGTTTTCATAGATGTGTGCTTTTATCTGAACTCTGAGTTTATATATTGGTGCTTTGTTTTGAGCAATTATCTTAAGAAAGCCTTAATCTTCACAAATTATTTTAAATTAACTCAGTATTTCATCTTCCCAGAAGCAGAAGAAAAAAGTAACTTCCTGAATTTTCTACTTTCTACTTTAATTATTAATTTGGAGAGAGCAGAAAAGCAGATGAGAGTTCTGCAAGTATTTAGATACAAGCAGTATTTCTCAGCAGATTTTTTACGTGGTATTACATGAGGACATAAAAGACAGCAGAGGGCACTAGCATGGTGCTTATAGTAAAGACATTCAGGTCCCTAATAATCAAGGTGCTCATTTATATTTTCTTTAACTATTTGGTGACTGATTATCAGAAATGAATTTTGCAGTGAAGTGTGTGTGAGTTCTCCCCCACTCCCCAAGATGCAGCACAGCTGTGTCCTTTTCACAAAACTGCACCACTGCACAGTGTCACAGAAGGGCTGGGGTTGGAGGGGCCTCTGGAGGTCACCTGGTCCAGCCTCTGCTCGAGCAGGGCCACCTCCAGCTGCTCAGGACCATGTCCTGATGGCTTTTGAGATTTCCAGGGTTGGAGGCACCACAGCCTGACTGGGTGACCTGTGCCAGTGCTCTGTCACCCTCACAGTGAAAAAATGTTTCCTGATGTTCAAAGGGAATCTGCAGTGTTTGAGTTTGTGCCCATTGCCTCTGGTCGTGTGACTGGGCATCACTGAACAGAGCCTGGCTCTGTCCTTTTTGCTCTCTCCCTTCAGGGTGGTGCAAAAGACAAATTGATAAGATCCCCCTGAGCCTTCCTCACTCCTGGCTGAACAGTCCCAGCCCTCTCTGCCTCTCCTCATGGCACAGATGGTCATCATCTCTGTAGCCCTTTGCAATGTGTCCTTGGCTGTCTTGTGTTGAGGAGCCCAGAACTGGCCTCACTGTGCTGAGCAGAGGGAAAGGATCACCTCCCTCAGCGTGCTGGGAATACTTTTGTCTGATGCAGCCCAGGATACCATTGGTCATCTTTGCTTCAAGGGCACTGTGCTGCCTCCTGCTCAGCTTGGTGTCCACCAGGACCCCCAGGTCCTTTTCTTCTGAGCTGTTTTCTGGCTGGTGGCCCCTAGAATGTTCTGTTTCCCAGGTGCAGGACTTGGCACTCCTCCTTGCTGAACTCTGTGAGGTTCCTGGCAGCCCATTTCTCCAGCTTGTTAACATCACTCTGGATGGCAGCACAACCCTCTTGGTGTATCAGCCACTCCTCTCAGTTTTCCACTGTATATGAAATTTTTCACACTTGTTTCCATGTTCTTGTTTGTGCAGTGGAGCCTATGCCATGACTGACATCTCTCTCTTCTGTATCACATAGTGGAAGTCTTTGGTCTTGAGTTCTGCTGAGTCTGTTGGCAGGGTCTGGTAATGACTTGGGATGACTGAGAGCTTTTTCTCTGTCTCAATAAAAGAATAGATGGAACAGCAGAGTCAGCTGAACACAGATTGAAAATGGTTTGCGAGAAGCTGTGAATGTTATTTGGGTTTATATTCTGTCAGGTAGTGCAACAATTCAGAACTTAGCTACTAAAAATGTTTGCTTTCTTCCTGTTTTTTTGTTTGCATAGCTGTAGTGGGCTGATGAAACTGTTCACCTCTCTGTCCTTTCTGCTCGTTTCAAAGTTATATTTGCAACTCACTTTTCCATGAAAAGTCCTTCCACAATTCCCTGTCTCAGTTTTTACTTACTGCTTTAAGGGCTCTTCTAGCATTTGGCTGTTTCAATTGTAAATGCCATGGACTCCTCTGAAACTAGAGGTTCTTCTCCTTCAGTTTTACTTTCCAAAAAACCTCTGAACAACTCCACACTTTGGATGGATGGTTTGAATTGTTTTAATTCTGTTTGGATTAGAAGCTATTATTATAAAGGCTTATTTCCAGCCTATCCACCTTTCCTTTTCTATCCACCTGACCTTCTCCCAAAATGCTAATTTATACAACAACAGTAGTCTTGAGAGTTTATTCTTCAACCAGTTGTCTTCATTAATGATCTTTTGTTCTTGGAGACACTTGAAAATGACTTTAAAATTATAATTAGGTGACAAAAATGTTTGTTGTGAAAGTACTTTGTTGCTGGACATGGGTCTGAGGAATAAAACTGCCTGTCACAGAGGACACAGATCACTGCTTTTTTTTTTTTTTCCCTATAATTTTCTTCCAAATTTCCAGAAGAGATACTGCAAATTTGGCTCATTCTGCTTTCCAATAGACAGGCTAATCTCTTCCTAGGATGACTCCTCTGCAGTTTGGGTGTTTGGCTTTCAAAAGACTGAATTTTCTTCTCTCCCACAAGCAGGTACCCTTGGGTCTGGGTTGACACACACTGCAATCCTGTGTGACCTGAGCTCAGGGTATCCATCTGTAGAGAAGGCTGCTTTGGAGCTCTGTATGTTGTTCTTCATCTTCACAGAAGAAACTGTGCTGGCACAGCTGTGCTCACCCTGCCAGTGTTGCTGCTTTAGCATTCTTGGTATTAATGCAGCACAGGGTTCTTTATGAAGCACAACGGGTTTTCTTTGGACAGCCTCCAGGATGGCTGTTGTATCTTATACAAGTTTATATTTTTCATTTGAAAAAGGAACAAGGGAAGAAACTCATAACCTTACTTGTGCAAGAGTTACAGATTCTGCAATCCAGACACAAATCCTTGCTGGCATTAAAAACACCTTTAAAGAGCCGATATATTCCAATTGGCAGGAGGTTTGGAAATACACTGCAATGAGGGGTTCATTAATTTTCCAAAACTGGAGATGGGAAATACATGAAAAGAAAAACAATCCTAATTTTGAGGAGGACTTTGCTTTTAAAATATTTCTTACTGCAAACATAACTTTTAATGTTTAAAGGAAGTGGTCACCTGAAAATTTTTAAGGTCTAACTTCCACTGTAGGATAAACATGAAGAAAAATTGGAGAGTGATTGTGTGTGGTTTGTTCTCTTTTAAACCTAATTGTCTCCCTGTGTAATCATTAAAACAATGGTAAAAAAATAAATTCAGAAAGTTTCATTTTCTGTGTCAGAGTTGCCTTTTTAAATTTTCCTTGTCTTAGATATATCTTCAAAAGATAACACCTTTTTGTGTTCTTTTGTTGGTTTTTTTTGCAAATGGTTTAATATGCATGTAGGAGACTGATTATTAGTTTAGAAATAGAATGTGAGATCTGTTAGGTTTAGAAATGGCACATTCTGGTTTTTGTGATCTCACAGTTTGTTTCCTTGCATACATACATTTGAGCACACTGTCGCAGTTTTAGAAGAATTCAAAAATCAGTTCTGCGTTTGAATGTTTACTGATAATTATTAAAGCTTTGTGATTTTGCTGCTTGCTTTTTGCTATTTCTATTTATAGATTGTAATTACAGTGAGTTATTTGTGGCTTATCCTGTAATAGCGTTGCTAAGAATCTGATTTTTGGGAACTAAATTAGAAAATTTGCTGACCAAAGGTGATACAATTTTGATAGACCTTCCTACAGGCAGAAGTCCTGGCTTGAAAACCACCTGGGATGGTTTGGCCTGTGTGTCTATTTTGCCCCTGTGCTGCTGGATTCTGTCAAGGGGTCCCAAATGGCATTGCTGGACATGTTCCTCAAAACACACATTTTGTCCCCAGCAGGTCATCCCTTTCCTAGGGTGCCTGGTGAAATTGCATTCTTCTCTTTTGCATGTTGTGCATCACTATTCCTTTTATTCTGAGCATTGTAAATTGTGCTACATTTTTACCTTCTTTTATTTTGTTTTTGCAGTTTCATAGGAGAATTTATAAAGGGATCCCACGGCAGTTCAGAGGGCAAGTCTGGTCTTTGTTGCTTGATGTTCCTAAGATGAAAGAAGAAATGAAAGACTTTTATAATGTGAGTTTGTAGAATTTGTACTTAATTTAAAAATATCAGATACTAAAGCTACTAAAGGCTTTATTAAGCCTTTTCTGTTATGCAATGTCAAAAATATAAATTAGAAATTACATTGCAGTCTATTGCTTGTTTTAGCTAGGCAAAAAGCTGTGCATTCAAAAGCTGAGATTGAGTCTGAGTAGATGAGGAGTCTTGTGAAAGAAGATTGGTGTCTAAATTTTGGTGTCTGTTACCTTCCTCATATTTCTTGCCCTTTAGTCTAACAGGCTGCTTTTTCTGACTATTATACTTTGCTTAAGTTCCTCATTAAGACTAGTGGGAGATCCAAAGGAGGTGAAACAGAGGTCATGCTGAATAATGTGGGAAAGAACGCCCAAGTAAAAGAAATGCCTAAGTAAAATTAGAAGCATTTAAAAATAGGTGAAATAATCTTTGGGAATTATTAATGTCATCTAATGCTCAATGCAAAACAAAGAAATGCTTGTAGTTCAGATACAGAAGTAAAAAGAATTTCTTCCATCATTATCTGATTTATTTGTGATATACTCATCTTGCTTCTCTCTATTTTCCTGTTTCCTGAGTGATATTGCTCACTGCAAGTGTCACTTACAAGCTGCACACCCTAAAGTCAGAAGGATAATACACATTTATTGTAGGTCAAATAGCTTCTTTCAGTTCCTTTTGCAGGGGAAGGACCAGTTCTTAACCTTCTGTCCTTCCTGTTTCTCAAAAATTTGGTACCTTTCTGTTCTCTCCCACGTGAAGCTGCCATGATTGCAAGGGCTCAGGGTGCTCCTTTTCCTATATTCCATCAAATCATAGCTGTTTAAAACTAGAAATTTTCCCTTTGCTGCTTTTCTGTCTGTCTGGAGGACAAATCATTCTGGATGTTTAGTTTAAATGACATGTTCCTCAAAACATAGCTGAGATTGTGGTTAGTGTCGTGTTGGTTCAGTGACTTACAAGTAATTCCTCATGTGCCTAAAGCTTCTGGTTGTGTTCAACAGACTTGATGCATGTTATTGTTCCCTGTTTGATCCCTTTGTTATTATTATTTCTGACTGTATTCTTGTTTTCTTGCAACCAGAGTCCGTAGAGTTTTGCCTTTTGATTGTCTGCAGTATTCTCTAATAGTCAGAATTAATGTTTTGAAAATACCATATTGAATCCAGGGTCTTGCAAACGCAACTTTTATGGACAGAAGTGAGAATAAATGAATGAGAATCAAGAGAAAATTATTTTAAGTGCAAAAAATAAGGTGTCAGTCTAAACCTGTGCAGGTTTCATAAGTATTCAATTATAAAAATGGATTTAATTATAAAACACTAAAGCAAGTGCTAAAGTAGACATATTCTACAGCTAAATTAGATTAGAACAGAAAGACAGAGGAAATTACTAGAGAAATGTCCATTATCTATCTTTGGATAATAACTGGCAGCTGTGTAGCTATTACTTCTGCTAAGAGAAAAGGCTGGAAAAGTATGAAAACCACCCCTAAATCATTTGCATAAAGCCTAGTCTAGACCACTTGCATCTCAGGTTCTTGTTCCTGAGTAGCAAAATTAATTTTCTTTCTCAAGTGCTGTGCCTGCCTGAGAAATGACAGTAAGAAATTTGAAATGCTGAAACAGCCTTAGATATGGGTAGCAAATGATGTGTCAAAAAAAAGTGTATTATGGGATTGGTCTTTCTACATCTTTACTCTGTGGGCATTTCTAACTTGTAGTATTTGTACATGTATGTGCTTATTTTAGCTGTTCATCTTCTGCGTTGCTATTCTGTATTGTTTTAAATTAGATGGTGGCAATTCATTCAATATAGCTGCCAAACAGGTTTCTGCTTTTTTTAGAGTTCACAACATTAAACTTCTGTTCTTTACTGTACTCCCAGAAATTGAAGTGTCAAGCACGAGGGTCTTCGCCAGATATTCGGCAAATTGACCTTGATGTGAACCGGACGTACCGAGACCACATCATGTTTCGGGACAGATATGGGGTAAAGTAAGTAAACTTGAATCTTCCCAGAGATTCTAGCCTTCCTTTGGACTTTGTATTCTTCTCCTCCCAGCATCTGATTCAGAACCAAATAAAGCAGTATTTTTGTATGTGAGCATTTAATTATTTACAACTGTAGGCTATAATGCTTTTGGATTTCTTCAAAATGTTTATTTCGTTATTTTTTGCTGCCACTAGATGAGGAATATTAGGCAGCTGTCATCTTTAAAAATGCTTAATAGTGAGAAAAGTGGGGATACAAATACAAATCAGTATTGTTGCTTGCTTGCAGCATCAGCATCCTGCTGAGAAGAAGGAGGTATTTTTCCCCTTCTTTGTGTGTATTAGTTGAGTTTTTAATCTCCTCTTCTTGCCAAGGCAGATTTTATGGTAGTCGGCTGTTCTCAAAAAGTGGCACTCAGAGCTGTGGACTTTAATGTGATAATAAAAGAAACATTTTCTTACATTATTATTCTAGATGTTTTGTGGAAAAATCCTAAATCGGGGGAATTTCTCTGATGGCTGTAAGGAAGGAGCACAGAGCAGAGATTCCCAGGGTGAGATGGTTCCGTGCAGCCAGTGCTGTTCAGATCCATTTGTGCTGCTCGGGCCTCTCTTCCTTCTGTGCACACATTTTAGATGTCAGCAGAAGCTCCTTGGCTCGTCACTTTGGGGTTAACACGAGCAGAGCCAGCTCCAGTCCCTGTGGCTGTTGTAACCATGCCCTCCAGTCCACAGGAAAGCCTTTGGCTGCCTCAAGCAATTTCACACTTGGAATGGATCTCAGAATTACTGTACATATATTATGCATTTCCAGCAATGCCTCGATGAAAAATTCAGAAATCATTTCACATAGCAATGAAATAAAATCCCCTGGGTAAGTCAATTGCTTGTTTGACTTTTAAGTAGACTGTATGTCTTTGAAGGTTCATTCTTTTATGGATCTTCAGTGCTACCATCTAGTGTAAATAATACTGAAATCACCATTTTTCTGTGTATGGAACTGTGAATGAGACTGAGCTCCTATGCTTAGTTTCATATGAGGGTGCAGGAGGTTCATGTGTACTCTGAGGACCTGTTCCTTCTCATTGTTAAATGAGACTCTAGCCAAATGTCTACTACTTTGTTACACTTTTCCTTGGTTACTGAAGAATGGCTAAACTCCAGTTCTGCAAGAGGGTAAACCAAAATGCCACAGTGCACATGTTTGGATAAAATTCTCCAAATATAAATCTTCAAAAGAAAATAAGCACCTTCTGGCTTATGCTTTATTTTTTTTAGCCTGCTAATATCTCTTTTCATTCATTGATCAGTAACAGAGAGAAAATTCATTGGACAGAAAAAGGACAAAGGCAAAACTCTGCTGTTAAATTTTAGCAGTTTTACTTGTAGATGAAAGTAGGCATTCAGATATCCAGATTCTCTCCTGAACAGATGACTAAAAGTAGCTGTAAATTTAAAAATTGATTATGAGAGCTGTCTACCATTACTTTCATGTACAACTTGGAAGAAGCAGAGATGTGCTGGCTGGTTTGGTGTTGTGTGGGGCTTTTTGTCTGGCTACCTTCACAAATTAGACTGTTCTATAGAAAGCAAAGCTCTTTGTAATTCTTGCTCTGAAGTACCCAGAGATCAACAGAGAGCTGAGCACAGGATGCTGAGCCAGAGTTAATATTGTTTTTCTTCAGTTTGACAGTAGCAGTCACTAGAGCAGACTTTAATTTCGGTGCCAAGATTAAGATACCTTTGTGACTGCTTTGTGTATTTCACATCTTCACTTCTACATCTCTGTTTGGAATCAGTAACAGCTGTTCTGCAAGCAGAGAAATCCGGTTTGGGGAGTTTAAATTTTGGCATTCAGAACACATCAGTGTTTGAAATGTCACCCATGCAATGTTTCACTTTACCTGTCTTTAAAAATTATGATGTTCCACCACTCTCTTCTAAACTATATTGATACTTTTTGAAACATTTCAACATGTAAAACATCATAAAGGTGCTAATTATGAAATCAAAAAGCATTTATCATTGTAAAGTGTGGTTTATTCTGTTCTTTAGTGCTAGACGAGTTAAATTGGGAAAATGTTTTCAAAATCCAGTTTGCGTCTTTTGTGTTTTTCTGTTTTTGCAAAAGATAATACTTTTTTTTTTAATTTTCTGCTCTTATTTCTCCAGGCAACAATCTTTGTTCCATGTTTTAGCTGCATATTCCATATACAATACGGTAAGCTGTGTTCCTTCACACTTAAATCTGGTTTCTCTGAATGTGCTGTAAGATAATAACTTGCATCTCTTTCTCCCTAAAAAAACCAACAAATATTTCAGACACCTTTGGAAGTACATAGAAATAAATTATTTGTTGACACATTTAGAGCTGAAGTTAAAGTAAAGCATCTGAATTATGAGTTTTATTGGACAGACTGAACTATGCTTACAATTTGTCTGAAGCCAAGGATTGTGACTTAATAAGAATAATGAATTTGTGTTGTGCTGGAGTGTTATGTGACTGATATTTCCCCCATTATATTATCTGCCTCCCTTTAATTTGAATGATGGGGAGGAAAATACTACAGAAAGATGCATGTTGGAGTCCACACATATATTTCATAACCTGAAAGGTTCTAAAAATTTGAAATTAGTTTAAAAGGTTGCATCTTCTTTACATAAGCCCTTGGTCTTGGCTGCAGTCCTGAATGGGGATTTATTAGAGTGGGGTTTCCAGACTGTATCATAAGGGTTAGAAGCTTATGTATTTTGTAATGTCTTTTGGCTGCATGCTAAAAATAGAAGAAAAAGAAATGCCATCATGTCCACATTTAACTGTGGTTTTGATGCACTGTCCCCTCATTCTTGGGCCCATTTTGAGCATTTCTATGCATTTCCCATTTTATATCCATCAGGAACTCCCTAGAAGTCAATATTAAATATGTTAACTTTAGAAGAGGAAAGAGAAATTAAAGCAGTTACTTGAATTAAATAAACTGAATTGAATTAAATACTGATTTGTTTGGATTTTTTTCAAAGTTGTAAGTAATGTAACCTTTCTGTCTGACCTTTTATACCTCCTATAAAACATTGGACTGGTATTTTCAAGTTGCATGAATAATTATGTTTAAAATCAATCATTAAAATATAATGATGAGAATATTATAGTGAAGTTTTTATTTTGCACTTCTGTTGTTGTATTTTTCCTCTTAATGTGTAGCAGTTCTTATGCTTTGGTTTTATTCCTAGGACAAAGTTGTGCTAAGAACTTGTAAACCTGAAAAAACTTATTCAACAATTAAGTAATTGTCCTTAAAAATACTTTATTGATGGGGTTATCTTTGCAGCTGAATGATAGTGACAGCTGGTTCCTGCCATAAAATTCAAAATTAATAGCAGAGGAAGTACTCAAGTTCAGTTTTGGAATGATAAATTTTTTCATTGGGTTTATTACAGTTGCTTGCTATTGGGCTGCTAAACTTCAGCAGGTTTATAGTTGCAGGTCACTCTTGAAAAATCCTGTGTTTATTAGATGGTGCCCTGACTGTAAACCAGAACAAAGCCACCATAAAACTCCCCAAATTACAACTAAATGAGAAATGCATCCATTGGACAAAAAGATGATACAGTAACTTGAAAATATTAGTACTGAGGACTTTGTTCATCAATAGTGGTACTATCAGTACTTCCAGGTTACTTTGCAGTTGGAGGGTTGTGCATCATCCCTTCTATCTATCAATATTTTTAATGTTAAAATATGAAGTGTGTTTGGTGGGAAGCTTTGCCATCAGGACAGGCATCATCTTTCCTCCACTAACTCAAGCTAAAAGCTCATGGCTCTGAGGCTTTTGTTTCCAGCATTTTAATATTTCCACTGTATGATTTGCAGGAAGTTGGATACTGTCAGGGAATGAGCCAGATCACAGCTTTGCTCCTGATGTTCATGAATGAAGAAGATGCCTTCTGGGCCTTGGTGAAACTTCTCTCTGGTCCAAAGCACGCTATGCACGGTATGGAGTTTCATGTCAGTGTATGTGGGTTTCAACCTGTCCTATTCAGACTGTAAATTATTTAAAAATGAAACTATTCTGTTCTGATCAGTCAAAAATAAAACATAATGGGAGCTTTATACTTGGGGGAGGTATTGGATGTTTCTGGAGCTCTCATCCATAAGAGACAGTAATGGTTTTTATATGTGATATCTTTCAAATAGTTCTTAATGAAAATCAGATGGTTTCCTCTTCTCTTATTCTCTCAGGGAATGTAACCAATTGAAAACTGGTTATGTAGACATCTATACAGTAATAAAATAGTAGTGGAACCCTAATACAGAATGTGTTAAATAATCCTGCAGCTGTGCTATTGTTTGGCAGGACAGGAATCTACAGTGAAAAATGGACTTGTGTCTAGGCATGAACTTCAGGCTTCTCAGTTTTATCTCCACCTCACACAGAATTTCCTGCTCTCAAGATATTGTTGCTCTTATGTTATTGGCAGTTCTCTCTTTCCATGCCAGATTGAGTATGATCTATGCAAATTCCATGGCTGTTGGTATGGAACAAGTCCAGGAATTCCAAAACCTTTGTGATGTTACAATTCTGGTGATTCAAAAAAGCTGTGGTTCTTGGAAGCCTGCAAAAGTAAATGTCATCCAAAACTTGGGCTTTTTAGCAAATTTCCATAAAGGTCTGGCTGCTTTTCCCTGCTGAAGAATTTCTCATTCTGTGATACCTTCCTTCCTTTTTTATTGTTCCTGGATGTTCTCCACCCCCAAAACAAAGGGATAGTTTGTTATTTTTTACAGATGTTTACAGTTCTGCAAAGCTATTGACTCAGGGGTGGGGAAAAAAGCATGATCTGATGTCAGTGTCATAAATGAAATTTTGAATTCATCAAATGTAAAAAGATTTTCTTGGAGCTTTACACGATAACACTAAAAGCATCTTACAAAAAAATCTATAGATTTCATAATAATCCTACCCTGTACAACTGCAGCCATGTAGACTATTGAGCTCCTCAAAGCTCACAGAAAATTGTAGATGTTTTGGGGGAAGTAAGTAAAAGTCAGCTTCTTATTTACCAAATCATGTGCATGATAAACAAGAGGATAAACACAGGCAGATGCATTGCTTGGGATGTTGCAGACCTCCCTCCTTCCCTCCTTTATTCCTGTCACACACCTGTCAAGTGATGTGAGAGGGAGGAGGGAGCTTTGAGTGTCCCAAGGCTTGATGAGCTTCTCCACAGGGCATATGAACCATTGTGCCACAGCTTTATTAAACACACTGAAACTGTCTTGGCAGTGCCTGTTAGGCAAATTTGCATTTATAGATATGTTGATAAAACTTTAATTATAACTCATATATTCCCAATTTATCATTTAATAAATGTTGCCTACTAGTCCAAGGTTCTGCTTTCAGGAGCTTGGACCAGATAATCTCCAGAAGTTCTGTCCAACCTGGATTTCCTGTGATTCCTTGAATGTATCTGTTTTAAATATCACTATGCATCTGTAAATATCACTGTGGATTCTGGAAAGGAAACTTTAAAATTGACTTAACTGATGCTATGTTAGAGTTTGCACTTTCTATGTTCTTCTCTGGGGAAAGTGGCTTAAAGCAGTTTTTCAACTCTTTAAAGCTTAAGTAATTTCGATTTCAAATTGCCAATATCCATGAGGAAAACTTTCATAGTTGCACTTGATGCCACTGACTATCAGATAGTTCTCTGAAATGGGCCTCTCCCTATGGAAGGTGGTGAGCTAAGTCATTCAATTAAAATCATATTGGCAAGATTAGGATGGTTGAAAGCTCCTCCCCACATACAAGGTTTTGCATGTGTTTTTCACTTTTACTTGTGATTACAGCAACTTGGAATTCTTTCTGGGTGCAGCCCATTAGCCAGACTCATTTTTAATGTAAAACTACTTGAAATCAAGAGATGAATTTGGTCTCTCTGGTATTTCATATTGTATGGATGATGTGAAGTCTCCAAATGATAAAATACAGACATCTGACCCTGAAAATGATCTGCTTTTTTGGAAGCTCTTTCCATTGATCTTTCTGTAGTCTTAAAAATTCAAGATAATGAGTTGGTGTATGTAAATGTGAAAGAACAACTTCAATGGAAAAAGAACCTTTATTGTTATTGTTGATGGCTAATTAGCTTTGATGTAGTCACTGTTTACAGTAAGGAAAAACCCAAACGCCTTGCCTGTGTTATTGAAATTTCCTAATATGCAACCTGACATTTAAGTATTGTAGAATTTGCATCTGTATCTCTGAAATTCTAAACCTGTGTGAATCTGAGGTAGTAAATCTTGTGTCTTAGTGGCTGTGCACTGAATTGCAGTTTTCATACTGCTTAAAATACATTGGAGTTTTTTTTATAACTTTAACTCTGCTGACACCTCAGCTGGACAGGGGCCTTAGAGTTTTCCTTTTCCATGTGTAATCACTAAAACAATTAGATAGGGTTTTTTATGCCCTTTGTTTCAGTTGTGTGAGTTCAGAGTCTTTACTTGTAGGATATAATAATGATACTTGTCTTTCTAGAATATCCCTCTTGTCTTTCTTGTGGTCTTTTCTTCAATGCAGACAGTTCTGCTAGATACCTATGCTGTTTGCCCATCTATCATGAATTTTCTGGGCTATAATTCCAATTTTAGTGGGTGAGGGTTGTGATTCTTTGTTTTGGTTTTCTTTTAAAGAATAATTATAAATGTGGTTTCCATATTTATATTGGTTTGACTAATACAGGATCTGCTGTCATTTGTCTTTCTGATCTAATAATTGTCACTAAGGGAATGCAATGATTGTAGCTATTTAGGCAGGAGTATGTGCATATCTGTATGGAGAAATCAAAATATTGTTATGAATATCTGTTCAGATCCAGTGGTCTTATAAAAGGATAATGTTTTCGGAGCCTTATTGGCTTTTTAATGTAATTTGATAGTACAAACACTGTCTAAATGGTCAACTTCTTTTCTTAGGTTTTTTTATTCCTGGTTTTCCAAAACTGTTGAGGTTTCAGGAGCATCATGACAAAATACTGAAGAAATTTTTGTCCAAACTTAAGCAGCATTTGGTAAGTATTTATTTCACTCTACAAGCAATGCTAATTTACAGCTTTCTACCTTGTTTCAGTTCAGGTGAACCCACTAGATCAAGAATACTTGAACCTTGGGAAAAAATGGAAAGTTCTAACAGGCAGAAGTGCTGTTGTTTTCATTATAGACAAAGTTATGGTGCATCTTGACAGAGTTATGATAGAATTGGATCCTAAGAGTGATTAATTTGGGTGTCTGTCTCACTTTGGACCTCTGAGTTAAGGACAATGTGTTGTTCTTCTATTTGACCTTTTGTGAGCTTCTGTAAGCGAATTGATGCTTGAACATTTTATCAGGAGTTTTTTGTATGTTTAGCTTTGTGGCTTATCTCTGGACAGAGGTGACTTTAGGACCAACCAGTTATAATCTCTGTTTAAAAAAGAACCTTTATAAGAAGGCTTAATGGTCCTTTTAAAATGCTTCTATTTTCATGAAGCTACATGTAGAGTTTTATCTCTTCTAAAGCTCTTAAATAGAAAATAATATGCCTTTTTGTTGAATATTGGCTATATTTATTCTAAGATGTAAATTATTTTTCTAATGGGAGAAAAATGCCCTTCCAGTAGGCAGCAAGAATTCCCTTTTACAGTACATTGGTACTGCTAGAATCCATCTCCTGTTCTTGAAAGGTAGTGTAAGAAATGCTCACTTGCAGCAACATCTTTTTCCTCATCTCTGCCTGTGTGTCACTAAAATGAGCCAATGTTAACTCCTGAAAGACAAAAGGAAAGCCTGCACATAAACCAAGGGGATTTGGCCCATTGTTTATTCAGTGTTTGTACAACTAAGTTCTCAAATTTGGTCCATAATTTTTGGAAAAGCTGAATCTGGCAAACATAGAATATGATGTTATCCCACAGTTAAAAGTCAGGATTTATTAACTTTTCAGCTTTTACTTTGGCTTTTCTTCTTACTGTGCAGAGGACTTTGAAGAGCTCCATGAAGCTTCAGAGAAGCTTTAGCAATCTTTGAATGGGTGTCATACCTGATGGATTCTCTGTGCTCTAGGGGAAATTGGGCCCCTTAATCAAGAAATAAAATTCCTTATCAGCCTACATCCTGTTTGAGGCCCAGTGGTCAAAGAATTTGGTTGTTTTCCAATAATTTCTGATGGATATGTGTTTTTGTAAGAAAGTCCTTTCAGCCTTTGTCATGAATTGGCAGCCTTGTTTCAGAGAAATGAAAGACTTAATGGACCCAGTGCCTGAACTTGGGTTGCTCCAGAATATTGATTTATTTTCTTGAGAAAGGATTCTATCCTCTGCTACCTCTGTCCCAAGAACATATTAAAAGTCTTGGACGTATTAATGCTTCAGCATCTCCAAGTGCATGTTCTTCAGGTGGTGAAATAGATGAAGAAAAGCTATAAAAAGCAGAAATTGCACCTGTTGGATTGAAGTAACAATGTCTTATATAGTTAATTATTTATGGTGACTATAAGGTACATTAGCCTCAAGGGGAAAATGTTTTTTTCATGGACAGTGCAAGGCATTACTTGGATTTTTGAAAGTATTTTTCACCTTCTGTGTTGTTTACAGGACTCCCAGGATATGCCCACCAGCTTTTACACAACCAAGTGGTTTTTCCAGTGCTTTCTTGATCGTGTGAGTATGTTTTTCTTTCTGTTGCTGTTTTTAATTGTGACTTGGGGCAGACTGTTTTCACAGAATTGCTGATTCTGTCATTGCAGACTCCCTTTACATTAAGCCTCAGGATATGGGATATCTACATACTTGAAGGAGAGCGGATTCTCACTGCTATGTCTTACACAATTCTGAAACTGCACAGAAGTAAGAAATCTGTCAAACATTTGAAACCTAAACAGAGGTTCAGCTAGTTTTGTTCTCATTTTGTGTAGTTTGACCTTAACGTGTGAAACTCTTAGTTTTCCATGTGCCTTAGGCTGCTTCTGACAGATATTTTTCATTCCTTATGCACAAAAAGTTAAAAATCTTTGCTTTATTAATGTGTTTGTGTGTTGTGGGTTATCTTGGCTGGCTCCTGGTGCCCACCAAGCTGCTCTATCCCTCCCCTCCTCAGCAGGATTGTGGGAAGGAGAAAACAAAATGGACTTTTCTAGACACCAGTGCACAGCCCAGCACTGTGGGGGCAGCTGTGAGGAACAATAACTCCATCTCAGCTGGGCCCAATGCAGTGATTGTCAAACAGAAGTATTTATTAGAGTAAGAAAATTATTTGGACCAGAAGTCATTTGTATTAATGACTAAACAGTGGGGAAAAGTCTGATATTTCATGGTCTGGAAATGGCTTCTTAGCCCCCACAGGATTTAAATTAATCAAAAAACCACATAAAGGATCAAGACTGTGCCAGTAAATGCTGTAAATCTACCAGCAAATACCTCAGCAATGAGGAATCACTACTCTGTGTCACTTTATACCATTATTTGTCCAAGAATGTAATGAAAATCCAGAATTTCTCTACTCTGCCTGTTTGACCTTCTCCTTCATCTCTTGACTTTGGGTGAAGTGAAATTTGAGATTTTGAACAGAACTGTCTAAAGTATCTATGCCTGGTTCCCCAATGTGTATTGGCATCCTAAGTTCCAAGGACCCAAAAAGATTTTGAGGGTGGATGTTGACTTCTGAATAGATGAGAACATTTCTGGATGATACCTTGTAGCTTGACTTTGAGACACTCCTGTGGGACTTTGGCTTTCCAAGAAAAGTCATTTGACTCTGTGTAAATGCAGAGGTCTGAGTGGGGCCCATGGAATCAGTGTTGTACTTTCCTTGCTGGTTTATTGCTCTTGAACTGTGGTGACAGTACCTCACTGCCTCACTGGGATGTTCTCATTAGTTTGTTCATAAACAGCTTTGAAAAATGGAAAAAGTTACCTTCCACATTATTGCACTTGAGAAAGCTAAACATTTAGAGGCAAATCATTAGGCTTAACATTTTGGTTTCCCTTTTTTATTTGCAAATAGATATCTACTTGATTTTTTTTTTTTTTTAATTCTTCACTCTTTTAATGGGAAGACCTGAGGAAAAAATCTGAGCGTGGATTTGCTTGCTTAGCAAGTACACAGCAACTTCCTCCATGATCAAACACTGAGAGAACCTCACGGCAACAGAGGAGATGAGAGGGCTGGCAGAAAAGCTGTCAGAAGACAGATTCTGATTTGTTTTCCAATTTCTTGTCTACCCTCAAAAACATGGATGGCATAGCTGTTCAGTCAGTGCCATTGTGGAATACATGCTAAGAGCACTTTTATTACAGCACCAAAACATTTTTTAATGGTTTTCATATTGAAATTATACGTCTGAAACTTTTGATGACATACGAATGATGAAAAAAGAGATATAGGTGTGCAGTTACAGCCTTGCAATCCACGTGGCCTTACTGCTGTGTAAAAAGGGAAAGAAAAATAATCTGATAACTGTAAAATGACTTCCAAAATATGACCTGAATTTTCAGAGAGCCTGAAGCAACAGTTCTGAAGTGTGAGCTGCCATCATCATTTCATTGGGAGTTAATTCAGTTGTGAGTGAGGGTACTGTAAACAGCGACTTCTAAAATGTTTTTCTGCTTTTCAGAGCTCCTAATAAGAGAGATGATGGATGTTAGACAGATCCACAGCAGTGGTTCTAAGTTGAGGATGCAGGCTGACAAATAAAGACCTGAAGCTGTTGGACATGAGAAGGCTGAAGGAGGGTGACTTGCAGCTAGTTTTCTGAAGATGCCCCTTTTTTGGAAAACACCCTCCTAAGTAAAGAACAATATGCAGAAAGGATTTCCATGGTTACTTGCACATGACTTTTTAGATCTCTGGTTGTAGAAATCTGTTATCTGCCTAATTAGCAAGTGTTTTTCATTCTGATTTGAAAACAAAAGCACCTCATGACTAAAGTACATTTTTGAGTGTTCATTATCAAGATATCTTAATGTATAATGTAATATTTTCTCCTTATATAGAGCATCTGATGAAATTACAGATGGAAGAGCTTGTAGAATTTCTGCAGGAGTCTTTATCCAAGGATTTCTTCTATGAAGATGACTTTGTAATAGAGCAGCTCCAAAATTCTATATCAGAATTGAAACGAGCAAAGCTGGATTTACCAGTAGCTGGTAAGAAACTTGCAGATATGCAGAGTTAGATATTTGGAGTTTTTCACACATTGGTAATTTAAAAAATGTTAATTAATGCTGTTGAAAACTGTGCAAATATTTTCCTCTTCATCACTGCATAGATTTGGGTAGTTTTTACAAAAAATATTTTACAGTGTAAAATTGATGCTTTTCCTTTCATGAATTTCCTCTTCTTTTGGTGTTTTATTTACTGATTTTAAGGTAATGACAAACCACTGTGAAAAATACCAAGTTCTGGTAATTTTATTAACTTGAATTTATAAAACCTTTCAGATAAAGGATCAAATATCAAGGTTTCAAAGTGTCTGAAATACCACATTGTCTGAGCATCCAGACTGTTTTGTAGATTGATTAGATGTGGACCAAACTTCAGGTCAAATAGCTTCTTCTGTTTGTCAAATCTAGCTTTTTAATTTTTCTAAAGTGATAGAGTTGCTGGGTGTTTAATGGAATAATTTTCATTATTTCTTTTTAGCCTTTGTGCTTTTTGGTTGCAGATAAGAGATGGTTGTTTCATGTGGCCTTACTTATGGAATGTATATGGGATCTTTTCTTTGTCTAAAGATTCTATTCTCTTTTCTATCCCTATCCCAATAGTCTTTAATTAGAATTTTTCTTGT
This sequence comes from Polioptila caerulea, assembly GCA_013397295.1. NCBI lineage: Eukaryota > Metazoa > Chordata > Aves > Passeriformes > Certhiidae > Polioptila > Polioptila caerulea. Next base: position 173,648 of record VYXF01009993.1, on the reverse strand, counting down.
GATTACTCGGAGTCCTTTTACTTTATCCTTGCTAACTGTAGAAAAGTATGTGAGAAAATGTTTTTTAATAAATTACAAACACAGCAGAATATACCTTAAAGTAACTTTATTAAGTTACTATGGTTAGCTTCCAGAAGTTAAGAAGTGTGGGAATAAAGGTTGCCTGCATAGCATTGTTGTGATAATTTGTTATTGCATTAATGAACTTATTTTTCTGTTTCTGTTGACATTATTTATTGCATGCAGTATTGGGCTGTCTCAGGGCTCCTCCTCACAAGTAAATACCTGTTTTACCTGGTTCTTCAGATCTGTTCCTATGGAGCACAACCACTTTCTGTATATTTGTTTCTTATTTTGGTTCTTCTCAGAGTTCCCATTTCTCTTGCTCCCTATTCCTGTGTTCTGCCCTGTTCCTGAATTTCTTGTACAATCTGTCCAGCTTGATTTCTTCCACCCACAGTAGGTCTATTGCCTTTTCATTTGTTGCTTCCCCTTTTTCCCCACAGCATTCCCATTCTAGCATCTCTCCATCCTTTTTTTCCCAAGTTAAATTTCAGTCTTGACTTTCTCTTCAGAAGAAGTTGCATTTTGTCCCTACACTTCAGCCAGGTGCTGTCTTGGGTGTCTTGTGCAGTGGGTGACAAATGTGAGCAGCTGTGTCCTTCAGCATCAGTTCCACACCAGCATGTCACAGGGAGATAGATCCCAGGGGTCCTGTCTGTTCAATCCTGAATACAGAGTTCTCCAGGGTTAGCTTTGAACACTGAGGGGGTTATCCCAACAACTTGAGTTGTTTGTAGATGCATAGATTTTTTTCATGGATGTGGTAAACTAAATTTCATCAGTGGAAAGTTCCACTTGAAGCTGTGGTAGGGAAAGAATTGGGAAAGAATTTTGTAGTTTGCTACTTGACAGAGGTAGTGTATCTTCCAGTCTAGAAAATCACATGCATGTAAGTAATATTGAGATTTTCTGTGGAAAATACGGAGTTTACTGGAAATTTTATTGATGCAGAGAGCAGAAAGTCTGTTCCTAACTTATTTGTTTTAAGGCCTTTTTTGGTAGAACTTAAAATGCCTTCAAGTGAAAGTTTGTTTGAGAATACTCTGGATTTTCATAGAAAATTCAAGGAGGATTTAGGTGACATAAGTGTCACCTCCCTTGTGACAGAAAATGTGAGGCTCAGTGAGTCTTCTTGTGGATACCAACAGCAAGGAATGGTGGCTGTGTCCTCTTCCTGAGACACTTTGGCATGGGATGCAGTTGTTTGGTTCACACTGTGCACACTTAGCTCGCTGTATCAGAAGTTCCACCTGACAGTGCTAAGTGTTTTGGGCCACATTGGTTCTTAATTTTGGTAGCTAAAGAAAAATCAGTAACAAAATGTCTTTTATGTGTTGTTTTTTTCCCCCTGAACATGAATGAGAAGGTTTAATTTGAAAACAGGAAGAGCAAAGCCAAAGTGAAGTGTATTTTGGTGCTGGAATTGAGCTTTTTCATTTTTGATTTCAGATTAACCTGGGCAAGCCTTTCTGTGTGGTATGTTTTTGCTAGGGGTAGGAGGGAATGTTATTTAACCTTTCACAGACTCAAAATAAAATGCCTTCATCCTAATCCTGGGGAATCTAGCTGATTTGTCTGCTCTTATCTCCACTTGAGTGAGGCTGCCTCATTTGTTCTTTGTATGAATTTCATAAGCCTTTGGTTTTACTTTTTAAAATTTTATGCATTCTTAATTTTGGTTTTGTTAATCACTGTCTTCAAGCAGTATTCTTTTTTGGTTCTGAACATTCTCTAGACATCCAGCTTTGCTCATGGGTTGTGGCAGGCTCATCCTGATGGGTTACCAGGGGCCCTCCTCAGCTGGGCACATGAGAGAAAACAAAACTGAGATTCTGGATCAAGATAAGGACAGGAAGAGATCACTCAGCAGTTGCCATCATGGGCAGAACAGACTTGATTTGAGGAAACTACCTGAATTTATTATCAATTAAATCAGAATAGGATAGTGAGAAATCAAACCTCAATAAACCTTCCTCTACTCTTCCCTTCTTCCTGGGTGCAACTTCACTCCCATTTTTTTTCTTCCTCCTCCTTCCCAGCAACACAGGGGGTGAGGAATTCGGGTTGTGGTCAGTTTATCATACATTGTTTCTGCTGCTTCTTTCTCCTCACACTCTTCTCTTTCTCCAGGGTTGGATCCCTCCCACAGGCTGCCAAAACCCCCTACAACCCCCTTGCAAATGTCTGTCTGGCCCTCCTCTTACTACCTTGAATTTCACTGGTTTTCTTCTCATTTAATATAAAACATATGAAACTATTACATGTGATACAGCCACAAAAAATACCAGCCTGTTCATTTAGGTATTCACTGTAGCCTGAGAAAATAATGTTTATTTTAGTTTTCTCAGCTGACATCAACACACTGCTTCCTATCTTGTACTTTTTTTTTTTTTTTACACTAAACAAAAATGACACCTTTAAGAACTAAAGTAAAAATGCATGTTAGGAAAAAGAAAAAAAATCTTCATCTTGCAGTTGCATCAGTATCAGTCATCCAGGAATAGCAGTGAGCTAATTAAGCTCAGTGGAATTTTCCATCTGGCATCCTTTGTTAGGCTGTATAGATTTTCCTGCCCTAGTAGGGTAAGCTGCAGTAGGATATTAAAAGAGGTAATAACTTTTGTGTTACTTTAAAGTGGATGTCTATTTATGTCTGATGTAGCTTTCTCTGGCTCACTTCCTCCATGGCTTCTCTCAGTGAATTAAGGAGCTCCTTGTTCCCTTCAGAGCAGAGAAGGAAGGGACTTGTTTAACATTTTCTCACTGACAAAGCCCTTAAAATGCTCAGCCAGAAGACCTGGGTGTTAAGGGGATCTTGCTGATTTAGGATGTCAGTGATTGGCACTGGTTTTGCCAATACCAAGGCTGTTTTGCATAAAGAGGACCATGGATTTTTCTTCCTTTCTGTGCTGATTTCTAGTCAAGTGCTGACCAGTGTAGGGCAGCCCATACTTAGCAACTACAACCTCCAGAGGGTGATTTGCAACTCCAGTGCTGTTCCTCCAACCCCAGGGGTGTAGCCCTGTATTCCCATGGCTCTGGAGACAGGAGGCTGTGTCTGGGGAGCTGTGGGTTTTGAGACCTTGGAGAAGGGAGGCTGTGACAGCTTTCTATAAACTGTCCTTGAAGGTACCTCTCTGACACAGCCTCAAAAAGAAGAAAAGGCATTTGGTATTTTCTGGATTGCCTGGAATGTGATGAAGGATGTCCACACCATGGCTGGTTCTTGAAGAGCACTCTCACCTAAATCTGTGTGACTTTACATATTCTCCTGGAGCCAGATCCAATGTAAATTCAACAATCTCTTCCTTAATTCAAGGATGATGTTCAGACCATAATAAGAAGAATTTTCTTGGTATACACCATTGATTTCCAAAATTTCTCTATGCAAATACTTTCCTTGTCTGTTATTTAAAACAGCAGCTAAATTCTATAAATATTCACAAGATATGGATAGAATTTCTAGCTTTGCTGTATTTTTTTCCTGTAGGACTACATGAAAAATGCAATGCTTAATAAACTATATATATGGATAGATTTTTATAGTGTCTGACTTTAATAAACAAAAGTACTTAGCAGTGAAAGTTCCATATTAAAATTTTTTTCTGAAAATAGTTTATTAATCCAGTGTTTTGTAAACAAGACAGCCAGGCCCACCTTCAAGGTGCGAAGGCCCCTCAGGTCTGTTCTTGAGACAGTTTCTCACCTTGTTTTAATATGAAGGTCCAGAAAAGGGTGGACAGAGGGGTCCTGGATTGGATTTTTATGACTGGAAGTTTAATAGACTTTGCAGCAGCTGATGTCCTTAAATCAATGATAAAGGTCTTGTACCTTAATTTTAAAGCATTATTGGCAAACTTGGAATCTGCTTGTGTCCTTGTAATTAACACCAGCTTTAAACTGCAGTTCTGGTTTTCCCAGTCTTTTCTGTATTCAGGGAAAACTAGCAAAGTTTGACTTTTGCATTTGCCATACATTTTAAGATGTTTGTCTGATATTTATCTTTAAAGTTATATGTTATTAAAGTTATTATCAGTCTCTTTTATTCAGTGATCTATTTTACACAGTCATCAGTGATAGTGCAGAAGTGTATACTACCTCAGTAATCTATTAAATAATTTCTGTTCTCTCCTGTTAAAGAGCCTTTTGACAGCCAAAACATTAGAAATATATAAATCAGCTTGACTTTCCTGTTTCTGATGTTGTCTTTCTTTTGGTTGTGTTTTGTTTCAGAGGAATTTTGGATTTTTCACTTGTACTTCAAGAATTCACAAGTAGCTATCTCAGACAATGCACTTCATGCTTCAATTAACTAAACTATTTTTTCTGCCTTGTTTCTTGTGTGATGCAACTACTTGACAATACTATGAACTAAAATCATATGTGAAATCATACTAATATAGTTAGTGTATATCCTTAGCAATTTTAGACTTTGGCTTTGCATCATTTAAAAATCTTTGCTGTTTAAAACTTGCATGATCTTTAAACACATGATCCAGATAGTTGTGTTGGTCACTGTTCATATTATTGTTTAAAACTGACTTTTCAAGGAGGTATATTTTCTGGAAGAAATGTGGAATTAGAAATGTAAAGCAGTGGTTAATCTTAGAAATTTCTTTTTTGCAAGGGCACCTTACAGATGTGCATCTGGTCCCCTGTATCTTCTGGCTAATAACCAAATCTGTTAAGATTTCTGTTGTTTATCTGAAGGCAGATGTTTATAAAATGTTTTCCTTACTGTCAGTACTACAAAAGTGACACAGCTGCAAGAGGGGCAAACAATGCTTTTAGTTCTCCCTTCAAGTTGTCCAGCAGTATTTCATTTAGCAGTTCCTTTGCCAATGATGGCATATAAAGGAAGGAGGAACAGAGGTTGACTTTCAGACAGCAGCTTGAGCTTCTAGTGCTGGCACTTAAATTTCTTTAAAATTCTCTTGGACTTGTAAACTGAAGAAGATGGGATGTCGCTGGTCGAAAATAAACACAAAATTTCAAGATGTCATTTTAAGAGTTGTTTTTATGACCATTACCACCCTTGAAAATTGTGTTAGAACAGTCAAAGTGCATGTATTCTGGTGCTGAAATTAAGGACTAGACTGTTATTCACCGGAGAGAGCACTTAAAGCACTTTACTCCAATTATATGTCTGCTACTCGATGCATGAGGCTGTTAGTGCCTCCTGAAGCAATTATCTGTAAAAGTCTTGTAGTGGAGATCGACTTCCACTGGGTGGTGGCCAAGGCTTGTTTGAGCAGGAGGAAGTCAAGAGACAAACTTTCTTTAATATGGCTTGGATTTCTTATCTTTTGGGGAACAGTCGGATCTGCTCATATTTGCTTTACTCCTTTTTATGTCAGGGATTATGTTTGCCAACAACAAACACCTGATTGTTCTTGTTTTGCTTAAATTGTCTCTCTCTACTTCTATTGCTCTCCTTCCTCACCCATTTTTCACCCTATTTCCTTTGTTGTTTGCTTATTTTAAGCTATACTGCATAGCAGCCAATTAAATAGCTACCTTTCTTTTAAAGGAAAAATAGAAAATCTATAGTTCCTGCTCTGTAAACTCTGATACAAGCTTGTTTTTGGGAAAAGCCAGTAACTAAACTGTCTAGAAACCTACTCTGGAAGGAAGGAAGGAGAGAAGGATGAAAGTAGAGGTATCCATATCTCACAGGAATACTGGCAACTTGGGAGAAATCTCATTGTCCAGATCGCTTCAGAGGACAAAGGGACATTTTAATGATTGTACTGGTCAAAACAGTCACAGCTGAGCTAGACAGCTTTATCCTAACTCCTGCTTTTAAAATGCTTTCAATTCTTGTAGGTAAACATCAGATTGTATAGAAAAGCACTTGTCCCAAAAGTACTTCTTGTAGAATTCATCAGTTTCTCCATTTCTCAGTCAGACAGGTATGTCCAGACAGTGAATGAACTCAGATCTTGGGTCAGCAACACAAACAGACACTCAATTGAATTTCCTCTAAAACATCCAAATAACATTTCTTTGTGCCCAAATCTGAGAAGTTTGAACAGTGAGTGTAGTTGAAATAGTAAAGGAGATGGTTGAGAGCTGTGTGTGAGGCTTTAGGCAGATTTGGAGTGGAAAAATGATAGATAGAAGAAATGGGCCTTGGAGGAATGGGTGCTTTTGCATGCTTGTCTGGTGAGCTGTTTGTGTACCTCTTCAGGTAGAGATGCTTGTTGTGACTTGGTTTCTTTTGTTTGCTTTTGCATTATGGTTTCTTTTCCTCAGCATTTTGCTTTTATTACCTTTTTTCTTTCTTTCTTGCTAGCATGCAGCATCATGGGTTTCTTGCTGTTATTGCTGATAGTGGGCTGCTTAAAGCATTCCCAAACACAGTTGGCATGCTCTTTGTGCATTTGAAGAGTGTCCCATTGTAGTCATGTGCATGGTGGTAATTTGGTTGTCTTCTACTTGTTTATTTTGTGAACTTTTTTTGGAACTTCAGGAGTTTTTATTTGTTGGGGTTTTTTTAAGTTCTTGTTTCACTGGAAGTGGTAACTCTGTGCATGTGTATGGTATTAATGTATGATCTGTACACTTCAATTAGAATTAAGTAGCCATTTTGCAGTTTTAAAACATTTCCTTTAGAAGGTGATTGGTTTGCAAGATGTCTTTTTGCTGCAGCATCATAGAGCCTCACACAATTCCTTTGCTCCCAAGTGCTTTTTGTGGCTGGAGGTGATCAGTGCTGGAGCACCTCTGAACCAGAAGAAAGCCTGTTGTGGTAGCCTTGCTACCAGAGTTGGTCCCTCCAGCAATGTGGCCTTGCTTAGTTCCACAAGCAGACATGGGTGTCTGAGCCACCAGTGCCACTGGTTTGTGTCCAAGGTCCAGTTAAACCAAGTTTTGTGGAAGTCCTGTGGCTGAGGTTTGACCTGTATTTATTCTTTTCCCCAGTGAGCCTTCTTCCACATGTTCTTATTGTTGTGTATTTTGTTTTCCCTGACAGCACCAAGCTCTGGTGTTACCAGCCTTTAAACACAGTATCATGCTGTTAAAAGCAGAGGTTTTCTTCTAAAGGAACTTTTGTCTTGCAACACTTTCCTTGTTACTCAGGATGTGAATTAATGTTGAGTTCTAACAATTTCACTGCATGGCAAGGTGATTCATGTTACAGGATGCAGCACACAAATGCCTGGTTGTAGGGTGTTCCTTTACCCTGAAATGAGAAGGAAAGGTGACACAAAGCAGGCTCAATAGAATTTAATAAAAATGTCTGCAGTATTCTCACTTGGCTTTATTAGAGCTTAATGGTAATTAGGAAACCTTAAGTGTGTGAAATCAAAAACCAAAAACTCACACAAACCCTGCCTTTATTGTGCAGCCAAGTATATTGAAAGGATCTCCTATTGCTCTGTAAGCCTTTCTTAGAGTAAAAGCTGGGACAAAATAAATCAGTTCATGCTTTTGATGACCCTGGGCAAATGAAGGAAGCATTGCAGCTACCAGAGGACCTGGTCTTCAGGTTTTTATATGTATGACTAGAATATTTTAACTTCAAGTGTAGAAGAAAGTAAAAATTTTTTTCTAAAACATGTCTTCCATACAAGGACAGAAATCAAATAATTTAGTGATGTTGCAGAGCTGTTTTCTTGTGCTATTCCATAACTACTTTGGATCTCCTGGAGGCTATAAATGGATTAGCAGCCCATAAAGATTAGTTCTGTATGATTTAGGTGGCAGATTTTTGTATGTACCAAAGTATTGTTTCTTAATGCAGACTTCATGCTATTTTCACATTCAAGATTAGTAAGACTGAAAGCACTGCAGTCTATGGTTTAAGTATCAGGAATATTTATTATGCCAAAAATTCACTTTTATTTAGAAGACAGGATCTTCAGCTTTGCCTAACAGTGTATTTGGAGGATGCAGATGGAATTAAGTGATACAAATGCCTCTTGCCAAACAGAAGCAAGTTTAGAAACTCCTATTCATAAAGACTAAAGGACAATTTTGGAGAGGCTGGTGCAGCAGTCAGTGTATTGCAGAGCTGTTAAATCACCTCTTTTACAGCATCCATGCAACTCCTTCCTTTGTCCCCTCACCAGTTCTTCCAGTGGTGGAACACTCCCTCGCTGGGGGTGCAGGTCTGAGAGTCCTGTTCCAGATTTTATTTGGGAATAGTGGGGGCCCATCACTTGTAACATCAGACTTGTAATTCCAAGAGCCACTCACTGGAGCCTCGTGCTGAGGCCTGGCCCCACCATGTGTGCTATATGTGAAGTGAGGTTTCTGATGTGATTTCTGAAGCAAAGGGTAGGTTTCCATTTGACCTTTGGCCCTTAAGAAGAAAAATCAAGAAAACACTAGTTTAATTGTTTGGCAAATCTAGGCTGTTTCTATTAAGTGCATTTATTTAGTTATCTTGTTGTGGCCATTGTGTTCTCTGCTATCTTCCTGCTATGGCCTGGCTGGCTCAAACTCTGAGTTTTCCTTTTGTTTATACAGCAACTGATCCATGCAGGTAGTTTGTTACACTGTTATAACAAATAACAGTGACCTTGGCTGCTGGCTTTCCTCAGTGTATCTGTATCATGAACCACTCATCAAAGATTGAGCTCCTGCTCGTGCCTGTATAAATGAACATAGCTCACTTGTAACCACAGCACTTGTCAGGGAGAGACATTTGTGTGTATTCACTCCTGTGAGCCATTATAGACAAACAAAAAGAATTTAGATTACAAATAGCTAGAAAACATGGTGCTAACTCTCTGATCTCTGATGGGAAGAGATTTTACAGTCCTTGCTTTAGGAAGAAGCAGGGAGTAGACAAAATTATTTTACCAACAGCCATTTTATAAAATTTATTTTGCAAAGCATTTAAGCAAGGGTAGCCATTTCTTTTTTCCTCCTTACAATAAAGCTTCTGTTTATAAATAGATACACAGTGAATAGGACTTGTTTGGTAATGCTGACTTTAAAACTTTTGTGTTCTTTTTAAATGCTGAACATGAAATGAATTAAATCTAGATTAATACATTTAATGAGAAGTGCATGACCTTTTCTTCTTATAATGGGAAAGTAATGGATGACACAATTAAATAAGTTATATGCAAGTAGATATGATAAAATACTTTGGCTGCGATTATGAAGGGCGTTGACTGCTAAGGAGAAGGATTGCAGTAGAAAATTTGATGTGAATTGTTCTCTGAGCAGCATCCAGCCATGAAACCCTTCTTTATTATTTCTGTATGTCAGTGTGGGTTGCCCTGGATCCCCACACAGTTGATGTTTACCACTGACTGTTGCAATGTGTTGAGCTCTAGTCTGGGAGAACTTTCCATTCATGTCCTTGTTCTGTAAATGATGTCCTTGTGTCCTGCAAAGCCTGTCCATGGAACATTCAATTGAAACTGTGACATAGCCAATATTGGTGTCAGCTGCTTCAGTTGTTCTGTATTGATAAAAAGCTGAACTGAAAAAAAGATTCTGTGTATAGAGCTTTTTACTGGAGGTTTTTAATACTGAGGATGAAATTTCTAGGCAGGAAAGGGTTTAGGGGGAACAAGGTCTTAATTGTGTAGATGTTAATGAGGAGTTCCACCCAAAAACTGAAGTGAGAGACAGTTCAAAGATGTCATGTGGGAACTTCGTGCTTGTCAGGGAGGAGCTGATGGTGTGGCTTGCTAGGGGTGAGCATTAAAGGATGAATGAATGGAAAACAATCAATTGGGAGAGTGATATTGGGAAGGATTTTTAAAGTTGACAAAGTAGTTTGCTTAATGTAATAATGTGAGAAGGATTCCATACAGAGTAGGTACTGTAACCAGCATGTCATCTAGGGAAATGTTTTTTTATTCAGCAGTGTCATGATAGAGCAAAAGCTTGGTGAGATTACATCAGCTGTAGGAAGGAATAACTGGTTGGGATGAGAGGCTAAAGAAAATCTGTGTTCAATGTCAGTGTACAGAAGAACCTTTGAGGTGTTCAGCAGAATGGTGACCCAGGGATTAATTTCTAGCTATTTGTGCTTGCATGACAAACAGATCAAAGAAGGTTTCTGCACAAAGGTGAATTTATGTTATTCCTGTTCTTGTTTTAGGTAAAGAAGATGAATTTCCAAAGAAGCCATTAGGGCAGATTCCATCAGGACCTCTGCCTTCTGTGCTTAACTCCACTCCAGTGCTTAATGGACAGAACAGTACTGGTACACAAGCAGCAAGGACAGAGGGAAGACCATCCACGGAAGAAGAACCAGAAAGTTCACCAAATGACCGAAAAAGAATGAATTCTGTGGAAAAGAAACCTTCCTTAAAACAGCAAAAGATTCGACCAATAGAGACACAAAACAGTTTGCCTAGGAATGAGGTAGATACCAGAAAAAAGCCTCAGCCAACAGAGCAAGACAACTCGAGTCTATACAATAATGCAGCTGCTAACCAAAATTCTAATGCTACTTCCAATACAAGAAGGGAATTTGTACCTAAGTGGAATAAACCATCTGATATCAAAATAATGGAAAAGACAATGAAATTCACTGCAGAGGTGAAAGGGAGGCCAGTAAACCATTCTGTTTTGGCTCCACCACCAAGTCCCGGGGAAATGCAGCCTTTGAATGTAAAACAAAAGGTGAGAGTTTTGGATGCTGATGAAGGTAAGCGAGGGTCTAATGCATCTCAGTATGACAATGTTTCAGAGGATGAAACTGAGAATGAGAATCTTATTGAAGAAATGCTTGAGAAAGCTCATCCACAAAGTCCCAGGCATGTAGCATTTTCTAATAGTCCAAGAAAGCAAATGGAAAAAATACCAGCTCCATTAAAAATACCCAATAATTACACCTTCACTTCACAACCCAGATCTCCAAAATATGCATCTCAGTCTGATGGTCCATCTCATGGACTGAATGTAAAACAGCCACTGCCAGGTTATAGTAATCCCCCTACTTACTATGGGAATTCTCCAAAGCATGTTTCCAGTATAGGCAATACAAGTTCTGCACCTCTGCATTACCACGGGAATCGACCCAGCCCCTCTGGAAGGCCATACGCTCCTTTTATGTCCGTAGATTATTCCCCAAATAAACTGCAAATGAATTCCTATCCTGCCAGTCGCCAAAATCCTCTTCCACCAGCCCCTGCTCAGACAGAAGTCGCTCCTGTTGATGCTTTCACCAGCAACTCGAGGTCCTCCCCAGGTGTGAAGTTCATAATCCCTCCAGCAGATTATTTACCAGAAGAGAGAAAGTGGCCGGACGCTGCCTACGTCTACAGACACGAACCCTACAGGCAGCCCTGGAGCCAAGACCTTAACAAGGGCCACTTGGAGAATTTCCAGAAATACCAGCATTTTCAGGCAACACCTTTACAAGACCACAGTCTTCCTGCTGTTGCTGTGGATAGTCCAGTGAGATACAGGACTTCCCCAGCCTTTGAAGAGAATGGTTCCCCACAGTACCAATATCCAAGCCCGTCAGCTCAAGGCCAACACTATCGGAACAGAACTGATGGATTGTCCATGCATGAATCTGTGCTTCTCTGAGAATCTGCCTGTGCTAAGTAAAATGGCAAGAACCAAAACCAGTTGAACAGTACTGTGTTAGCAGTAGTCCACCTCAGTTCTCTGAAATGTGGATGGTTCACGTGAGTTCAAAAATAAGACATTATTTCAGAGATAGTTCAGACTTTGGTTGAAAGCTGGTGGAGTTCTTGGACTTGCATGGAAGCTACTGGAAGTGATCTAATGCACATAGACAAAGCAATAAGCTCATCTACACCATGTGGTTCATGCTGTCGTTGCTCCTTACATTTTAAATAACTCGTGTTACAATCCTTCTGCCTAAAACCTGTAACACACTGAAAAGTTCTATTTTGACTGACATTGTTAATGCACTGTACAGATGTGTGTGTGTGCGCCTGTGTGAGTGTGCACTTACACAAACTCATATGGAAAAGAGCTTAAGAGTTTAAATTTAAATGCATTTAACTTGGGCAAAGCTCGTGAAGTACTTTTATTTCGTATTAATTTTTCTTTGTAATTTATTTGAGAAGCCATTCATTTTGAATGGGAATTTCTGTCATTTTTATACAGCTGCCTCAGCATCCCAGTATCTGTTCTGGGCAGGAGAGATGCTTTGGGATTATTAATTTAATCATATGTGAGAGTTAATTTCCTCTCCTTTGACTACTGTTTGTAATTTTCCTCAGCAGGAAGGAGCAGGGAGGCAAAAGCAGAAAGCCAAAAATGTCTCTCTAATTTGGCTAAGAAATGGTGCTTAAATTCAGGGCAGTGTTTAGGGGTTTTATAAATGCATCGAAAGTGGAGAATTTGTACCTTCTCACCCAAATCTACCTTCAGAATGTCGTTCTATATGCAAAAGACTGGAGCACAGTGAGACTAATGCCAGATACAGAAATGGTGCTGCACCCTTCACTTTTTGCCATGCTGTGCTGTCAGACTAAAACTGGTTGCAGGGCCAAATCTCACAGGTATCAGAGAATTGCACAGCTCGTTGACACCTCTGTGAAGTGCACGAAGGAGTTTGAGCTTTGCTCCAGGCTTGATATTCCCTGAGCTGTGTGAGTATGCAGTGTCCCTTCTCTTAGGCTTTGTGAGTGGATTCTGTTGTGTTTTGCCCTTTTTCCTGTCTGTGATGGGACGTGTGCTGCTGTGCTCGCACTGCGCCGTGTTCCACAGTAAAGTGACCCTGACTGTTGTTAACAGGATCCCTAAACTCCTGCTGATGTAAGTCATTCTAATTAGTGTTTGCAGCCTTTTCTACTTCGTGTTTTCCTTTCTTTGACTGTGAATTGGGGGTGGATGAAAAGCAGGTGAAGTGGCACGTGTAGGATGGAGTCCTGCGAGCTGCAGGACGCGCCGACCTCTTGCCGGGAGCTGAGGCAGAGGAGGGTCCTCGCCAGGAGAGGTCCTTGGAGTGCTGAACAGAGAGGTTTCTCTAATACTGAAGTACTAAACATTGGTATCAACGCCAGTTTGGAAGGTTGTCCTGTTCCCTTTTGTTTTGTAAGGTTTGTTAACTGAAAACATAGAAATGGATATTTTTTTTTTTCCTTTAAAAAATGAGCTTTAGTGCCTATTATTGCTGCAGGTTGGCTCTGTAAGTTTTAAGGTACAGAAGTAAAACAATTTTTACAAATGGAAGTAACATTTACTTAGTATGTTTCAAAACTTTTTTTTTTGTCTGTATATAACGTGTCTGATGTAATTTTTAATAACTGGGCAATTTTATATTTTAAAAATTGCAAACTGCAGCAAAGTAACTGTAGCCAAGCACTACACTGAAATCCTAAACTAAAATTGTGAAGATGAACATGGCTTGGGCTTACTTTAGTTCTGATTGCTTACAGCAGCTTAGAAATGTATGTATATAATATTGTGGCTAAGTGTAATAATCTCAGTGTTTAATGATGGTTCTGTAATTCATAACGAAGCTGTACAATTTATTTGTGCAAACAACATGAGGCTCCAAAATATGTATCAGCATTAGTAAATACTGTAGATTTTTATATATAAAATATATACACACTATTTTCTTATTTCATCTGCAACAGTTTTATAACTGTGTACCCTATTTTGATGTGACTGTATTTTTAACATGTTAAAATAATAATAATTAAGCTTATGTTGTTTTGTCTTTCTTTTTAATTATTTGATTAGCTCCAAACTGGACTTCTGCAATTCTCAGCACAAATAATTGCTTTTCATACATGAATCATCTGTGTATACATATATATATATAGATATATGATGTTATCCTATTTAATTTGTACATGTTTATTTTGAGACTAAGCAATGTGGGTACAATCTATATAGTGCTTTGGCATTATTGCAGAAGCTGTAAGGTTATTGATTATAGTTTGTTACACTGCTAAACCTTGGCTTATCATTTGCAAAAGCTAGGAGTATAAACTGTGATCATAATTTTCTGGTTTTGTTCTAATAATCTCACCCAATACCATTTTAAAAGAGAATTGTTGGCATAAGGAATTTGCCAAGTTACATTGATCAAAGTGGAAAATAATAGTCTGACTGTGGCTTCTGTCTCTCACATGTTTGGAAGATGCTATTGAGTTGTTTTGTTTTTTTAAAAAAACAACCCTGACTCATGTTATCTGATTGCAGTGCAAAATACATTTTAATTTTCATTTAATTGGACAAACCAGATTCATGGTACAGCCAGATTTGAGTCTCTCATTCGTACCAGTAACAAAACCCACTTGATGCAGAGTGAAGTGAGACACAGCTGTGCCAGTGCCTTGCTGGTGGAGGGGCTCATCTCAGTGTCCTGGGGCAGATACCCTCAGAAGAGCTTTGCTGTCACTGTTTTCTTTCTTTGAAAACAGTGGAGTGGTAAGTATCAGCATAAAAGATTTGAGACCTTTTTAAATTCCTAAGGTTTCATAATTTTCCAAGATCTCTGCTTTGAGCTGTATAAACTGTAGGTTTCTTGTCCAAGTTAGTGTTCATGGCTTTCCTTGTGGTTGGTGAGACAAATTCAGTGTAGGGACTTGGAGAATTAACACAGAAGACAAAGTAAGGAGACGTGTCTAACTTCTCTATGGCAAAAATTTAGTGAAATTAAACTAATTAGGATATAAAGGGAAAAGAAAGGACCTTGGGTATATGCTGTGGTTGCTTTTCCTTTCACTTGGATGCTCTGCTAGATTAGATCTAATGACTTCAGTGTGGTACTGAAGCGTTTCACTCTTGTGCAGTACAGACTCTTGTGGCCATGGAAGAAAGGAAGGATCAAGATATCACTGGTACTCTTAACATTTTTGGTGGGTGGGATGTGATTGCAAGATCCAGGTGCTTGCTCACCTGTATAACCAAGATATCTTATGCACTGCAAGTGAAGACAGAAGCCATCCCTGCTCCTCCTTCCAGGGGAGGATTCTGGCATCAGGTTTGGTGATGAATCTGAATCTAAACATGCACTTGCTCAGGCAGCTAAGGAAGAGAATCTGACCTCAGGAAAATCCTTGCCCTTTCCCCCAATCCATCTGTGGCCAGTCTGTAATGCTTTAGGAAAGGCAACACAGAGGAAAGAGAAAACCTGTTTAGCCAGAAATCTGTTTAGGAGAGTATTCCCTCCTACACCTGCTGATGACTACCTAAAGCCTTAAAACATGATATTGTTTGCAAATGTTTCAAAATTATGAGACCAGAGTGGACAATCCTGTTTTTCTCCAGGCCAAGATGTGTAAATGCCAGTTAACCTCTCTAATATCTATCAGCAGGATGAATCCCTTGTTATAAAAGTAACTGCTCTATCCTCACTATCAGTGAAGTTTTAAGATAAATACTGGGAGATGTTTAGAAATCATGGAGGGTGCAGAAGAGACCCTTATTGTAATAAACCACAGAATAATTCCAAAATTAGATTAATGCAAACAGTAAACAACATTGAAATATCAAAAGACAGAACAGCCTTCCAGTGTGGGGAAGCAAATCCAAAGCTTCCCTGAGGTACATACACATTTTCCAGGGAGACTTTTCTCAAGAATCCTATCCTGAATTTCACATCATCCTCAATATGACTTTGAAATGGACTTGCAAATTGCAGACTTTTTTTTTAATCTCCCCCTTGGGTAGCATTACACTGCATGCACAAAGAAGAATACTATTTAAAATATGCCATCAAACGCCCACCGTTTCATTTCCAGCAGAGAACATTCCACTTTCAATACTTCAGTGAGAGGAAAATATAATCTTTTTTTGTAGTCCTTTAAAAACTGCATTTTTGTAAAGATCTGTAAACGTAGCATGGTTACAGTTTAACAGCTACTTAACCAAGTATCATTCAGGCTCCACTTTAGATGGCATGAAGCTGCTGCATAATTTGCTGCAGTTTCTTTTTTCTTTTGGGCAATATTAAGACAATCCAAATGCTTTTAGTGGCAGAGTTGCAATGAGGAGATGACTAGGCCAACAACTGAAATTGGAAATATAATTGCAGTCATTTTGGAATAGCCTGTAAGTGGTTGCCAAATCCTGGGAAAGACACCATTTTCTGGGTTCTTTGTGCCAAGAGAACTTCTTGCTGCAGCAGGGAACACGTAGGTCCCTCTCCTGAATGATTTGATTCTCCCTGCCCACACCAACTGCTTTTCTTTGTGCTTATGGAGTTAATATGTTAATAGAAAATCAATGGAACTTTTAGAACAAATAATCAGAAAACAAAGCTATCTTGTTCTGACTTTTCTTTCTTCCTGTTTTTGTTTGTTTTACTGATTTTATTGTCAGCCTTGTCAAGGTAAGCTGTGTGTGATGTGATTCTTCTGTCTTCTTTCTCTAATAATATGCCAACTTGATTTTCAGGGGCTTTGTGATGCCTTTTTGCTGCTGTGTCTGCTGTATATCAGAGGTGATTGCCTCTTCAGCTTTTCCTTTCTAGATTATGTACAAATTAAGGGAACAAGAATTATATTCTCAGATTGCAGTTGGCCAGAAATTCTCCAGGAAGAGTAATTCCTGACAGAAAGCAATTTAATTTGGCAATTGGTGAAGGATGCTGTAGGGTGGAGACTTCTCTACAAGTCTGTGGAATCCAAAGTCTAAGGTTGCTTCTGCTTGGGGTCAAGCACCAAAAACCAAATTACACACAGGCCAAGGAAGAATTTTTTGCAAAATGCTGTGTCCTACCACAGAAACATGCCAGCTTGGAGCTCCAGCTGACCTCCTGCCAGTCTGTTTGATTTGGTTAAGTATATAACCCATTTCCTGGTAATGCATTGCTTTTGTCAGGTTTTTCTGCTGGAAATGAGGTAAAGAATTGAAGCCTGGACTGGGAACTGGGGTATCTGAGCTTCTCTCTTTAGTTAGGAGAGCTGAAGTTGGCTTTTGGTTCAAGCCATCCACTTCAATCGTTGTATTTTTAAGGTCAGCAGTATCTTTTAGAATAATTTGTGGTATTATGCCTTAGGACTTGGGTCTTTTTAATAACAGAAGGTCTGTTAGATTACTTTGTCTAATCTGTGCCTTCTTTTTAAACTTCCCTGTCCCCATATTTCCCCGAAGAGAACTCAGATCTGGGAATGACCCCACAGTAGTAAGTGATCTCCAGTGCTACCATCAGGTGGGTGGGATGGTATTTTCAGGCACGTTAGCACTCAGCATGAAAACTGGGGTTTTGCCCTACAGGTGAGTGGAAAAGCTTTACTGGTGCAAGGCTCCCCTTGAACCCAGGAACAGTGTGTGCTTCATAGTAAAGCTCACACAGCTTGGAAGCAGAAGGGCTGGGTCTCAAACATGGTGATGCTTAACTGCCTTAACCTGTGGGAGTGGAGCTTGTTTCTAGCAACACCTGGGTTTTCTTCCTCTGAAATTTCACAGGGAAGGGCCCCACAAGGATCATGGAGTCCAGCTCCTGGCCCTGCACAGGACGCCCCAAGAGTCACACCCTGTGCCTGAGAACATTGTCCAAATACCTGTTGAACTCTGTCAGGCTTGGTGCTGTGACCACTTCCCTGGGGAGCCTGGTCTAGTGCCCAGCCACCCTCTGTGTGAAAAACCTTTTCTGGTATCCAACCTAAACCTCCCCTGACACAGCTTCAGGCCATTCCCTGTCACTGTCAGCACGGAGCAGAGATCAGTGTCTGTCCCTCCTCCTCCCCTCACGAGGAAGCTGTACCTGCAATAAGGGCTCTCATTCTCCAGGCTGAACACACCAAGTGCCCTCAGCCACTCCTCACACGGCCTCCAGGCCCTTCACCATCCTTGTTGCCCTCCTTTGGACACTCTCTGATGGTTTCATTCTCCCTTGTGGTGCCCAAATCTGCACACAGTACTCAAGGCCAGCAGTATCCTGGCTGAAACACGTCATGCAGAACCCGTGCTCTCACAGGAGGAGCTGGCTCTGGTCTGGAATTCAGCAGTTTCAAATTCCTGGACACAAGCCCCTGAAGGTAACCTAGAACAAACTGGGTATCGTGTTTGTATTAAAGTGGTTTTAAAACAGTCCTTTTGGCCTCAGTGTTCCTTAGAGACAGCTCACCCAATGAACCTTTCAGTCTCCAAAGAAAGTGACTGTGTTAGATCTTCCTTTGATGTCATTTGTTCAGACTTTGTGTCTGGAACTCCTGAGACCCTTCAGAGTGCTCTCCCTTTTTGTTCCCTGGGTTTTACTGTGTCAGATTTTTCCATCTGAGTTTTTTCAATTCCAGTAGAGATGTCCACCTGTTTGCTTCTCCAGTGAATGAGTTTTCTTGCAATTCCTGTGTCAGCCTGTCATGAGCTTCATGCTTTGTGTCAATTCATTGCATTCTCCAATCAGTCTCAAAGTCTGTCTTGAAGCTGCAGCACTGTCACGTTGCTTTGGAGAAAACACTGAAAAAGGGACAAGGTGCATGATTTTGAGATCATAAACCAGAAATTGTGAGTGTAAAAGCCAATCATAAGCACTTTAGAAAGGTCCATTTGGTGGTTGTGCTGTGAGCAGCACCTGTATCATCATAAGTGATAGAGGTGCTTATCTATTACCCTGTTAATTGGAAGGGCTGGGATGATCAGTGGCTTTGCTGAGCCCTTTCCCCCAGTGGTACCTGGCTTCCGTGGGGGGTTGTGTCCATGATTTGGCAATTTGATGCTGGTCAGCACAAAGGAGCAAGTCAGCCTTTATTGGATGGCTGAGCACAGAATTCTCGGAATATTTCATTGCATATGGTGAATAAAGAAGGAATAGTCTCTCCTTGCCATAGAATGAGTACACTCACAGCTACAGAGGATAATTTGTGGCTGCTGGAGTTGTACAGAGCTGTACAACTTTTTGGATGCTATACCTTGTGATTTTACTGTGTAATGTGTAAAAGTGCAGCACTTACCTCTGGTGTGCTTTCTGCAATGCAGTTGTGAATCCAGGTGGGCAGCATCCATCCTGCCTGCTCCCACTGCTTTCCTGGTGGGCTCAGTTTCTGCTGGGCACACCAATTCTGACAGGGGAAGAAATTAGCCCCTTGTCTGCTCTAAGTATTCATGGCTCCTCCTGGCTGCTGGTTGTGGGGTTTATTTGTTTTGTTGCAGAGCTTTAGAATATATTCAGTTTTCACATCTCCTGACCCTCCTGCTCTGTCCAAATCGTGCCAAATACTAAAGGAGAGGGAAAAAATCACAAATTCTGGAGTTAAACATCTGTGACTTGACCTGCTGGAAGTTGTGCAGCTCTGTCTGCTCCCCACAGAGAAAAGTTCTGGTAGCCGAACTTCAGAAAGGAACAAAATAGTTTTGCTCTTTAAATGCCATTATAAAACCCCAAGATTTCAGTGACTGGGTGGGGTGTCATGCTGGGCACACATTCATCATTGTAAATGTTATGTCTGAAAGGCTTTGAAATGCTTTTCAGAACGTGTGATTTTGGGCACATAAGCAGATCACTTTTATTATAACCTTCATGTTACACTCAATAGGGTTGGTCAGGTGATGTTTTTCCCTGTTCATTTAAGTGGTTTCTTACAGAGGCCTTTGAGTTCCAGAATAATGTTCTGTGCAACCCTGATAATTACTTTATTATTAACTGGAAGGCCAGGCTCCCTTGTCTACCTCCCCTTTTAGAAGTGAATCATGTTCTGATATTAAAATGACCCTAAGCTGAGATCTCAAGTTTCCTTTCCAGCTGGACTAATGGGGCTTGTAGGAGGGAAGCCAAACTTCCATGACTGCTAATTATCCTCGATTGGATTAATAAAGGAAAATTACTTAACTGCCCATCCAAAGATGGAGAGTTAGCTGTACCTTTGAAAAGACTTGCCAGCTGCTAACAAGGTAGTTGAACTGGATTTGCCTTTTTTAAAGATACCTTGGGTATATCCCCTGAGTGCTGTAGGCAGAAGGATTCATCCTTGTGTGCACTGTTTGCTGGAAGGGCTCAGCAAAACCTTAGCTGGCAAGTTGGCCACCTCAGTAGATGTCTTTGGAGCTAAACCAAGGACTGTGTTTCCATCTAACCCATGACCTGTGGAGGCCATTGGGGGTTTGTTTTTAAGGGATTTTCAAGGGATTTATCTTCAGGAAAAGAAAGTGAGCTGTCTGAACTTCTGTCTTGCAATTCTTTTCTCTTTGAGCAATTCAGTAGGAGTGAATTGCTGTAGGGTTGGAATTGTTTCCAGCCATAAGAGCAAACTGCTCAGACAGTGCTGAAGGAGCCCTTTCCATGATGGTGCTCCTGTGAGGGGATTGCATTTAATTGTTTTAAATTATTGAAACAGGCCAAAGAGTTGTGTCCAACCTCTCAAGTGACTTAGTACCCGCTATGCTTCATATAATCTGGGGAGCCAATGTCCATGTCACTTAGGGAGGAAGTAAGAACTGTCTTAATATCCTTGGCATCTGACAGATGCTCAGTTTTACCATTAGCATAGCTGAGCTACTTTATAAAACCTCCCCAGCCTGCATCTTCTGTCTGACACTTCCTTGATAGTGTTGTTTATATGAAAAAACCTGCAGCCCTTTTATTTTTAACTCCTGTGTTAATGATGGGGATGCTTAGGGAGAAATTCCCTCTTTGCTTTTTTGCCTTTGCTGTGAAAAAATAATAAATGCTTGTCAGCCTAACAAGATTTAAAGTGCCTCCCCTGCTCTGCAACATTTAATTCCTGAGGTGTCTTTGTAATTGCACTTCGTTGTGCTGAACAGAATTTCTCAAATATTTTCTAGCACATCAACTTGTGGTAAGTCTAGTCTGGCCCTTTGCACTTATTTTTGGCTCAGGGCATTGGTTTTCAGTCACTGCCTGCTTCCTTTCTCTCCCAACTAGGAGCTGAATAGACCTAGAGGATGCTGGTGGTGCTTTGAGGTGGATATACCTGAACCTCTCACTGCAGTGAGCTAACAAAAGAAAATGAGAATGGCTCTTTGAATTCAAAAAGCTTTATTAGAATATCAGCTAGAATACTTAATTATCTTAATTAGAATTCAAAGCTATGAAGAACATTCTTAAATATTTAAGCGCTCTCTGCCCTTGTCCATTAAGTCTCTTCCTGTGCAGATCTTCTCTTCCAATTCTCAAGTCAACCCAGCCTTGTTTTTGGGGGTAATTGCAAGCTCTGAGCTGCCCCTCTCATCCACAGAGAGTTGTCCCCATGGGATGGTCACTGCCTGCCCCTCTCAGCAGGTTTTAAACCTCTCTGAAGATTCTCTCACTGTCAAGTTTCTGCTCTTGGCCCTTTCTGCTGCCAGGCCACGCTCTGCTCGTGGGCTCTGTCCTGTGCAGGCTGAGGCTCAGCCAGCCCAGGAGCCTTCAAGCTCTGCTGGCTGAGCCCTTTTCACCCCAACCTCTGTCCCCCCGACCGTGGGAACTGAGAAACCACCGGGCACAGAAGCACAGCAGAGCCTGGGGCACGTTTGGGTGGGTCTTGCCTGGTACCTGCCCAACCTTCCCTGCTTCTTGCTTGCAGCTGGAGAGTTGCTTCTGTCCTTGAGGGGAAAGCCCTCCGTGCCAGATTGGTCCTCCAAGACTGTAAATGCAGAGTGCACGAGCCCACTGAGCTCAGCAGAGCTGGGATATTTATGTGTGAAAGAATTTGCCATAAGCAAAATGAAAAACCCATCAGTCTTTGCATGTTTGGTGCCTGAGATTAAAAATTTGGGGCAGATCTTCATAACTGTTATTGATATATTTCATGCAGGGTTGGCACTGTACAAGCAGCTCTTCCTGTGTCTGATTTCCATTTTTCTTTAAAATTACATTTCTTTAATCTTTTAATTTCACTCAGTATTTGGGTTTGTTTCTGGTTCTGGTTCTGGTTTTTTGGTTTTTGTTTTTTGGGTTTTTTTTTGCATACACAGATGTGGGGTGATGCTTTTATCTCTTCTCAGAAGTACTAAGTTGGTTGTCTCTCAGTTTTTCTGTAGAATAACAAATATTTTCCTCTCTTCAATATAGATGAACATGTTGCTCTGCAATACATTTACTAATTCACAGTGAAAAACTTTTTTTTTGTTATTTTAATGGGAGTCTTTCCTGTAAAAATGTTGTTTAAAAGCATGTATTTGAAATGAGACTTTTATTGTAACTGCTTCAAGAGGACCCTCATAGCCTTGACATCTGAAGTCTTCCAGAAGCAGCTAAGTGGGCTCTGTGTTTGAAGTGGCTGCACAATGCAAAGATGTAGCAGGAGGGAAATGTATTGTACTCGTTCTAACTTCAAGAAACTTATTATATCTATGAAAGTTCTTCACATCTTTGGTTCAGAGGTGTCAGATATAAAGAGCGTTGAAATCAAGGACAAAGATGCCAACAAAGGCTTGTGTGAGATGGAGGACCCAGACCTCTTGATGAAAGTGAGACAACTTCTCCTGGGCTTCTTTCAGAGAAATAACAATAATAACAATAATAAAAAGCCACTTGGCAACATCTCTGAACACAAAGGCTGAACAAGTCTCTGTCCTGTGAGACTGAAAGGATTATTTAACAGGTAATTAAACATAGTCAAGGACAGTTGTCATACGAGGTAGAATCTGTGTTTGTGACTTTGGTTGCCAACTCAGGTCATCACTTGTCCCTAGACAGGCAGGATCAGGCTGTGAGTGCCCATCATATTTAGAGAGAAATTATTGACCTGCCTTGCCTGTGAGTTTGGGGTTGTTTAGTGATATTTGATGTGGGTTTTGTGAGTAACAGGAACTTTCAAGAATACATCTATTATTTGGCTGTAAAAATGGGAACAAATCAAGGGAATTTAGACATCTTTCTGTTTTCTGCTTCTAGCTGACTCATCTTAAAACTTGGAGCTGAAGGGCCTAAATATTGTCTAGAAAAATAAATTTCCAAGGTAGAGAGTGGATTTACAAAGGCACTGATGTCCAAAGAGCATTTGCTGTCTTGTCTCTGCAAGCTATGGAGAATTTAACTGATGCTATTTGATTGGTGACTGTGCTACACATCACAGGTCTTTACAGGTTTTTTAATTATTTCTTAATGCCATGTGCAAATACTTTGGCTCAATAAGTATGTTGATATGACACACCCATGAATCTGAGATTTTGTTCCCAAGCAAAGATCAGTTGGATCGAGACCTCCATGACAGACAAGAACTCACAATGCTTTGGCTTCCAATTCTTTGAAAATCTTGAAATTTGTTGAAATCTTCCTGGTTCCCAGAAGGATTTCTTTGTGTTTAGTTATGTTTTAATCAATTTGCCTGTATTGTGAGCCTTCAAAAAAACCCAAACCCCAAAGCCAAAGCAACAACAAAAAGCCCACACCCAAAACCAGCTTCTTTTGTGAAACTAATTTCTGATCATCTACTGCTATCCTATCTGTCATCTACAGAAATTTTTACATGAGCATCTAGAATATTGATAAAGTATTAAATAATATTGAGCCAAGAGTTAGCCCCTGGGGAAATCTGCTGGGAAAAGCCCCAGCAACTCCTGTCTCCCACTAATGTGATTACATGAAGTCTCCTTTTGATATCAGTGTTTACAATTTTAACATTAATGTCCAACAATAAAGCTGTACCTGACACTTGGGATTTCTTTGTTTCAAGTTGCCTTCTTTATTATGCTGAATTCTTGAAGTTTATAAAGTTTTCATTGAATTTTGTACTCTCTATTATTACTTGCCTCTTATTTTCAACCCGACTGAAACTCTTTGCCATTTCCTGCACTGCTTTTAATCTTTTTTTATATATATGTATACTGAAATATTTGTACGTTGTATGTATTTTTTGCAGAACTTTTTACATGTCTGGTAGGTTTGGGGATTTTTTGCTGTCAGGTGAAAGACCTTTATTTTTCCCCAGAAACTCTGTATTTTGTTAGGTAGTCACAGGCCATGCCCAGCAGTGCTTATCTATCAGTGATAGATTAGCTTTCCTTTCTCTACACTCTACAGTGATTTTTGTAGAATGGTTCACTCTGTTGTCTCACCACATCTGGTTGTGTGCTCAGATGTCAGTGTTTTACTGATCACCCTGATTATTCAGAGACCTCAGAGTCTGGGTCAGAATATCACAGAGGACTGAGCCACAGGGTGGGCACTTGCCCATCAGGAGCTGAATTAAAACCTGATAATGATTTTGAGAGGGAAACAGCATTAAATACATTTCCTGTGCCTTCTGCCTGGGTAGCAGGTGTCTTTTCTGGGTGGTAGAGATATATAGGGATATTATAGATAAGATACAAGAAGAAATTATCTGTTTCTTTACTTATTCCAGGTGTAAATATTTTAAAGACAGTAGTGAGGTGTATGGCTCAGCTAGCATTTATCTGGAAGGAATATTTTGCATAATAATTATTTACACTCTCCTCCAGAGTTGGGAATCCAGCTGCACTTGCCATTGGAATGCACAGACAGTGTTAACAATACTTGTGCCAGGAAGATTTTCCTACCCTCCTCGTATTGCCAAAGGATTTATTACCCTTTACAGCCAATACTTCATGGACTGATGTTATGAATGTTTGTTGTTTAGAATTTGTCACGGAGGAAAGGCCAATTCCAGACATGGTGCTCTGGATTTGTGATGCCGTACAAAGCCCAAGTCATTTTTCATAATTATTAATATTGCTTTGGTGACAGTCCAAAGGTGAGTTGTATCTGCTCATCTCCAAATGACCCTGTGAAGATGAGCAACGTTTGTAATGATTTTGGTCAGTGCCTTCTTAGCTGCTCTAAGTAATTTCAGAGCCCAGCCAAGGGATCTGTGTTTCCATAAACAGATCCCACCTGCAGAAACTGTCTGAGCATGAGGGATCTGCAAGAACTGCCTGTTCCATCAGTGTGGCCAGAGTTTCCAGCACAGGAATCAGTACAGCTTGTCTGTGAACTGGGAAGACACCCTGAGTGGTAACATATAAAAAGGACACAGAGTATTCCCTTTCTTTCAGAACATCTCTCTCTCCTGCTGACATTGGGTGATGCATTTTGAAGAAGTTGTGAATTTTTGGTCAGAAGTTTTTCTGAAATAATTTTGACTCTATTTCACTGAATTAATTAAAACAAAATCCCCCCAAAAAAACAACCAGAAAAACCAAACCAGATGCTTTTTTCTTTTTTTTTATATGAACTTTAAAAATTTCTTTTGTCCAGAGTTACTGAAGGCTTTGGATTTGCTTTTTTTGGGCAAGGGAGGGGAGCAGGGGACATGGGCACAGACATATGAATAAAGGATTTTAATTTTTAACAGTAACTTTAAATATTACCAAGCTCAATCACAGCTTCTCAATGGGGATTACAGAACTGAAATAGGGTTTTTAGACCTGCAGCTGAGCAGGCTTCACCTTTGCTGATGGGAACAGCTGAGGTTTGCTCCTGTTCCTAAATGAACTCTGAAAAGTAAATATTTCCATGGGGCAGTCCAAACAAAGGGCTTTGGGGGGGGGACAGAAATTGTTTAGATGCTTTTTTGGAAAGACTGGGTGATGATTTAGCTACTGGGATATAAAACCTTTAGGAACTGATAGCACCCACCTCTGGAGAACAGACTGTGTTGGCCTGACTGGACCTCTGCACACATCACCTGCTCCCTGTTGCACTCCTCTGGGAGTTCCTGATAGTGGCATTCCCAGAGGTCCCAAAGATTGGAGCAGATGGAGAATCTGTGGCATTTGTGGCATAAGAAGAAAAGCAGATGTTGCTGCAGGTCTTACAGTGGGAAACATACCTGGAATAGTTCCAGTATCCCAGGGACATCCTGTATAAATTAATGGGAGGTAGAAGGAATACCATGTGGTGAGGAAGAATTGGCTGCTTTGGGGGTGAGAGAAAATTTAAAACTTCATCTTACCCCAAGCTCCTGGAATTTGCTGTCTTGCAGGAGAAAGTGCTGGGAAGAATATGCTTTAATACTGCCAAGGTAGGGGAGGAGACCTGGGCAGTTTCTTCAGGATCCATCCCTGGGGACAAGGACAGTCAGGGCAGCAACGTGAGTGTTCTCCTGTGCCAGCAGAATGATGGAGGAGGAGGAAAAAGACTGTTCTGGCTTTCCAGTGGGGAGGAATAGGAGTATTTGTAGTGTGTGTGCTTAGGCACACAGCAAACCTGGAGTGGCTCAGTGGAGCCGAGCTGGGAGCCACAAGCTGCTCCCAAGGCAGGCTGCCTTGGGAAAACATCTTTCCAAAGCACAACCACAGTGCTCTGTCAGGAGCTAGAGGGAAGCTGGAGGACATGCAGCATTCAAACCACCTGCCCAACAGAAGGAGGAATCTTGCACCAGATGGGATGGACAGCCCAGGAAAGGGAGAAGCTGTGGTTTTCCTGACCCATTTGGGGTTTTTTCCAGACCTTTGAGAGGATTTTCCTTTGAAGGCATTCACTCTAATGTTTGTATTTTCTGTCATCTCATGTTTCTGCTGGTGATTATTCACAGCAGCTTAAGGGTGACTCCAGCAAGAGCCCTGGGTCCATGGTCACTTCCCTCAGGAGATGTTCCTGCTCTTGGAGGCAATTTTATGGTTCTTGGGGAGCTCAGCTCTCTCCTCTAGATCATCCTACTGTGGGCTCAGGTGCTTTCTGCTCCTGCTTTGCCAGCAGGGATTTGAGAAGATGGGTTTTTTCCCTGGTGAAATAGATTGACTATGTTTGACATTTAAATTGTCATCCCAAATTAACCTGCCAGTGAGATAACGGGAGGAGGACAGAGCTGCTTTCTCTTCCAGCTATTCCCCCCTTCCTGGATTTTTCCTCCAGAGACTTCAGTTTCTCCTCTGTATCCTTCTCCCTCTCCAACTTTGCATCAAGCCAGACCAAAAGAGCAGCAATTCCTATATGAACATTCAATTAGTCCCATATTTAAATCTTGTCACTGTGACCTAGTGAATTATGCAAGGGGCTGGATACCAGAAATCAATTGAGCTCTAATTCCCAGCTCTGGCACCAGATCTCTCAGCATATTGCTATAGGCAAGTTATTTCAGCACATTTTCTCTCTCCATTTCTTCCCTATAAATTGCACATGTTAACATTAGGTGATGCAGCAGCATCACAGATGTACTGAGAGATTTGGGGTAGAGGAATTACAGCAGCACATCCTACTCTCACATTGTGTGCCCAGGTCTTTGCATCAGATGTTTATTTAAAAATTCATCCACAGCAAAATATTTGCCAAACACAGGATGATTCAGGCTTTGTCTAACTTCTATTAAAGATACAATGTCTGGGAAAATCTTTTGAATTACCATATGAAAGACAGTTTAAGATGAAGAGGAGGTTACAAGAGAGTAAAATACTCAGTATTTCCTATCCCAAAATGCTCAGTTATCACTTACATGCAGTCCAGCACGATGGCAATTCAGAACCATGGGGGTCCTTATCTCCCAAGGCTCATGCAGATTTTACTGCATATGTTGTTGTCAAGAACAGACTGAATCCAGAGTGAGGGGCTGCATCAGTGAGAAGGTTGTCATCACATGCAGGGCCCTCGGATTTTTTGGAAGATTTTTTCCACCTTGATGAAATGTTCTTAAGAATGGCTTTGTAAAAAGCCAGCTCCACGTCTACAGTGCTTTTCAGTGAAGAATTTGTAATGCAAAGGAAATGTAGGTATGATAGAGAAAAAGGAAGTATTACAGCAGTTTACAAGCCTTTCATGTTGGCTTAGAAAAGTTAGGTGAGTGTCTCCTGTTTGCTCTCTCTTGCTCCCAGCCTGGTTCTTCCCATCACACTGCTCTCACAAGTGAATCACTGCACTTCGTGTTATCCACTAATGGAGGAACACAAGTGACTTGTGGCAGAAACCTAAATGTTATTTATATAAAAAACTACAGGAAAATATCTGCTTGTGATCAGTGTTTCCTGAATGGTTTAAAATGTCATCTGAAACAAAGTTCTGTTCAGCTGTTCTTCAGTGTGGTATTTTCAGGGTGCAGCATTTGTGAGGCGTGGGAGAGCCAAAATGTGAACTCGTGGAAGGCAAAGTCTTTAAGCTGCTTAGGTGGCTGCATGAAGTATCTTGAAAAAAGCACAGGGTAAGGAGGGAAGAATAAATTATGTGGTTTAACTGTCCTTAATTTCAATTAAAGATGATAGCAGTGAAATGTGTTTAGCCTGATAACTTCCCTCTAATGAAGCCTCCTTGGTGTGGCTTCCAGGGATCCAAGTTCACTGTCCACATTGCTGAAACCTCTTTGTGTCACACAGACCCTGTCTGAAATCAGCAGTTTATTCATGGCTTCAGCAGCTTTTGGCCTCTTTATGCCATCTTGATGCTACCTTGGCGAAGTCAAGCTGTTTGCACATCCTTTCCCTCCAGCCCTTTGTGGAAACTTTCATGTGAGTGTAAAATCCTTTGCTATGAGATGATTCATTGGGTAGGATATGTAATACTCTCATTGGTCTCTGAATGTTTCAGCCAACTGATAAATAATCAAGAACCTTGAATACTCCTTTCTGTCTGTCTGTCTCCTCAGAGTGCTTTGTTTCACTTGCAGAATTTATGGTGAGTGCACTTAAAGCCAATCACTGTAATGTCACACACATGAATTACCACAGTACATTCTGTCATTTGGTGGCTTTGCAACAGACTTATCCCAGGGCAGGGTGTGTTTGGGCTTCTTGTTGTTGTTGTCATTTTGCTCCTCTGCATTTTTAAGCATCCTAATTAAATAGTGAGATTAAAAAAAAAAAAATCAAAGTTTTACACAGTTTTCCAAAATCCAAGTTCCATTCCCAATGAGGGCTTTTTGGGTTGTTGTTGGGTGGCTATAGCCCCTTTTTTCTTCCCCAACCTTATAATCTTAAGTCCAAACTTTTCTACCTTGATACCTTTGTTATTGTTTTCTGATTGCCCAGGTGAATGCAGTGAATATTTGTGGAGCCAGGTCCTTGAAGAAGAGCTCTGCAAATTGGGATTTTCTCCTGGAAGGTCAGTCACAGAGTCTCAGCCTAGGTTGGCCTCCCTTCCTTTTGCCTCCTGGCAGTGCTTGCATGTCAAATGATTGCACTCTTGAACCGTGAACTCCAAGGCCTGTGCTCCCACTGCTGCTTGGCAGGAAGAAGTGATTTTCTGTATGGAATTAAAGAGCCTCCTCTCTTCCTCTGATTTAAAAAATCATTTTAAAAAGACTTTTCTACCCCACATCTTCTGAAGTTAGCGCTACACCCTGCAAGGCTGGCAGCCTCTGAAAACAATTAGAAAGAGACCCTTGAAGGCAGGATCTGGACAATCTTGCAAGAGACAATTTTAATCTCACTGAATGTCTTGGCACACTGGGTGAAAACAGGCTTTGTCCCTGGGATGAGAAATGATTAAAGCCAAATTCTATCTTGCGGTGGTTATGGAACAGGCTAAAGCACAATGCGAGGCATGGCTAAATTGGTTGTCTTAATCCACAGTCTAACAGACTCTAAAATATCTCTCTGAATGGGGAAAGGAGAGATCATCTGTTTGGGTGTCATCTGCATGCATGTCCTGACCACTCTGACCTGACTTAGACCCTCAGGAGCCTCTTCTTCCTCCAGCTTGACTTTGGCCCACTGCCCTTCCTGGCCTCTGTGGCTGTCCAGCACCTGCTCCTGCCTCCCCACAAACACACACTCTTCACTTCCCACTTGCTTCTCTTGTGCAGCCTCTCCCTTTGCAGGCAGATGGCTTTGGGCAGGACATCCCACCCTCCTGTCTCCCCACGGGATGCTGCTTTATACTCTGGCTACACACCTACACACTGCTGCCTCTCTTGGCAACCTTGCAAAAAGCTCTTCAAGGACAAAACCCCCAAAATACAAGAGATAATCCTAAAAAGGAAAGTCCTCCTTCCTCTCATTTCATCTCATCCTAATACATCAGAATGGATACAAACCTTTGTACAGTAATTTTAACCTCTGTTTAATTTCTGCCAAGCCTCGCTGGTTTGAGCTGGCCAGCCCCCAGAGATGCTGGGACCCCACCAGCCCTGTGAAGAGCAGGAGGTTTCACACAGGCATCACACTTTGTTTCTGAGGCAGCAGCAAAGCATGTTGCTCCTGGTTTTCATCAGAATCAGTAGCCAAAACTATGGAATTTTGCAAAGCTGACTGAGGAGAGAAAGCCCAGGAGATTGTTAGCACAATATGAATTTACATCTTAAGCATACAGGGTCAGCTCCTAGGTGCCCAAGCAGAACCAAACACAAGAAATATTTCTGATTAAGACTCCAGACCTCTCTTGTCAGCACTGCAGCCCGAACCCCATCACATTAGGTTCCTTTCTACACCTGAGAGTTGAGTGATGAAGGATTTGGGCTCCTTTAGATGCCTGGGTTTTTATCCACCTTGTCCAGCAAAAATACTTCCCAGACACTCAGAAAACACCATCTGCTGTTCTTCAGCCTCAAGAAGACTCCAACATACCTTGATTTCAAGGGAGGA
Organism: Polioptila caerulea; assembly: GCA_013397295.1. Taxonomy (NCBI): domain Eukaryota; kingdom Metazoa; phylum Chordata; class Aves; order Passeriformes; family Certhiidae; genus Polioptila; species Polioptila caerulea. The sequence goes on along the minus strand of VYXF01009993.1, from coordinate 143,321 downwards.
CGTGCCTTTGTGTTGGCTGTAGGTTTCTTTGAAGATCAGTAATGAGTGCATGCAAATCTGGGCACTGAGGGCATTTAGTGTGCTTTATGAAACCATAAATCACTTAGAAATGGGAACAAGAGAGCTGTTTTCCTAGCAGAGGGCTCGACTGGCCTTTCTAGGTGGAAGTCTGTGCTTGCAGTCTGTCATTCAGCCCAAAACCATCTCTGCTGCACAGCTCTCTCTGTAGAGGTGAAATAAGGAGCAGAGGTTTTCCCAGCCATTTGATCTGATGCGAGCCTGTGTCCAAATCTTGCATGTGTGGGTTCTTCCTTTTAGGCTGTTGGGAGTTTTTGTTTGATTTTCATGGTTGTTTGGTTTGGTTTGGGTTTTTTTGTGTGTGTGGTTCTTTTTTGTGGATTTTTGTGGTTTTGGTTTTTTTTTGTTTGTTTTTTAAATGAGCTCACACACAGATCTTGGTCACTGAGATCTGTAGCAGTAACTACACGGGGACAAACACAATCTGGAGCTTTGCTGTTGTGGCTGTACCAGTTTGATGTGATCTGGTGCCCTGATTAAGGAGCTGAGGTGCTCAGAAGTCACTTGGCAATCACTGGGTTAGTTTTCATCATCTCTGTGCCCTACAAGGGTGTGAGTGAGGAGGAGATGTGGCACTGAGATAAGAAGAAGCTTTTAATTCATTTCATAGGTGACCTAAATTCAGCCCCTGTGGCCATCATGTCAATCCCACAGTCTTGTCTGCTAGATTACTGATGTAAGTAATGGTGACATGTGTATTTATCCAATGTCCTTCTCTGTGGCTTCAGGAAGGACATCTCAGGGGGAAAAAAAAAGTTATTGGAGATTTAATGATACTTGTCATCAGTTCTGTTTTCCATGAACTCTGGTGTATCCTAGCACTGAGAGAGCATCTGACAGCACGTGCCACAAAAATATAAAGTATTTATGTAATGTAACTGTGAGGGTGGCTTATGTTGTGAGAGATCAGACATGTCTGCTGCTGCTGCTGAGGCAGCAAACGGGCAGAATTGGTACATGAATTACTGAAAATAATGCAAAATGCAGCCTGTACAGAGATTGGAAATCTCAATCCTTTGTGCAGGGTCAGGGCTTAAGTAAGGGCTGCACAATCATGCAATCCCATTCATTCTCTCTCTCTCTCTCTCCCTCTCCCCAGCTTTAGTTTTCCTCCTGAGCTGCAGCAGTTTTGGGTGGGGTGGTGATGTGCCCCATCTCCTGTCTGAAAGAGGTGTCTGAGATCCTGGATTGTGAGAGAAAATCTGTGCAAAGCTTCCTCCCCTGTGCTTCATACGTAAGGAAAAGCTGAGACTGCTCAGGGAACTTAAGCACAGAAAGACCTAATTTGCAGATCCCAACAGGCATGTACATGACATAGGTGCAAACCTGCACAGTCCTGCTGAGATGACAACATTTCTGAGTGCAGCAACAAAACTCCAGATAGCTGGGTAATTACAGTGGCAAAAATGATGTGTTTATGGCCCTTTAGGAGCCTCGGGTGATAAATGTTCTGTGGATTGCACTCCCACATTTGAGTGCCCACGCTCTGTCCAGGTGTCCTGTGGTTCCTCGTGCCATCAGTGACACTTTGGGCATGGTGTGTGCAGGCTGCTCTTGTTCTGAATTAACTTCTCCAAAGTAATCCCAGGATTCCTGTCTCCACAGGTCAGCCCAAGCTCAGCAGTGCCTCAGCAGCACACCTGCCCTGGCACACGTCACTGAACATCTCCTGCTCTGCTTCATCTCCACTGCTGCTACTTCCTAAAGTTAGAAGCAAATAAAAGTCATGCTTCATGAAAAATAAACCTTTATAATTTAGGTCTCCAGCACCACCTGGTCTTCCACCCTCTCCCCTAACCTCCTCCTGGATAACATTTCCTGTGCTGATTGTATTAGTGTAGCATGGAGTGAAGTACAGTCAAAGGCTAATCTTTTTGTGATTGAATATTAGATTCCTCGTTTCAAGAGGCTCTTACAAACAGCTTTTTGTCAGACTGATGGAAGAGAACTTGAGGGAAAAGTACATGTCTCTTCCCAAGGGTTTTATTCTCTTTTCCTTCATAGCTTTTACATTATGGCAAATAGTATAATTTAGAGTTGTAGTTTCAAAAAAGATGTTCATTACTGAGAAGGCAGCTTGACCAAATCTTCCTCAGAAGACACTTAATGGACAGTGTTTAGGACTGACAACACACCTGAGATGGATTAATAGCAATTCATCCTTGGAGCAGAAGGAAAGGAGCAGAAGGACAAAATGGACAGAAAGAAAAAAATCTGGAGCTGCAGGATCTAAAATGGAGTAAACATGCAACTGAATAATATTGATCCTGTGCTTCCTGAACCATCTTTAGAAGCGTATAAAATTACATATTAAAATCCATTAATTGCTATTTTTTGCTGGATGAAGATTCAGGACAAACACTGCTGCTCCTCAGGCAAAGCCAGTCCTTTACTCCTTATGCAGAAGGTGGGATCTTTCCAAGGGACTGATCCTCCCAGGACTTTCCATTCCTATCTTAAAGCAACTCGCTGCTCTTTCTTCTTTTAATCACTTTTAATAGCTCTATGAATTGCTCTCCTCTCCCTACTCCCAAAAGAAAATATTTGCATGCAGGTTAGAAAGGGTGGTGTCCAGTTAAAGCAAAATATACTCACGATGCAAGTAAAATATAATATAACAACACATAATGTTGTCTGTCTCCAACCACCACCCAGTTCTGGAGGGTCTGACTTTGATTATGTCTCTCCTTGCACTTTATGAGTCCTCTATATCTACATGTTTGCTGCTGTTCAGCCTCAACAGTTGTACTTTTTATTTTAGGTAAAAGCAGGAAAAGATACACTCTGCCTCCTGATTATTTTTATTTATTGTGGGAGGGAGGATTAAAGATAAAGGTTCGGAAGTGCCCTCTCCCAGAAAAGTAATTTGGTTTTGCTTGTGCTGCTGTCTAGAAAATAATGTGGGATTTGGGATGTTCATGAGAATACTGGGCCAAACAGTCAGCACAGCAAAGGAGCTCTGCTTCGTCACCTCAGAGTTGAAGCTCCTGCTGTGAATTTGGCAGGTGAAGGGGTGAGAGACCAAAACATCTTCCTCTGCTGTTTGTGTGCCAATTGTGTTTGTGTTTAACATAGGTTTTAACACTGATACTCAGGAGGAAAGGAGGATCCAGTCCAAAAACCCTGAGGAGATGGTGCTGCTTCCCCACAAGCCTGGCTGAGGAGCCTCCAGGAGAGGTGAGCTCAGAGGTGTGTCCCTGTGTGCAGCATCCTCTGTGAGCTTGCACTGACCTCACTTTCTGCTCTGTGAGTGTTGTTTTGTGGGGATGCCCTGATCTCTCCCTGTCAGCTGGAGACAAGGCAGCTTCTGGATTCACTCCCTGCAGTACAAAAGTCTCAAAACAAAACACTATGTCACCTAATTGCAAGAGCTGAAATTATTTATGGACCTGGCCTTTGGAGTCAGAGCCTCAAACTTCTTTAATTACCTTTGGGGATCTGTGCACAGGATACCATGGTGATGAGAATAATATTTGGAATTCAAGTCTTGTCTAGTGTGCTTTAGCAGCTGGAATGGGCAAGCAGTTGATTATGACCATAACAGAAATAATGCCAGAAACTTACATGCACAGTTTGGAGTGTTGGCTTTTTAATCAGATGCATAAAACTCTGGTTATCTTTCTTAAGCCCTTCTGGAAACAAAATTTGGAAGGAAAGCTCCTGTTCAATATTCAATGTCCTCGTGTAGTGTGAATCTTTACCTATAAAACTCCTCACTAAAGGAGGAAAGACTAGAATGTAAATTGTTGTCTTGGTACTGCTATCTAGAGCATTAACATACATCCTGTAAAAATATATAATGTACATTCACTAAAACCCAAAAACTGAGCAAGCAAATTATTCCCATTACAAGTCCATAACAACATTGCTGAAATTAGTCTGAATCTATCAATGTTTGATTCAAACTTTATAAAATCTCTGGGGACAACTTAAATGTTTAAGGTGATTTGCTTCTCCAGGGAAGCCATCCAGACTCATTAGCAGACCATGGCAATTGTCAGAACTGATGATATCTGGAGGCAGTTGCTGTTTTCCAACTCACCTCTAAGGATCCACTGAGGCACAGCTACACAGGACTCTCCATAGGATGATGTAAGACTTGGAACCACCACAGCCCACATCCAGCCAGATCATAGCACAAATCTATCAGCCTCAGCCACCTGGGATTCATCTGAGCAAACAAACTGGTTGTCTAGTCTTGCTTTGGCACCACAGGGAAATTGGCACATTCAAGGCATGATTCATCTTGCCCTAAAGCTGATATCTAAAATAAGTCAGCTGAGCACGCTGTAAAAGTGCCTGTTTCCCTTCATGGCTACAAAGGATAGGAGGCTGAGTGAGGCACAGATGTCTCCAGTGTGGATGTTTTGAATTAGGAAAGATGAATCCTGTCTATGCTGTATTTTTAAAAAATGCCTTGTGTGATGGATGCTCAGGTCTCAAATTGGAAGTACAAGTTCAATTATAAAGTACAGTGTCCTCAAGGGCCCTCGAAGAAATGCATTTGCTCTGAGTTCAACCCTGACCCAAAGCCCTGATATATCTCTTACCAGTATTTAGTGACTATAACTTGACAGACACTTCCCTGTTCAGTCCTCTCTATCACTTTCCTTTAGCAACTGAATTCAAAGATTTAATGGATATTTTTAGAGTTTACTCATATAACTTTAAAATTGGACCAGGTAGCATAGGCTACCTTTCACCTTTCTTCCACAAAGAGCTCTAGGACTTGTAACAATGAAAATATGACTGTGCTCCAAATGGCTATTTTCTTCATTTTTTTCCCCTTGTCTTGTGTCATCCATAACATTTTGATTGTGCCACAGATCAGAGAAGTTTTTTTGAGTAGTTTGGAACATCTTGAGCTTTGATTTCTAATCAATTTGCACTAACAGCTACGGAAAACAGTATAACAAGCCAGGCCTTTTCTGTCTCTTTCTTACATTTGGAAAAATAAATCTGAGCAGCGATGTGAGTCTTGTATAATTACTCTTCCATTTGTATTTCTGGACTTGTCAATCTGGCAAGCACCATAGAGTAGGATCAAAAGCTTTCTCCTTCTCTCTCAATCAGAGATTTCATTTGCTTCTGTGTTTTACAGTAAATAGAATCAGTTCAGCAGGAGATGGTTTTGTTCTCTGCAGTGATGTCTTCCTAGTCAAGGGAGTTCTTATTAGCAGCCTGGATGTGGAGTGACAGGAGCCCCCCACACCGAGTGCCATTGCAGCTGTAGGCAGAGTGACTGGGGCTCATGTCCCTGTGGGCACCTGCAAATGTGTCTCACCAGCAGGAAAGCCAAAGATCTCTACTCCTCCATTTCTGGTTGGGGTTTAGGGGCTCCAAATGAGAGCTGGAGCCAGACTCAACCACCTTCCAGGTGGGAGCAGGCGATGCCATAAATCAGTTGCCAAAAACAGACTGTGCAGATTAACCTTAACTCCTGTCTAGTCCCAAACATGGGGTCTCTGGGAAGCTCCTCCAACCAGACACAGTCCACAGCCAGGGACACGGGGAGTGCTGCTCTTTTGCCCGGGAACTGGCCCCAGTTTGGTGGAAGGGGAGGTGCTGGATCATGGCAAGGCTTGGCTGTGGGATGGAGGGGCTTGGACTTAGGGCCATCAGTGTGGATTGCAAATTATTTAACTTACTGTAGAGGGGAGAAATAAAGGAATTTTTTGAGTAGTGAAGAATTGTACAGTGGGCATTTAGATATCTCTAAGTTTAGACAGCAGCAGAGCAGAGAGTTTAAATATTGCTTTCTGTGCATTTAAGCACCTGAATTCCACTGGCACCTCACTTAATTTGTCTTTGTCCTTTTGTTCACCCTGACTTGCAGGCTCTGTGCCTTGATTTCCAACACATAAACACAACACAAAATACAATAAAAAGAAATTGGAAACACTTTGGTTAAGCCTTGATGACAGCTGGTATGTAAATGCAAAGACTTCAGACTGTCTCTCAGTACAGAACAACCCTTAGCACTTAGTTGCTTATAACTTTTGCATGGCCAGACCCATGGATACACCAGTGCTTCAGAGCTTTCACTGATTGCTTCATTTCTCAGCATCTGAAGTCGAGAGCAATGTCTGGTTTCATGCAGTGTAAGTCCTCTGCCAATCCTTCATTAAGCAAAAAGCAAACCTACCCCTAAGCCCCAAGGATTTGTTTTTTCCCCCTATATCTTTTCCAACAACTTTAATCCCTTTATGAGGACAAAATTGTATATTTTTTACTTACTGACTTTGCAAAAGTCAACATATGAGTTGATATTCCTATTCTTTCCTGTTGTCACCACTAATAAATATTCTGTGGTGGGGCCTGAGCTGTCACTTGTGATGAAGAGATGGGGTGGCACAGAAATACTTGATCCTCTGTGGCTGTGCTGACAGCTGGTGTGGACTGGCACGGCTCCAGTGGAGATCTGGCCCCTGGTCCTGGATTCATACAGGGAATCCATCTGCAAAGGCAGAAGCCATTTTACGGACTGCATTCTCCCTTCAGCCTGACAGGTTTTAATAGCTCATATCAAGGTGCTGTTGCACCGTAAAAGGTACTGTAGAAACTCATAATTAAGAGCAACCTTTCTTCAAAAAGCTCTTAATTTAAGCAAAGAACAAAGGGACATCAGAGGAGGCAGGGCAAAAGCAGTCTGGTTTTCCAAGCAGGTGAGGTTTCCAGCGTGGTGCTGCTGGTACCCGGAGGAGAATGGTCGAAGCGAGGAGCTCGGGAGCGCTCCTCTCCTGACAAGCGACGAGAGGCTGCTGATGCAGCCGGGCAGCCAGCATCCCATCCCGGCCAGCCCGCATCCCATC
>VYXF01009993.1:0-135688 GCA_013397295.1 Polioptila caerulea | reverse complement strand
CTGGCCCGGGAGCCCAGCCTTGGCCCGGTAGCCCAGCTCTGATCCGGGAGCCCAGCCCTGCCCCGGTAGCCCAGCCTTGGCCCGGTAGCCCAGCCCTGGCCCGGTAGCCCAGCCTTGGCCCGGTAGCCCAGCCCTGGCCCGGTAGCCCGGCCCTGGCCCGGTAGCCCAGCCTTGGCCCGGCGCTCTGGCCCAGCTGCCGCGGGCGGGCCGGGCGCTCGGCCGGGCTCGGCCCCGGCAGCCCCGGCCAAGCCGAGCCTCTGAGCGCTTCTGAGGCTCGCAGATCAAGGGGCTGTGCCGGGAGCGCTTTCCACACAGCAATTAACGGGAGGAGACGGCTCCGAGCAAATATTCCGACTGCAGACCCAGGAGGTGCCAATATGTTTTGCCGTTCCGCGATTGTGTTCTGGAGGCGGCAGCAGGGCTGCTGCACTGAAGGGTCTGTTCAGTTGGCATTTCTGCTCTAAACCTCATTTTTGAAAGGGGTTATGATTCGGCCGTTTTTAATTAACGAGGGGATTAAAGTTGGCACACGGGCACTGAAGGGCTGTTTGTTGCTGGTTTAATTTATTTTTTTTTTTTTAATCCAATCTGTTAGGCCCATCTCAAATAATATTCTTTGTTTCCACTTGCTGGGATTGATTTTCAAGACCTTTAAAGATCTCTGTGCATATGTGTGTGCTTATATCTATGTGTTAGAGAAGAGTTTTATCAAGGTGAAGAACCACATCAGAGAAGGTGAGCAGGTTGCTGAGAGATCCCACATTCCCAAAGCTACCATAACTCATAGCAGCTATGGGCTGGAACAGGGAATGCAGAAGCTGTTGCAAATTTTTTGCTGAATTTTGCAGAATGTTGTTCGCTTGGGACATGCAAAAACTTTTTTTTCAAACTTTGGCATCATTTTTATGCACTATACTTTGATAAATAGATATTAGTATTGCACAGCTTCAAAAAGAACCAGGCAGCTGCTGGTAAGTCACTATTAGAATACATAAAACCATGTAAATACAATGATACTGTAAGTAATGTAAATAGACTATATTATTCTAAATCGCAAGTTATATGGCCATAAACCTCTCAACATCAGAAAAATTTATTCCAGTTCTGTATTATCCCAGCCACTGGAAAGTTTTCCCCTCATATTTAAACTGAATCTCCCTCTTCTTAACTTAATCCTGTTAATTGTCCTATATGTTCTGGACCTGGAAAACAGACTGTCCCTTGCCTTTTTCAGCACACTTTTCATGTACCAGAAGGCCATTGCCTCTTGGCAGTTCTGCTTCTTTGGGCTTTTCAGCATTCCCAACACAGCCTCTGAAAATTTGTCCATCCTTTAAAAAAGCTGTGTCTCACCTCTTTCTAGCTGGTCCAGCCTTCCTGGGCGTGATGAAGATTTTGGGTGAAGTTTGAGCAGAGTCCTTGCTGCTGTCCCTTGGAGCTCAGCAATATTGCACCTCCCAGTCCCTCTGCACTTTCACGGATGTTTGCTCAAGCATCATCCACAGATGACCACAATACATGGAGTGTGCTACTGGACTTGTCAGCAGGAATGGCAGATCTCTGTGTTTTTACAGGTGCCTCATACAAACCCCCAGTGGGAAGGGTCAGCAGCTGGCTGCATTTGAACTCTTGAGCTGGTGACTGGTGCCTCCTTTGCTGCTCACAAGACCAGAGCTCTGTGGTGAGTAGAGTGATGAGAGTGAAGTGTAAATCCCTCAGGTTCTATACTGCTCTAGCAAAAACCCTGCTGGCCACGTGAACCACTTGCACAGTTGATAGAGCCTGTTCTTCACAACAAAAGACACCCTTTGCTCTCACCAAAAGCCACATCCCAGATCAGCCAGTCTGCAGGTTTGGCCCAGCTTTGGCCACAGTCTGGGCAGCTCCAGGAGTTGCTGAGCTGGTTTGGTAATCACCATGAACTACTTCCCTCTGTCTGTGATGCCTGTCAGTTTGTTGCCCAGTGGCCATCCCAGCTGATGTCCATCTTCATCCTGTGGCTGCTCTCCCATCTTTGTAGACAGACAAAATGGAAATTCTCTATGCAAAGCAGATGGGTTACAAAGGATGGGTTGTCCTTTTAGTTCTAGAAATCAGGGTGGGTTTCAGCCTGAAGTGACACCTACATTAGGTTTCTCTGTATATGCTGATGTCTTCAGCTCCCATTTTTTTCAATTGAGATGAAGCTGATCTAGAGACCAGCACAGTCAGGGCAGAGCAGTCAGGACTTCATTTGTTTGACCCAATGCAGGAGTCAGTCCAGAAAAAAGTCTTGCTTAGGTCTCATGTCATACCTGCTAGCCCCACACCCTAGTCTTAAATTTCAGTTAAGATTAAATAAATCCACTTGCCTTATGGGCTCTCTTGGGAACACAGGCACCAAAATCTCACAACATTGTTTAAATCTGGTGCCTCAGAGCTGAGGTCTGGCATTGGCACACCACCTCATCTTTTTTTCAGATAAAACACTCCAAATGGATGGGATTTGGAGGATGCTTTGATTAAATCTGCAGAGAAAATATTTTAGGTACAACATAGATGCTACATAGATTTCCAGTGATTTTTATAACCCTGCTCTCCCTCTACCTTGATGTACAACTAGGTGTCTTTCCAGACTCAGTTTTTGGACAGAAGAACAAGTCAAAAGCCATAGAAGTTGTTGGAGAAATCCATGTGCTTTGCTCAAGTCCCTGCACCATCCATGGCCACACTTGGGGGCAGTGCTGAAGGCTCAGTTTAATTGATCATTCCCAAAGCGAGAAGAGGTTTCTGTGTGAGCAGTGACCTCACCTCAGTATTACTTTTGGCAAGACACCCTCCCCCTGGGCTGATTTCACTCCATTCAGAGGTGACACAACAGCCACAAGTCCAGAGCACTGCTCAAGAAATGTTGCTGCCTTCTGCTCTCTGGATGGGAGAGTTCCTTGTGAAGCTTTGGTTCCTCTCTCCAGTTCCTCTCTCCTGGTGGCATCTGGGTGGGAGGTGAAGGGCAGGAGCAGGGTGTTCCTTTCCCATGAGGGCTATTTCTGATTTGGAGATTTGAGGGTATTTTTGCAGGAAGTGTGGCAGTTTGCATGGCCTGGGGCTGTTTGTCTCCTGTGAATGCTCTGCCCCCGAGCGATGAGGCCGTGGTTTGAAGGGGTGCAGCAATCACTGCTCCCCAGTGAGATGGGTTTGTCACCCAGGGTAGTGCTGCTCCTGGGGGGTGTGTGTGTGTCAGTTGAAATTTGTCTGCAATTTCCTTGATGGGAGTGTTGAGTGACATGCATTCCCTCGGGAGATATTTCCATGTTTTTATAATTCTCCAGGCTTCTGTGACATTTCCCAAGTCCAAGTTGTTGGAGCCTCAGGTTCGATCATCTGCTCAAGGTGCCAGCAGGGATAATTTGGCCCTTCAGCAGTGATTATGTTGGCTTCTGCAGCTCATGGTTTCCACACTTTGGGAGTGGGTTTCTTATGTAAAACTTCAAAATCTGCAGTGGAAACCTCTGTCACTGGGTGCTCAGTGATACAAGGTCCAGCATAATTTTTTACTCCTGTGGATTCCAACAATGGCTTGAAAATGAAGATTAAAGAAATGAAAACTAAAACTGCTTTTGTTTTCTTTTTAGGTTGAGGTACATGCAGGACTGAAATTTTCAAGCTTTCAATGACACATGAAGTACAAATACAATTCCAGGAATGCTGGCCAGTGGGAAAAGCACCACTGTGAGTTTCTGGGTAAAATCATGACAGTTGACACCACCAAGCAGCAAACAAAAGCTACAGAAAACAAACTGTTCTTGTGAGTGTGTTATCACTGCTTGCACATCTCTGGCCTGAATATTGACATTAGATCAGTTAATTAATATTGATTCTAGAATAATTTATCGATTTGACTAATTAATTAATGTTGATTTTTAAAATCTGGTTGGCTGTGAAAATTTACTTGTCCCTGGACTTCAGACATTTCTGATGACCCTGGTTGAGAGTGAAGGGTTGTTGATGGCTAGATCATGGAGTTGTTCCATCTTTATCACAATGAAAGGTGAGAATGTCATGGTTTAACCCCAGCTGGCAGCTGAGTACCTCACAGCTGCTCATTCACTCCCACTGCATGCCCCAATGAGGAGGAAAATTGGAAAAAAAAGTAAAACTCACTGGTTGTGATAAGAAGAATTTGATAATTGAAACAAAGTAAAATATAATAATAATAATGTTTATAATAACAGTGATAGTAATGGAAAGGAGAGAGAGGAATAAAATAATAAAAAAGAAAAGTGATGTAAAACACAATTGCTCACCTCTTGCTGGCTGATGTCCAGCCTGTCCCCACTCGGTGATCAGAGCCCCTGGCTGACTGTCCCCCAGTTTATACACTGGCCATGATGTCCTGGTGTGGAATATCCCTTTGGCCAGCCTGGGTCAGCTGTCCTGGCCATGCACCTCCTCACTGGCAGAGCCTGGGAAACTGAAAGGTCTTTGACTTAGATAAACTCCAGCAACAACTGAAATGTCAGTGTGTTACCAACATTATTCTCATCCTAAATCCCAAACGCATCCCTGTAACAGCCACGAGGATGAAAATTAACTCTATCCCTGCTGAAACCAAGAGAAGCCACTTATTTTTTCTTGGTTTGTTTTTGAGATTTTTTTTCAGCCTGAAAGTGCATCTACTCCAATGGTTTCATTTTCAGGTTGCCCTGGGCCATCTGTGCTGTGCCCACAGGTGCAGGTTAATTTGTGTAGGTTCATTCCCCAGCTTATTCTCCCCAACATGCATCTCTGAGAGTAGTTTGCTCCAGGAACATCTTGTCACCTCCTCTTTTGACTCCACCAAGATTGGTCCTCTCTGTCCTTGCATCCCTCTTAAATGATCCTTGAGCTAGATTTCGAGTATTTCAGTAAATGGGGGTGGGATTAATGTCTTTCTACTTCTGGCCAGAGGAAGAGAGGCAGATACAGGTACCTGGGGTGTGCCACCAACCACTATGGAAAAAGATAAAACCTATCTTATCTATTGTTGCTTTTGTTATTGATATTATTATTATACTGAGAACCCACTGAGGCCCTCTTATTATGTTGTTAAAGTCAACGTTTTCCCTGTGCACTTCAGTCTCCAACTTGGGAAAAATACAGAATTTTTGATAAAGTTATGCTGATAATGCTGCTAATTAGTTTCTCATCTTTAAAAAATATGACTGCAGGCAATTGGAGCAATCTCTTTGTTGCAGGACATTGTAGGCTGAAATGTCTGGATGCTTGATATCCTCTGCAGGGCTCTCACAACATTCTAATTTGTCCTTGTAGCAGAGTCCATTTTTATAGGTCTTTGCCACTCTATTTTACAAATTCATTATGTCAAAATAGGATCAGTCACATGTGCACAAGATGCAGGCTTCCACCAACACATATAGAGATGAGTGTGTGCATGTTCACCCATAAATATGTCAAAAAAATTAATCCATAGATATGTGTGTATGCATATATTTACATACACACATTGATATATTTATATTATTTCATATTATTTAATGAAAGAAAATGTTTAATGAAATTAAATGTTAATTTTTTATAATTATCTATAATATGTGCATACACATGAAATTTGACATCTATTTAGGAACACAGCGTGTAAATGGCTAATTTAACTCACAGGGCTCAGCTTTTCTAGGGAACATTTCATTCTCATTTCACTTAAAATATATAGTTTACAGCCTCCATTCAACACATACAGATTGCAAGCTGAAGTTGTATGCTTGCCTATGCATTTCCTAGCACTTCCATCTGAACACTCATTATCATTTACTTTCAATAACTATCATCTGTCATTTTTAAAAGTTGCATAATAATGTGGTTGGTTCATATGAAAAGTGATGTTTGCTCTAAATTTGGCTATGATTTTGACATTGCTGTTAGGTTTTTTTGTAAGCTTGACACCCACAAGCTGAAAAGACAGGTGGTAAGTTTATTTTTTTAAACTTCCCTTTCAACACCTCCCCCCACAATTAAAAAAAACAAGAAGTCACATAGAACATTTTCAACACATTTGCTGGAATTTCTATATTTCTTTCCAGCAAAATTTCACTGAGAAATGAGAAAGGCTGAATTTTTAACCTCTTTGGATTAAAAAAATGGTACTTTTCAGCTGCCAAGGATTCAAACTATTCCTTTTCCAATGAAAACCATCAGCTGAAATACTGTTTCTTCCGTGGTCATGATGTATGTCCTGGCTCCTCATTTGTGCTGATCCTGTGCATCATTCTACAAAATCAGATTTTTCCCTCTCTCCTTTTCCAGATGCTGAAGCAAAGTAACAGAAGGAGCGCATGGTGTTGCATCTTGACATGGCTAAGAAATGGGAATATCTTGTTCTGAGCAGCACCTTGTGTCTCCCAGAGCTGCCAGGAGCTACAAACTAAATGTTCCAAACACAGAGTCTTGTGGCAAATGTCCCAAACATGCAGTTCTGTTCTGCCAAAAAAAAAAAATCTCTTGAAATTGCTGAACTGGGTGGTTTTCTTCTCCATCTTTTTGAATTTTGAAAATAGTACATGGAAAATAAGTAGTTTGCAGTGATTGAAAATCTGGGTTTAGAGAATTTTCAAGAACACACTTTGGAAAAGGAGCCATGACATCTTTCATTAAGAACAACCTCAACAGAGATTTTGAAAACTTTTTTAAAATTCAGTTTGTTTCAATTTTTCTTTCTCTATCCTGCCTTTGCCTTGGTTACTCTTCTGAAGAGCCAGCTGTGGCAGAAGGAAAAGGTTTGCATATCTTTTCCTTATTTTCCAAGAAACTTACAAGCTGGTTGTGAATCCCAATGAAAACGATTCTGTTTTCATTGATGGGGCCAAAGCAAACAACAATTGTAAGTGATGTTCTTTCTAGGACTGTCCTGACCAAGAACAAACAAGCTTTCCTAAGTTCAGTTCCTGCTTAAAAGTAGTTTGAGATCACATGGGAGCTTTTTTACCATTCTGATTGTATTGCTTCTATTTGGAGTCTTCCAATTTTGTATGATAGCTGAAAATCAATAAATCTTGGAGAAAGAGACATTAAACACTTGTGAAATTTAGGTGAGCTCTTTTACTTCTTTTCTTTTATTATTATTATTATTATTATTATTATTATTATTATTATTATTATTATTCTTTTTCTCTCCTTCTGATTCCAAACTCTTTACTGGATTCTACTCAAAACTGTGATTTCTTTTCCCTTTTTCAGGGTGCAAAGTGTTCCCTTCTCCAAGCTCATGGTCATGTCGTGGGAAAGGTGTGAAGATGTGTGGGCAGGAATTTGGGGCCAGTGGGGGTTGATTTCTGGGGGGCCAGTGTGAGTTCAGCAAAGGTTGGCTGTGACCTGAAGCAGTTGCCAGCCCTTCTGTCACAGATGTACAGAGAGCTGGTTGTGACATTTTTCAGCTGTCAGGGAATATGTTATCCCAAATACCACAGGTAATTGCTTTTTGCTTTTGTTGCTTCTTTTTGCCAGCAGTTTTTTGTTGTAATGGGTGGGGATAAGGAAGTTCTGGTGCTGTACCCACGTTGTCCTGGGCCCAAGATGAGCTGTGAGGGTCATGCATTTTGCTTTTCCCCAGAGCCTGAGACTCCCTGAGCACGTGGGAGCTGCAGGAATGTGTGCCTTATTCAGGGGCACATCTGCACACCTTGCTGGAGATGTCCCAGTTGCACAGCAGTGAAAAACATAGGAGCATGTTGAGTTTTAGGAGCACTGGGCTGGCTTTGGATGAGATGGGGCATGAATATTTGAATGCAGGGCAAGCTGGAGAGGCTGTGAGTGGGTAGTGATGGGAGGGATGACTTTAGGGAGGGCTGGGTTAGGTAATAAATGGTGAGGCTGCCAGTAGCAGAGACAGAAGGGGTTTTTGGATGAAAAGGCAATTATTTAATCAAAGGGGAAGTGGAGAGGAATAAATACCAGGGGAATGACAGATTGATGCTCTGGAGTTGCCTCTCTCTGACCGGTTGGACCCTGACTGCCTGCCCTACCTGTCAGCTACTGTCTCACACAGCTGCCCTGCTGCCAGAAGCTCCATTGCTCCTGCCTTTATTTCACCCAGTGGATTCTTGTCTTTAGATTGTCTGTTTGGTTGTCTGTTCTTCAGATCACCTTCTCCATCAGTTCCCACCCTCCAACTTGTCATCACATTTGTTATTTTCAGCCCCCACCACCCCTGCTGCTTTTCTCCTGAGATGTTTCATTGGCCCTGGTTAGCCCTGAATTGCCAAATCCTGACTCAGCTTTCATCAGACAACCACGTTTTGTGTCTTTATGGGCTAATCATGTCCCATCCTTACATCCACTATGGCTGAGGATGGGTGGGCAGGCACTGAAGATCACTCTGGATCCCGACAGGCATGGGAGGCTGGTTTGTGCTGAAACCCATCCCAGCTGTTCATCCTGGCCTTTCATTTTTACTCTGATACAGCTTCAAGGACAAACCAGCATCTCCTGGCCTCCATCAGTTGGGATGGCCTCTCCTCTGAGATCTTTAAGAGCCAATCTTTGTACCTCAAGGCCAACTTGATAAAAAAGCCTTAGACAACTAAATCTGTAATTAGACTTTAACTTAACTCCCCTGCTCTCCCAGTCTTGCTGAACTGGGGGCTGAGCCCACCTCCCTCCCAGCACAAAGGAAATGGACAATGTCACAATGAAGGGAAGTCTACTGCAAATAATGAAAAACCTCTTGTAACAATCATTTAATTTTTTCCTGGCATGAACCCACCACCTTGGGCTCACAGTGAGCCCTGCACCCTGTGCCTTCTGTCTTGCTCACTGTGGCCCTTGCACCACTGTGGGACTGATTCCCGTGCCAGGCTGGATGCCCCAGTGTGCCTGCACAACTTCTTGGGCTCAGCTGGAGAGGGAGATGGGAATGTTATTTTTGCCTTGTGTTGAGGAGTCTCTTCCACCTCTGACTAGTTCCCTTTTGCATTTTGTACATCAGGCTTCATCAGAGGATAAAAATCGATGCCTCCCAGCACGTCTCCCACTCATGTACTCTACAGCTGAGAGCTTCATCTCTGGGTGACATGGCAGAGAGCCTGGAAAGGGCAGAGCATCCCTTCCCAGTGATGGGGCCACCCTGGGCAGCCCACAGCCACCAGCAGCAGCTCGAGGTCTTGTGTTCAAGGGAGGGCATGTCCTCCAAACAACTACTGCTTGTTGGTTATGCAGAGCTGGTAACTTGTGCATACCTATTAACAGCCAGAGGAAGGGCAGGAGATGATTTTATCACTGAAGAGTGATGTGCTGTTTCTCCAGAGGGTTCCCTTGTGCAACACAGAGAGGCTCAGGGTTGGCTCACCTCCTTGTGAGCCCAGAGCAGGATGTTCAAAGATCCAGGAAATCCTGGCTGAAGGGCTCAAGCTGTGATGTTTGGTTATGTTCAGAGGGAACTTAACATATTGAAACTGATCCTGCCGTGCACTTTTTCGCAGATAAGAGGTCGCTTCCCTGGGCAGTGAGTGCAGGGCTGGTTGGGTAATACTTGGGTCACTAAAGGTGTTTTTGCCCAACTGCTTTCAGGCAGCAGGAGCTCTGCTGTGAAAGCTGCCTAGCAAAGGATGTCTTTAATCTGTGCCACATTACCCATGGCCATGGGGCTTTGCTTTGTCAGGGCATGAATGGGATGATATCAGGGCAGCTCACAGAGCCATGCACTCAGTGGAGCTGGCTCTGTCTGCAAGGCTGAGGGAGAAACAACTCCTCCGGCTCCCAGATCTGCTTAATGGCTTTTACTCCTCTAAAGAAAATTGGCTTTATTTGCCAGGAAACTCACCTGAACTACCTTTCAGGTGAAAGAATGAATGCCAAACACATTAAATACAAATCATTTGCTCATTCCTGGAAGTGCTCAGAGCCAAATTGGATGAGGCTTTGAGCAACCTGGTCTAGTGGAATGTGTCCCTGCCCAGGGGGTTGGAACTGGATGATCTTTAAGGTCCCTTCCAACCCAAACCATTCTGTGATTCTATTTTCATTCTAAGCCTGAGCCAATTATACAAAAGAATGAAACATCAGGAATTAAAGCCCAGCCTTAATGCCTGGCCAGTCAAGGTACCAGCTGAGAGTTTATTTTTCTTTGCAGCTTAAAGCAAGGAAAAGAACATCGGAAGGTGGGATTCCATAAAAGAGTGGGAATTGTGAGACCCAGACTAGCTGGTTGGTGTTTGCCATCTCTTTCTGCTCTTTAACTCATCTCTTTGGGCTCCAGGTTCTTTGATACATGGGATATCTCTTCCCATCCATCTGCAGAGTCTTGGGGCTCATCTCTGGGCTGTTGGTGTTATGAGCAGTATTTCCACTGCACTAAAAATACTGCAAGTCCAAGAGCATTTTCAAAAATGGATAGAATCTAAAACCAAATTACATTTCCCATTGTTTAATCTGAACTTGGTGAAAACATTTTGCTTTGAACTGTTTCTAACTAAAGGAGGTCAGTCTTTTTAAAATGTCTATGTTTTATTTTATTTTAAAATTTCATGTAAAAATAATTTTCAGGTTAGAGAATCTGCTTCTGTTGAATGTCACTTTCCATTTCTGTTGCACTGTGACCCTGACACAGCCATCTCCAAGCTGCTTTTCTCTGTGGCTGCAGATGGCTGGGTGGCAGATGTGTTCTTATCTGACAAGTGGCTGGATTTTAGCAGTGGAGTGAGACATCCCCAGTAGCCATTAAAGTCAATGTTCATCACCAGTTACTTTATTCTAGTGGCTTAGAGAGTACAATTTTCATTTCTTGAAGAAGAAACTGCTGTAATCCTGTGTCATGTGAGAGTGTGCTGGAGCTTCCATTAATCACTGTAAGCTGCTGAGAGATAATAATCAGGAAAGTGCTTGAAAGAGCAAAATGATCTAAACATTACAAACTTCAAGAAAAAGTCAAAATCACTGTAAAAATCAACTTCAGAATTGAAAGTTGTAATTATTTTATACTACTGGTAACTGGGACCTTATGGATGGAAAAGAAGAGCAGATTCAGCCTCTGAGGACTCACTGCATTTGCTTGATTGCTCTCGTAGCTCAAGCCAATGTCATCCCAAATGTACCATCAAAAAGATGTCTAAAGTAGCATTCTGGTCAAAAGTGACCAAATCCAAATCCAAAATGCACATTTGAATTCACACTTAAGCTCTGGGCAGCAATACTCTCGAACACCATGGTGATGGGTCTTAGAAGATCCTCCTGATGCTCAGTTCTTGTCTGGAAAAGACCTTTTAGAAGTTTCACTTCCATATTGAAAAGAAGAGATGGGAGTTGAAACCTGAGTTTGCCTAAATTGCCTGAAAATCCTTTCTTGGTCTTACTTCTCCTTGAGAATGTGGTTTCTAGTACCAGAACAGCAACAGAGGGTAAGGAAAAAAGATCAGCAGTGGGGGAATGGGAAACAGCACTACAGAAACTGTACCCTGTATAACACCTATAAAGAGACCCTTTATGCTGCAAGTCCCTGGGAGAGGGACATGCCATGCCTGTTATTTTGCTACTTGACCAGGACATTGACTTTTTTACTACAGGAGTAATTTTTAGATTGTTCCTAAGAAACCAGGAGGTTGTGGGCAGCACCAGAACTCCTGATCTGAGGAGTCTTTTTCCAGAAGAAAACTGAGGATAGTATCTAGAGGCTCTCCATTCGAGACCCTGTGGCCAATATTCATGACCCAGTTGTCAATATTTGCAAAATCCCAATGAGAAAAGTTTGGCAATGTTTTGTTTGTTTTATTTGTTCTTTTTTTTTGTTTTAATTGTATTGCTTCTTGCTTGTGGGCTGAGCTTCTTTTAAATATGTTTGTTATTTGGAAGAATGTGCTAAATGGGCTTGTGCAACCCCCCTCACTCCCCTTGGATTCAGCTCCCATGCTGCTGCTGAGTGCCGGGCACCAAGCACAAAGTGCATCATTTGTGCTGTGTCATCAGCTTCCTCTCTTGCTGAGGATTATTGCTTCTCCATGGCTGGATGCTTCGATCTTTTAAAGCAGAACAATCAGAAATAAAGAATGTCAAATGATAAATGAACTATGAAGGACAAATATTTCAATTCCTGCACAAATAACCTGTCCTTGCTAGCCCTGGATGATAGTCTGTGAGCAAAAAAAAAAATGAAGAAAAACATTATCCAAGTACCTGGATAAGCACACCGATTTCATGTTTATTTATGAAAAATAAAGGCAACTCCTGGCCTTCAACCCTCAAAAGGATCATTGTCTTATCTAATTTGGTCTCCTCTGTAGGAAGCCTATTGTTTCCACCCTGTTTCCTGCTTGAAATTTTGTCAGGTTTCCACTTCCCGTCATGGCTGGTTCAACCATGCAAATGAATTCCTACAACTCTGCATGACATGTCAGTTATTAAAGATTACACTGACAGGTCAGAAGAACTTAGAAGTTCATGTTTGTGGCAGGTTGTAAGCCTGAGCAGAGGTTTTGTGCCATCAGCTTGGTGGAGGTAGACTGTCCTGCAAAGACTGAAGTTTTTTCAAAGGCTGCAGGTCAGTCAGCCCTGATCACCAAAAACTTTAAAAGTCTTTGTCTCCTTGCTTTGGAGTGACTGATGACTGGTTGGTAGAGGAGAGGAAAAGATCTGTCTGGGGCTCTGGCTAAGGATTTACTGCTGCATCTTATGCACTAAGTGTCAATGAGGGCAAACACAACATGTGGTTAGTTTACAACATATTGGTTTTCTTTGTCATATATGAATACCCAGAAAATAGCTTAAAAAAAGATGAAGCAGTGATGCTAGGAATAATTAAATCACACTGAACTAGAGGCTGGTAGCTATGTGACTGCCTCTGTTGAACAGGGTTTGGTCATTTATGATTTGTAAATGCAAATATTGCTGACTCTGGTAGTCCTTTGTAAAGAGACCTGTTGGGTTTTTTTTATCACTGAAAGAATAATATAGATAGATTTTGAACAGCTGGACTAAAATAGTTTTACCTGGCTCCCAGGCACAGGACAATGCTTCTGAAAGCTTCACTGCAGGCTCACATTTGAATGAGGCTCTATTCTGGGAACAGAACAAACTAATTTCTCATTTTGCCATTTATTAGCCAATTGTATGAAACCATTTTTCATGTTTTAATTCACTCTGCATTAGCAGGGTGTTCATCTTTCTGACCCTCAGGCCACATCGTGCCTTACTACTTTCCCCTCTTCAAAGAAAGAAGAAGTGTGAGGAAAATCTGCCTCTCCTCTGAAAATGGGGGACACAGAAAAGGCAAGTTCCCAGCTCGGTGAGCCTGGATGCTTTGTGTGTGTGTTGGGAGTTGTGTTTTCTGGGGAAGCACATGCCATTTTCCCTGCTCTCAGCCCCAGTGTACTAACAGAACTCAGGAACTGGAGCCTTTTCTCTCTTCTGCATTATGTGAAAGGAGTGATCATTAATTTCTAATTGTAGTACACACGGTGTAATCCCACTGCTGTCAGGCTGTGCTCTTGCTTACCCATGTGTAACCTCCAGGAGACACTTTATTACTCTTGATGGATGACCCTGGAAGAGCTCATCTTGACTTTCAGATCCTAAGCTGCATTTACAGCCCTGGAAGATGAGAATCTGGAGGAGAAACATTTTGCTAGTAAACAGAGCAAATGAACATACAATAAACCTCTGAGACACAGTAATCCCAGAAACCCATGACACTATTAATAATGGGTCCCTTTCAAAGTGAAGGCACACTTCATGCCCCAAAGCCTCCAGAATTATGTTTGGGTAAACTGCAGACATCACATTCCTAGGAGGGCAATAGCTTGTCTCTTCCATTTCTCTGATGCAACCTATTTTTTTTTCACTTTATCAGAGATGGATATGGTTCCCTTAAGAATCCTCATTTAAGTAGCTTCAATCTTTTTTCCATTTTACACTTATTGATCTTCTGGGCAGAATGGACACTCTGGTTAGTGGAAAATTTTAGGGTTTTGCAGTTAGTTTTTACTTTCAGGAAGGATTGTAGAATCACAGAATGGTTTGGGTTGGAAGGGACTTTAAAGATCACGGAGTTCTAACCCTCCTGCCACAGGCAGGGACACCTTTCACTGGACCAAGTGGCTTCAAGCCCTGGTGGAGGTCTGTGTGCTCGGCTTCCTGGCTTTAATGGCCAATGCAGGCTTTGGAGCTGGTCTGTGGCATCCCTGGGAAGTGCTCCAACAGCACTGGGGAGCTGCTCATCTGCAGTGAGTTCTCTCACACTCAGTTTGAGCTTAGAACCCAAATCCCAGCTCAACCACCATGGCTCAGGTTCACAAAGCATGAAGGATTCCCCTCCCTGAAGGGCAGGGCTGCACCCAGGAGCTGCAGCACTGCAGAATCCCTCCCAGCGTTTGGGGCTGCACTGCCCACATCCCATGTGAGGGAGTGGGGTTGGATCTTCTCCTGCTGCTGAGTCTCCTGCCTGGAGTTTACAGCTGTGACATCGGGCCACTGTTGTAATTGTCAGTTTAGCAGTTTTCAGGGTTTTAATAGGCTGTATTTCTGAAAATTTGCCTTCCTGCTCTACAAGTGTTATTGATTATAATGTGTGTTGGATTGCAGCTGGAACAGTAATATACTCATAATGGATTTAATTTTTTTTATTTTTTAACCAGACTTGGGGGTTAAGTGGATACTACATTATTCCATTATTATAGCTACAATATTATTTTTCTTTAACCAGGATTGTTTATTATGCATGCACTGAAGCACAAATGTGGAACAAATGAATCTGATATCAAATTAATGCTGTGATCAGGTTCCCCCCCTTCCCTCTTTAGTTGCCATAACAATCTGTGATCTTGAAGCAACAATAAAATTAGAATTGCATTAAAGGTGTTTACATCATGTACACTCTGTATCCCATTATTGTTTTCCACTGTAATAAAAGCATTGGGTGTTTGCTTTGGAATAGAACACGGTTACATCTCTTGCCTTGCCATGTCTCACATTGCTTTTTGCAGCCAAAACTTGATATTTTTTTTTGGTTTTTTGTGTTGTTTTGAGAACAGAGATAGTTATTCTGGGCTGGAACTTCTGGAGGAGGGATGATTATGTTTTTTAAGATAATGTTTGTCTTTTACTTGTAGGATGCAATTCTGAGTATGCTACCTTGGGATTTCAGAACTTCAAAGAATTGCATCTCTGCTTTTAAATGTGTGGCAAATCTCCACCCTGATGGTTGTGGATCCTGCCACAGGCAGTGGAAAGTACGTCTTCTAGCTCTTTGCCTTACTGACAAAAAGCAAATTAAAGGAAGAAGATTTTGTCAGCATGTACGTATGCACGGGTCACATGCGTGCGTACCAATGTGTGTATGAATTAACTTCCCCTTGTCATGACTGCACAAGCTTCTGCCCCTGGGGACAGGATGAAAGGAAAAACATGACAGATGTTAGTCATATTGCCTGGTGCATGGCTTTAAAGTGCTCTGGTAGTTCAGCTATGAGTGTTATGGAAAAACATTTATGGAAAAAAGAGGCTGTTATCTGAGGATCTCGGCTGTGCTGGGCATCACGGAGCCCCTTTACTGCTGCTCCTATCCAGTCTGGCACACTATTCCTTGCTGTGACATCTTCCCGTGTAGCCTTTGTAGACAATCCTTGTGATGAAGCTTCCTTCAGAAAAATGGAAATTTTTCATTTTTAAATACATGATGTGATCACCTTATGCTGAGGCTGGACTTGAACAGAAATACCATGAGAAGATTTTCCTTCTCCACCCGCTAAGCCTGCTGTTCTCAGATGCAAACCACCCTTTGATTTTTATTTTTTTTGGTCAAGTTTAGCCTCTGCTAGGCACACAGGATCCATCTATTTATGAAAATTGTATGAGATTATTTCCCTGATTACTCTGAATATAAGATGTACAGCGACCAGCTAATTCTAAAGCCCTTCGTGGTGGCACTAACATGCCTTTGAATTTTTTTTTCAGATTCTGTACAACACAGAGAATTCCTACACTGGGCACAGGGATTTGTGGCGGGGCAGGATAAAAGAAAATAAAATGCCAGGCTGAGAGGAATGTAGTTAGCTGTCATAAATCTCTGGAGACAAGATCTCTCCAGAGCTGGATTCATCTAGTGATCCCCACACTGACTCCAGTCCTAAAGATCAAAGAGTGGTGGATTAAGTAGCATGTATTCTGCAGTGATGTGCTGCTGTTTGCAGTGATGTGCTGCTGGGGATTAGCAAGGTAGGAATCACCTAAATAAAAGATCACAGCACCACAGTGCAATTTTGACTGGAAAGGACCTTGTGAGGTCCTAGTTCAACACACTGCTCAAGGCTGGGCTGACTTCCCTGTTAGCTCAGATTGCTTCAGGGCTATGCCTAGTTGAATTCTGAATGTCTCCAAGGTCAGGGATCTCACCTCCTCTCATGACTCCCATTCCA
The DNA here is from genome assembly GCA_013397295.1 of Polioptila caerulea. Classification (NCBI taxonomy): domain Eukaryota; kingdom Metazoa; phylum Chordata; class Aves; order Passeriformes; family Certhiidae; genus Polioptila; species Polioptila caerulea. The sequence continues at coordinate 119,318 of VYXF01009993.1, read as the reverse complement.
GAGCTTAACTCCTTTCATGGTGAACTTTTCCTTCCCTGTATCTAATTGGAAGGGCCCTTCCTGCAAATTCTCATGCCTGTCCTGTCCATGCCTTTTATTGTAGGCTCCTGAGGAACATCTGTCTCTATCTATTTTGGGTTGTTGAACACAGCTGCAATCCACAGCTCCCATCCTCCCCCACTCCCCCTGGAGCTGTCTCTCCTCCAGGATGAACAAACTCTGTCTCAGTATCACCACGCACATTGTGTGCTCTGGCTCCCTCAGCATCTTGCATGATAACCAAACTGGACTCACTCCAACTGGCTGACCACTCTCTTGGTGGCCCAAAACTGGCCCCAGGGCTCCAGATACGATCTCACAAGTACCAGATAAAAGTAAGGAATCAATTCCCCTGCCCCACTTCTGGAGCCAAGGAGATGCTCTGGGATATGGATGCTCATCATCAAAGGAGATGCTCTGGGATACCATCGCTACTGATGCTGCAGAGCCTTTTGAATCTGGTGCCAGCTGTCAGTGCCAGTGACCTGTATAAATGATGGCCTTGGGCCTGATCTCACTGTATAAAGTTCACACTAATCTGGGAAAAAAAAAATCATTAATTGTTTCAAAAGAATCCAAAGACTAAGTGATGCCATGTGTGGGCTTTTACCCTTTACTGTGGTCAGGATGAGGGCTGAGGTTTTCCCAGGCAGCTGGGGGCCTCTAGCTGCCAGTGGCACTTGCTCTGTTTTGGTGATGGTCCCTATGACCATATTCATGTGCTGCAGGGGTTGCTGCTGGGGTAACTCAGTGGTCACTTGTCTTTTGGGCATAGCTGCCATGGTGACTCACTGTAAGTTCTGTAAATAGTACTGGACCAGTACTTCCACATGTTCCTAGCCAGGCTTTGCAGCCTCAGGCATCTTCTCATCCCTTGGCCTGGGACTCTGCCCTCACTCTCAGCATCATGTTGTAAAGAGAGAAGAGGAACAGTCTGAAATAGGAATGGGGGCCCTTGCCCCACTAATGCATGAGGGCCGTGAAGCATCCCAGAGGAAACCTGAGTCAAGTTGCTGGCCAGTGTTCCCACTGCTGTGCTCAGGCAGTCAGGATATGGACCAGTCTGCCTCAGCTGCTCTTGGCAAGGGTGGGCTTTGCTGTGGGCATTGGTGTAGTAGTGTGGCCAAGTGAGCTACATTCAATTTTCATTAATGTGGCTGCTCAAATGTCTTAACAGATGTTATCCTCAAGCATTTCTTGGTGCTGGTGACCAGAAAGAGCCAGCTGAGGCTGGGAAAGGAGAGAGGAGAGCAGAAGATGCCTTGTGCTGGCTCTTGGTTTGTGATCACACAGAGAATGTGCTCATGCTATGTCTCACAACAGAGGCACCTCCAGGGTACCTCCAAGTGTGACACGGTGTAGCCCTGTCAGTGTCACTCTGTGCCCAAGAAAAATCTCACTGGCCTTACTTTGGAGAATGGAGATCCTTGCAGATGTGCCTATATTGTCTCCAAGACCTCCAATTTTGTTCTTGCATGAAGATCCAGCTCCTTGGAGGTGGTGTGCTGGGTCACCTTGCCATCTCCCAGGGCATGGCAGAGATGTGTGTGACTATCAAATATTTGAGCTTCCACATTTTAGAGAAAATATTTTACATCATAAACACTTACTCTTTTGGGAAATTGCACAAGGCCCACACTGACTACTTGATTATTTTGTTCCTCTGATGACCCAAACCACAAGGTTTGATGCAACATTTTGACATTCTCAGAGCTGTACTTGTGCCTTCCTTTGGGTGACCTAGAGCTACACAGAGCAGCATGGGGGGGTACTCCAGTGATTTATTTGTAACATGCTTTCTAGTTGAGGGCAGATATTTATTATGGTATAACAAACAAATTATTAATAGTTGCCGTAGTGATAATGAGAACTTGAAGTCTCAGAGTCAAATGCGAGCCTTGGCACATCTTTGCTACACACCATTCATGGCAGGGTCTTGAAAATGGGGGCTCAGGAACCAGCATCACTTAGTAACACTAACACCCTATGGAGAGAAACATTTAAAAAATATAATATGCTTATTAAGAAATGGTAAAAAAAAAAAAAAAGAGAAAGACTCAGTTCAGGTTTTTCACTGTAAGAAGACATTAAATATTTTCACAGAATCTTTTTGTATTTTTTTTTAAATTCAGTTGAAAGCTGCTGCTTTTTACTGTTAATCTTACCTATCTTCTTTCCCCCAGCACAACTTTGCTCGCTGAAATGCTACATGGACAAAATCTCTGCTTTCCAAGATCCTGCCAAAGCTTGTCTTTAATTCTAGGCACATAATAATTTCTCCAAAAATTTACTCACCAGAATAAGAAGTTTTTTCAGGGATACAGAATTTCTCCCACCATTATCTCTTGATATTCTGTGAAGGAAAATGGCATTCAGACATCCGTGGGACACTGAGGTATATGAGGAGCTGCTGAAGATTACAGCAGTTCAAGCTCAGGTTGGCCACAAAGCCCCTCTGTGTTGAACAGCTTGTGCTGCACAGTGCAGTGGCCAAAGAGGAGCTTGTTAGTGATGGCAGCTCCTGAAGTAAACCCAAGTGATGTGTCCTGGCAGTCTCAAACTGCTTCTCTAAAACTGGCAGTGTGCAGGAGGAGCTTTGGCTTGGTTATCCTCCACTGGATCCTGTTGGCTTTGCTGCAACATTTAGCCTGGAAGTGAAGGATCACCAGAAGTATAAATAAAATTTTGAGGGTCAGTGTGGCAAAGCCCTCTGCTTCTATAGGATGCCTTCTGAAATAATTTCCAAATCAGATTTTCATAACCCACAGGGAAAAACAAAGAACATACTTGGTGGCCATTAGCTACTACAAGAATTAATTAAATGAGAGGGAAAGATTCTGAAACCACTGCAAGAACTAATTAAATGAGGGGGAAGGATTCTGAAACCACTGAGACATGCAGAAGCTTTGTTTGGTTTGCTGATACACTGAGAAATTCCAGCTGAGGATCTGGAAGATGAGTCAACTGATATATCCAGGAGATCAGACAAAGAGCAAGGCAGGAGTTATTGTGCCAAACTAAAGAACATGCACAATCTTGTTTGGTATCAATATGCAGCCATTACCCTCTGAGACAAAGGAAAAGTGGTGAGAAACCTCCTCCTTGTCACTTCTGCATTCCCCTACTCTCTGGGGCTTTTCCAGCTCTGAAGCATCAGGATTCTGGTACTGTAAAATTGAAGTAAAATTGTTTTCCTTGCTTCCTCAGCCTGTGGTTGTGGGAATGTGAAGTTGCTGTCAGCTCTTTGGAGCACTGGAGTTTTGAAGATACATTCTGTGCCTGGGGATACAAGCCAGTCCTCACCTCAACAGCAGTAAATTAGAGAAAAAAAGAACATGCAGTTTGAAGGACAGCAAGGAGATGTAGTTTTGGTGTTACCAGCAAGAAGCAAAGCATTAATTATTGGCCAGTACTGCTCTGCATGCCAGTGCAGAGTGGAGATTCGGTGCCAGCAGCAATCTCCCATCAGCTGACACAGGCATCAGGCATCAGGCACCCAAAACATTTCAAGGTCTGTGAGTCTCTGTCCCCAGGCACTGCTTGGGTGCTCCAGTGTTGGCAAAGCCTCAGTCACTCGTGTATAGAAGCCAAATCCACAGCCCATGTGTGCTCCACAGGTGGATTGTGATGTTGTCTTTGCCACATGAGATGATCTTGTGCTCTGCCTTTCTAATTAGTCCCTCAGACAGGCAGGAATGGATGTGTGCAGTGGTAAAATGTCACACTGTTGTATGTGACAGAATTGTCCTCTAATATTGGGTATCACCCAATCCAGCATTTGGTCACTCACAGTTCACTTGGGCTACCCACAGCTTGCAGCCTAACCTGCTGTAGGCACCACTTCATCTGCAGCCAAGGTGGGCCAGGGTTGGATAGCAGGAAAAATTTCATCACTGAAAGAGTGTTTAAACACAGGAACAGGTTTTCCAGGGAAGTGGTCGGGTCACCATTCCTTGGAAGTGTTAAAAGACTGAGTGGTTGTATCCCTTCACAGTATGTTTCTTGGGCATGGTGGTATTCAGTTGAAGGTAGGACTTGATGATCTTGAAGGTCTTTTCCCACCTTAATGATTCTATGATTGCATGAAAATAATTCTGACACACATATATAATAAGTTTGCATGCTATTCCCGAGCTGTAAAATTTTCCAAAAAAAGGCAAAATGACCACTTTGGTGAGAAGGCTTTTGTACAAATTTTTGTTCAATTAGCACAACTTGATTTATTGCTGGCTGAACCCTCAAACAGCCTGTAATTACAGACCCACAACTGCAAAGTAGGAAGATTATGAAGGTTAAACATATCAAGTCTTTGCATGAGAAGGAAGTGATCAATGAGGAAAAAAGAAAAAAAAAAGAGAGTTAATGAGAGATAAAAGGATTCAGGAGTGTGGCAGATCAGTGTGTGCTAGGACACTCTGTAATGAAAGAAGACAGCCCAGCAAATGAAAGCAGAAAACCTTGATTTTGCTCAGTGCCATTAGAAACTTAGATGTAGTCCTCACAAAAAAATCTCATTTTAAGAGCTAGTGCTCTTTCTTTTTCTTCCCAAATTTACCTGCTGTGTTAATGCAGTGTCCTCTCACATTCATTGTTGAAAATTAATTACTTGAGTAATAAGGAGATATAAAAAATACTCTTCAAACAGGTTATAAAAGGAGTTGTTTGCGCTGAAGGGAAGTTGCCCACTGCATTTTAAGTTTGGAGCATGAATAAATCTCTTTGTGTTCCCATTTCAGTGCTTTCTTACACACTGTGTCCCACCGTTGTGCCTGGAAGGGATAGTAAGGGAAATGTAGTCTTTTGGGCTGGCTAGCCTTGTCCCAGAAGGATTCCTCTTAAAGACCATTTTCTGCTCTTTGCAATCTTAAATCCCATGGGAGGAGAAACTTCCCGTGCTGCCTCAGAGGCAGGCTTGCCCTCTATTACATTTCACTTTAAGGAAATATTTTCCTGATCTCCAGCCTTTATGTCTCACTTGCTTAATTCCTTCCCACTGCACCTAGTTAGATTCCCTTGTACAATTCTAAATAATTAATCACCTCCTTCATTCATTTCAAACACTTGTTGAATACAGAACAGAGACCAAGAATTCCTCATAGGAAGAAAAGGAATGGGAACTAGATGAGAGAGGGCCAGTTGAGAGGCAAGGAATGGAAAAAGAACAATGCTCCAAGCATAAAATCCAAGAGTAAAAGGGATACAGGAGGGCTGCAGTGCCCCATGGCTGATTCATGCTGCTTACTTTTGCATATTAATTTGGGAAGGCATAACACAGTTCCTCCTGGGGTCTTGAAGTGCTCTGCTCAGAAGAAGGTGCCTTTGATGCCTGTCAGTCTGAAACAGCAGCAGTGCACAGGCAGATCCTGAGGCATGGCTGGGCAACCGAATGGGAAATGAGGGTGGTGCTGAGTGCACCATGAACAAAAACCCTGCAGCTGTCGGGGTGCCCAAAAAGCCTTCAGCAGGTGAAAGCTCCCCAGGTGAAGGCAGTCCTGCATATAGGCAGAAGCAGAACTCCAGAACCTCCAGCACACTGATGGTATTGCTCCTAACAAACTTGCTTTCCCAAGGACACAAATGAATTTTGCTGCACAGAATCCAATTTGAAGGATTGTGTTGATTTTGGTTTTTTTTTGGTGTTTGTAAAATTTTTAAAATATAATTTCCTTATACCTTGAAAACTGAAGATCACAAATTTCTAGGCAAGCCCTGAAGTGCATTCCTAGGGCACAAGGGCTCCTTATCTGCAGAAGAACTGTCCCAGAGCACTGTGTCCATCCCAGGTGGGATGCTAAAGCTGTCTCCATGCACCAGGATCCCTTCCTCATCCTCCTTCAGCAGAGAAGGAGCAGCTCCTGCCCGCACACAGTCGGTCAGGCTGAGGTCTGCCCTGCAGGTGGTGATGCCTCTCCAGCATACAGGGCTGCTTAAACAACCAAGAACTTCAGTTACCTGAGCCCGGGGACTGGCCACACTAAAGCTCTACTGTCCCAGTAGACATTTTGGCAGCAATGCCCCAGGCTGAACTCCACAGCCCTGGGACTGTAGGTGGGAATATTTCTGTACTCGGACAAAGAAGTGAAGAGCAGTCAGCAAGCAGGGAGGTGGCCAACTGTTAACAGAACACAGAGAGGCTAAAGGAGCTGAAGAAAATGAGTCTGGAGGAGAAGGGGGCACTCTGAACCCTCCCATTAATCCTGTTTGCCCTCCATGCAAAGCCACAATCCAGCCGGGTAGTGTTTCTGTGAGTTGTGAACTTTTTATTTATTCACACCTGGGAACATGACCTCTCATCCAGGAGCTCTGTTCCACCGGGAGTGAATTTATGGCTGGCATCTGTTCCTGCAGGAGGCACAGGAGGTGATTTATGGCAAAGAAATTACGTTCTGACCCAGTGACAAGCCATTTTGCTGCTATGTTGAAGACATAAACAGTCAGGCTGTGGCACAATCATGGATACAATTTCAGCAGTCCTGGTAGCACTTTCAGTGCCCAGCCCACCCCCCAGCCCCACTGCTGGGGTTCAGAATTTGGCTGCAGCTCTAACTCTTTTACAGGAGGCAGGAGCACTAAAAGGGAGGTACATGGGCTGGGATGGGACTGTGCTAGGGTTTTCTTTTTATTGGAAAGTATATTTTGGCTTAAAGGAAAGCTGTCTAGTAAGCAAGCATTCCCGGTAATGCAGAAGGTGCTTGGAAGGGGACAGGCAAGAGGGATCTCTCCCATACTAATTTGTGATTGTATTAACTGTGTAGGGCTCATGAAGATGACCATGGGATCCACTGGCTTGGCAAATGGTGTTTGCAAAAAAAAAAAGAAAAATTAACTGACAGTACATCTGCCTATGCCACCTAATTTTCTAGGCTTGTATGAGCATTGTTTAGAACAGGAACTTGGGATGTGGGAAGGGGAGGAGAAAGAATCCTCCATGACCTCTCTGTCTCCCTGCATATACACTGGTCAAGGTCTTTGCACCTTTGTAGCCAGCCTGTTCTCAGTCTCTGGCTGAGTGGTGCTGATACTATTTCCCCTTTGCCCACTCACATATTTGCTAGAAACCCGAGGTTTGCTGAGGGTATGTGGGAGAAGGGTGAATTGCAAAAAAAGATGGGGTCAGGACAGGAGAGCAGGAGGCCCAAAACCTTGTGCCACAAGTTGTGTTCATGCCTACAGAAAGGAAGAATGTTTTTGGTGGCTGACTGCCACTGGTTGGCAAGAGAAGGGGGTGGGTGGGTGTATTCCTGTCCCTTGCAAGCGCAAGGAGCTTGACCATCCTGGCAGTTCTGCAGCCACAGCTCTGTCACTACTGTGACATCCACAAGCACTGGTAGGTGTTTGGACCAGTGAAGCATTGCCTGAGTGTGCTTCACAGCAGGGTGGTGAGCAGATATCCCAGCTCCGATGCCCAGGGGCGCTCAGAATGGGCTGTGTGACTAGTTATGTGTGCCTGCTAGAGAACAGTCGGTTTCCTTTATTGGCATCTGCTGAAATTTCCTTGTTTTTTATTTTATTTCTATTTTAAAGGAAGATGGGAGTGGTATCATAGTGAGCTACCTGTCTCCTCTTGCCTTAGATTCACCCACAGGTAGAAGTGCAAGCAAAGGCAAGAGCAACATTCATATTTCACACCACTACATGTCCCATCCTGTGAGGTTTGCAGATGACACAAAATTTATGGGGGATGACCAAGGACAGGGCTGTCATTCAGAGCAAGCTCAGCAAGCTGGAGGAGGGGGCCAGCAGGAAATGTGTGAAATTCAAGGACAAATGCAGAGACCCACACCAAGGAGGGAAGAGGGGCTTGCAGTGGTAAAGGCTGTGAATGGGCAGGCTGGGGAGGAACTCTGCTGGGAGGGACATGGGGTGTGTCTGGATGGAAGGTCACCACAAGGCAGCAGTGAGCCCTGGCCAAACCAAGCCATCATCCCAGGCTGCATGGAGAGCAGCAGAGCCAGGACAGTGTAGGAAGTTATTAGCACTCTCCCATCTCCAAAAACCCCTGCCTACTAAGACATGTGCTATACCACATCTAGATACTGCATCCACTTTCTGGTGCCTCCAGTACATACAAGTAATGGACAAACTGGAGGGAGTTCAGGGGAGTGACTGGGTAGGCTCGAGCTGTCACCTGCCAGCAGAAGCTGAGGGAGCTGGGCTTGCTCAGCCTGGAGCAGAAACAGCTTAGGGGCACCTAGGAGTGGCACAGTGCCCTGGTGTCTTTGGAGAACTCCTCAAGAAGCTTTAGCAAGCCTTTTTGCAATGGCATCTGGCAGGTGTGAGAGGAAAGGGCATTAGTTGCAACAGGAGAGGTATCAGGAAAGACATCTTCACCATGAGGACAGTCAAGCAGAACAACAAATTGCCCAATGAGTCTGTGAAGTTTCCTGCTTTTTATTTTTTTATTCTTTTGAACAGGAGGATACATGATCTGGGAGTATGGGATGCTAAAGTGTGTGCCATGATTATACCAGGATCAGACTCGAGTATCACTAATTATGTGATACTTTTGTCACATCCACAAGAAATGTAAGTGATCATTTCCTAGGGATCCTCAAGCCCAAAAGCTGAATAGGATGAAACTAGTGCCAGAGGTGCTCTATAGATCACGTAAGTACAAGTCCTTGGGGGTCTGGCTTTCCTGTGAGTGGGATATTCTGCATACATCTATCCCCTAAAAGGCAGTTCCAGTGCAGCTGGTGTTTTTATTGGTATGGTACAATTCCCACTTAGGGCCTATGGGACATCACCTGGGGCTCATTTGTTAACAATAGGATTCACTGAATTTCACCTTCAGCTGTCTACAAATTAGACCCCCAGAGCTCAATTTTTCTTTAATAAATGCAGGAATCAATGCCATTTGAGTTGCCCTGGAGTATCCAACATGGCCCAGGTTTAGGAAAGTGAATATAGGCCTTAAAGTGGGATTCAGCTCACAGATTCATCCTTCTAAGCTTAGGGATCCTTAGCTGAGTATCTGGATGCACCAGACTCCTATGCTTGTAGTATTTAGAGCCTTTGAAATGGCCTGGGAGAGCTGAAGGTCATAAATGCCCTATTCATCTTGTATTGTGTCTGCAAGCCCTTGGAATCACGGAATTTTTTTGGTTGGAAAAGACATTTAAGATCATCGAGTACAGCCATCAACCCACCACAGCCCTCCTCTCAGTGGCTGCAGTTCAGCAGCCAGCAGGGTATCCTTGGGCACTGGGGGCAGTACTTGAAGGCTCTACTGAGAAAACTCCCTTTTGCTCCTGTTGTCTCTTACAGCCACTGGAAAGTCAGCAACACCTCCAGACAGCTCCCTCACTGCCTGGTCTTTGGTGCACTGCTTCATGTGGGAATAATTGTCTGCAGGATGCATTTTGTCACCCTGGCTAGTGGAGATGGCTACAGGGTGAAGCAGCAGCTCGTGTCTGCTGGGCTGAGGTTGAGGTTCCTGAGCAGATGCATTGGTATCTCAACAGCTCTGTGGCCTGTGTCAAAGACACCTCTCTGGGATCATCATGTCCTGAAACAGCACCTGTGCTGTTGCACTGATCAGCACAGCACTTTCCTCTCTTATTGCTGCTGCAGAATCAGGTCTGTTTCATTAAGGTTTCTTCTGATTTCCAAATGACCTCTCTTCTCTGTAGGGCCCCAGGTATCCTCAGGTGGCACTGACTCTTCTCTGCTGCCTCCTTCAAACTCACAGAGGCACCAATGAAAGCAGCTGTGTCTATTCAGAGGATGGTGACTGAAAGGGTATTTTACCTTCACACATGCTTCCTACTGACCTTTAAATAATATATCACATACAAACAAACATTCATTGCCCTGTTCTTTCACACTAAATGGGCAACTCTACCTGGGTGAGAAGGGCAGGACAACTACAAAAATTTCTTTAGGTATGATTATTTTATTGTTGAACTTAGGCTTTGGAGATGGGAAAACTTCTAGTTATGCTGCAGAAAGACAGGTAATGTCTAACATTCTCCTCTTTGACACACCTACATGCCAGGAGAAGGATAAAAGGGTTTCTGGTCTAACTCTCTAACAGTCTGCTTAGTTACCATTCTGTTAAAGATGTGGTAGCCCCAGGACAGAGAGCTCTGATCCATTGACGTGGCCCCTTAGGCATATTTAGCACACCCAGCAGAATCCCAGATGGGATGAGAAATGTGACATCCTCATGTACTCATAAAAGACAAGAAGGATGGCCCGGCCCATGGTTGGCTAGTTTGACATTACTTTGGCAAAATAATGGACATATTGATATGGGTATAAAGACATTAAAGATGAGGTAAACAATTAATGCCAATCAACATGTTTTTTAAGGGAGGAAGGGTTGTCAAACTGGATTTCATTCTTTGATATGATTGTAGGTTTTGGTTGATAAAAGTAATTGCAAAGATGGAATATATTCTGACTTTTGTGTGTTTGACAGCACAACAGATTCTGATTTAAAAATTAGCATTCTACCCTATCAATACAAGGCACATAAAATGGATTAAGAATGGGCTGACATGTCAACAAAGAAGCTGTCAAAGGAGACTCACTGTTGGAGAGTGTTTCTTTTAGAGGGGGTCTGAATGCTATTGAATATTTTCAATAATGACTTGGAAGTAAATATCAAAACTGCTGATAACATTGGAAAATGTTGGAGAGGGCTAGGAGTTATACAGAAATGCTCTCAGTGTGGCTGTAAGGAAGCTTTCAAGTAGAAGAACAGGCAAGCAGACCAGAGGAACCTGGAGTGCAACGCATCCCAGGGGGATTTCAGCAACCTAAAGGAGCAGCCCCAAATAATTCTGCTAATGTGGCTTTTTTTTTGGCTTTTGCATGTTATTTTTGGAGGGGCTGATGCTATCCCTGACTGTGTCATTCAGAGGAGTAGAGTAGGGATGAAATTTTATATTTCTGCATGTTGCACCACTTGATGTTGCAATAACATATCTGGCTCTGGTAACCCAAATTTAGAAAGAATGTTGGGGAAAAAAGAAAACGTTGCAGAAATAAAGCACACAAATTATTCAGGGACTGAAAAACTACCATTGTGTGTGGATGCTTCCAGAGCATGATATATTTATTTTATGAACGAGGGATGAAAAGCAACTTGAGACCTGCTTATGAGTGCCTTTGGGGGGAAATGGCAGATGCAGAAGGGGTCTTTAATGTAGCAGAACTGAGCAAAGCCAAAACCTACGGAGAAAACATCTGCAGAAGCACGGGCAGGGATCCAGCAGATCGTGTGCCTCTGGGAAGTGGTGGACTTTTGCCCCAGCTCCCAGTGCCTTCAGATCAAGATTGAAGTATTTTGATTGTGTATTTGTTGATCAGACATGGGTGGAGGGAGAAACTGTTGACCTACACTTGAAAGCTGAGTCTTGATTTACTGGTCCCCTCTAGCTCTCTACTGAAAGCCATGGTGCTGTGAGGCTGACAGCTGAAGGAGCTGATGGACCCACCAGTTTCTTTCCTCCAGAGCTTCATCTCTGCTCTTCCTCCTGCCTCTTTCCAATTTCCCTCCCTCCTCTTTGTGGTCTCCATCCTGAGGCCCTACACAATGCTCAGAGTTGGATTTCTCAAGCTGTTGGTCGGAGGGACAGTGCTGACAGAGGGATAATGCTGAAAAATTTGCCTGGTGTGTTCTCAGGCAGGTTTTCAGAAGGGAAAACTCCAGCAAAACTTTGTGCCAGAAGTCAGCCCACTTTCCAAGCTGACACTGTCTCCTTTTGCTGGCAGCTCAGGAATTTATGCATGTCCTGTGAGTGAGGTGTCCCCAGAGCAGCCGGGGAGGCTGGGACATCACTCCCTGAAGTGCCGTCTTGAGGAAACAAGTCCCCAAGATTCAAATGCTCCTTTGTTTATGAAATAAAGTCCACCAGACCTATTGCCAATTGTTTATGCTAAAGAGCACACTCCCATTAATGCTAATGGTGCTTTGGAGCATAAATCCTTGCTAATTGATATAGGAATGTATCCCAGAAGAGTTTACTTTACTGCTGATTTAGCTGATAGATATAAATGTGTGAGAGGGAAATATTAGCATTCATGTAAAACAATTAGGTTATCAACAGGGGCAAATGATTCAGAAAATGACTGCAACTTTCCAGTTCCCTTTAATGGAAAAAAAAAGAAAGTCTGCTAATGAGGAAAATCAGAGGGAATACAAATATGAGCTAATCATTGTGATTACTTATTATTTGTGTTACATCAGCAGCCCTCGAAAACCAGGGCAGGGTTCCCACCTGAGCTCTGTGCTGATGTGGGATGGACAGGACCATCCTGCTGCCCACCAGAGCAAATCTTCCCTGTGACCTCTCTGGTGGAGCAGTGTTTTTGGCTCACAAGGCTGATGACTTGGCCACTGGATGTTGAGCTCAGTAACATTTACTAAATATGCATGAATAGAATGATACAAGCAGCAGATAGATTTCCACAATTTAATTTTTTTTTTTTTCAGATAATATAATGGCATATGAAAAGTGAGGCAGTAATGCAGTTCAAAAGAAAAAAGAAAGCAACCCCTCTCCCTCCCCTCCCCTCATTCTCCTGGATCTTTCTGCCAAAGGCTGACATTATTAAAAGTCTGATAAATACAAGAATTATGGCCATTTCCATAAAAAATCAGATTACTTAAAATCTACAATTTTGTGGCAAATATACAGCCATTGGAGGAATAATTTTTTTTTTCCAGTGTACTCAACAGTTTTACCTATTTGATTCCCATTTAATTCATGGGTTTTGATGTGAAAATGTTTTTTGTAAGAGAAGGCTCAATACAGGAAACGTACAGTAAGCCATAGATCTTCCCCAAAAAGATGCTTTGACCTCCAGTGTGGAATCTGTGGAATTTTGAGCATATGGGTTTTCATTTTTTAACTCCATACCTATCTAGAATCAGGAGGAAAAAAAGTCATATACCAAAAAGTACAGTATTGTATTGTTTTATGGCATTTTCTGATTCACAATTTTAGCCATTTTTTTATTTTAGTGCAAAACCGAGCACGTTTGCTTCTGGAAATACAGAAAGAGATCAAAATTTCAGAATCTTTTGCTGCAAGTCACTGAATGGCAAGACTTTTTCTCCCCACAGATTTCAGTAAGGCTTATTTTCCAAGTCTCCATTATTAATGAAATATCAAGCGAATTAGTTAACATTTGCCTGGGCATGGTTAAAGACCATATACCCAGGAAGATTTCATATAACAAAAAGCGCCCAACCCTAGAAACATTTTTTTTTTTTCCATTTAATGCTCATAAAATTTTACAGACAACAGAATCCTTTCTTAAGCTTTATTTAAGAAATCGAATACTATTATAGTTCAATATATATAAGACACATCCAGTATTGTGTTCCTGATAGCAAGTGCATAGATTTTGTTAAGATATCATTTTTATATTTAAATTTTTTTTTTATTTGTTACTCAGTAGCACGTTTCATGATCACACGAAGGGATATTCCCAGTGATTTTGCTAAGAGCATGAGAGAAAAAACAGAACACAGCAAAGTAGTGAAACTACAACAGAGATGAGGAACAAAAACGATCAGGCAAACTATCAGTACAGTCGATTCCTGATAAGTGAATAATCTGATTGCTTGGTCACAATGCTTTATTCACTTATCAGGAATGATTCACACTACATTTTGTTAAACTGTTTTCCTTAGCCTAATACCTAAGAGTCACACTGGGCAAAGGCACACACACTCTGGCAGGCTATTCTTTAATCAGTGAGTCTTGTGACAGTTTGGTAATTTCCCATGGCGATACACATATAGCTAACAAAGAGACATTTTGCTAACACTGCAAGGTGCCTTACATAATTGAAATTAAAAGCATGTGTTTAAGCAGGACAAACTGTTCAGCTGCATTGCTTTAAGGAACTCATTTTTCCCCCACTGTTGAAATTAAAAAAAAAAAAAAAAAGAAAAGAAAGAAAGAAAGAAAACCCTGTATCTTTCAGCCCTGAGTATTTAAAAGAAACCTAACTGCAGTATAAGTCTTTATTTTTTCAGTTGTATTTTTGGAAGAAAAGACCCTTCACAAAGCTCTAGTTTCTTTCCTAAGACCAACCTTGGAGGAAAAAAAAGAGAAAATAAAAAAAAATAAAACATCCACAGCAAGCTAAAAAAACCCAGAGACCAATTCTGATTTATCCATCATGCAAGTCAAGACTTACTTAACTGAATCCACTGGTGTCAAAATTATCCAAATCGAGACCATAAACTCTAGAGGTGTCAAAGACCCAGGATATAGTCTGACCATCGGCTTCTGCTTTCCTGCCTGGGCTACCTGCCACAGGCTCCTGTGGTTTTAGGTTAAACCTAGAGCTGCTTGGACCCCTGACCTCTGATAACAGCCCCTGCGGGATGGCACTGGAGCTTGGGGGCTCCAGACTCATCACTTGCTTGCTTCTCATGGAAACAGAAAAGTGAAAAAAAGGAAAAAAAAAAAAAAATTAGAAAAATAGATCGAGCAGTAACAACCAGGCCAACTCACAAGCCACCAGAAAATTTGAAAAGTCTTCCAAACGCAGGAGCCAACGTTGCTGCTGACACCACACGGATACACCCAGTGCGCCAGGACCTTGTCGGACGGTATTGATGGGGCTGTGTGTGTGTGTGAGCCAAAGCCAGAGCGCCAGAAAGACCAGGGGAGAGGAGACAAGAGGGAGGAGTGTCGTTTGGGTCTCATAAGAGCACTTTTAAGTGGTCTTCGATTCCTGAGCATCACAGAAAGTGGGACAAAGGAAAGGGATGGGGGCGTATGGCTTGAATTCCAGAGAGCACTCGCCAGTGCTTCTCTCTCCTCCTTGGGTTTGGTTTGGTTGGTTTTGTTTAGGTTTGTTTTTTTTTCCCCCCTCTCCAAATTATAAGGTTTGTATCTGTGATCAGAGGAGAGAAGAGACTTTCTGTAAACCAGAACAACATAGATTTTTTCTTTTGCAGCTTTTATTTCATCGTGGTAGACACCGGTTGGGGGAGAGCAGAGAGGTTCTTGTAAGGAGGAAAAAATTATAGGAAAGGAAAGAATAAAAAAGCTAAGAGCCAAATGTAAAAAATAATGAGGAAAAAAGTGCTATGGTATTTCTTTAGTCCCTTTTGAGATTTGTGTAATACTATCAGCCAATGCTGAGAATGATCTGCTTTGTAAGCCCACAGCAAAAACACCACCCATTGGAACAATGGGGGATCTTTTTTCCCATCATTTATTTCTCCTGTTTTTATTTTGTTGGTTTTATTTATTTTTTTTTTTTAACTTCCACTGGCTTTAGTAGAAAGTCTTCCTGTGCTCACTTGCATTTTTTTGTTATATTTTTTAAAGTATTATATGTACAACTGCATGTAACAAGCTTGATCACCTGGTAAGATTTTGCAGGCTCTCCCAGCCCTAGTTAAGACATGATTAGTTTCTAGGGAGAGTTTGACTAACACCATATGCCATCAGATTACTGTGCAGTTTGGAAAAAATCCCAAGGCTATATCCTCCTTTTCTTGAATGTTTCATATGCTTTTGCAACATAGTGGCAGAGTATTATTTTTTTTTTTTTTATCAACTAGGAAGAAATGATGTCCATAATCCACATTTTTCCAGACTGACTGAAACACCACAGCAAAAAAAAAAAATCTTTTCAGGTGGCTTCTGTGTGTTTGTGTGCAGAAGGATTTGCAGTTTGAAGGCTAACAAAAGCTACCTTCAATAGGACTTTGCAGGAAACTCATTTAAAATGCTTCCTGCTCCAAGAGATTATCCAAGTGATAAGGCATGACTAGGGGGAGGAAGAGAGAAAAAAAAAACCCAAAAAATCAAAGAAACCAGAACATGTCTAAAATGTACAAATCCTCTTTTGCCCCCCAATCAGCTATTCACTTAGGTGGAATCGACTGTATCTTTTGTACACAACCAACAAATAGAGAAAAAAAAAAAAAAAACAGGCACGTGGAACAGTGAGGTGTGCAGATGTATTACCAACACAGAATGACCACCAACAATACAACACACAAAGTAGAGAGACAAGTATTAGGAAAATGGTTTAATATTGGAGACAGAAGCAAAAAACTGCATCACACAATAACATACGTTACAAAAATAAGTCTGACTGTTTCAACTACACGGTTATGTTCACAATGAGGACAGAAGAATCAGAAAAAACTCTGATCTAAACAGCAAAAAAGCAAACCCCTAACGTTTTAACTAATACATTTATCCACGCAAAGTGACCGAGTACTCCTAATTCTAATTACCTTATTGTGTAACTGCACGATACAGAATAAAAAGTGAAACTTACCGCTTTTGTTAAGACAAAATTCTAAACACTAGATATAAGCAAAGGGAAAAAAAGAAATCAAGCCAAAGTTTTGAATTCTCGAAACAAAACCAACTCTCTTTCTACCATCCAGAAATCAAACTTGAAAATCAGTCATGATCGAGGGGGCCCACAAGAGTAAGCCACAAAAATTTCCATTTGTTTTTTAATCTCCAGTATAAAAAGTTCCACTGGTACAAAATGCATAAGTACAATCAAGTTGTAGAAATAGGAAAGCCTGCTTTTTTTTTTTTGCCTTTTTTTTGTTCTTTTTTTTTTTTTTTGGCTCAAATTCCATCAAACAACAAAATCCAAATGCATCAATAAAACAGAAACAATACTCAAATGGTCTTACAGTTTCCACTAGATTGCATTAACTTTGGCTTTTCTCAGACAATACTTAAAAACTAGTTTGTAATTCTAAACAAAATGATAGTATTATTAATCTACAAACAACAATTCCCACAGCACGAAAAAAACACAAATACATAGGTTTGTTTTTTTTTTTTCTTTTTGTATGACATTATCCAAAAAGGTAATGAAACTACAGGATATTTTTTCCTTTTGTTAATTAGCACTTAAGATAATAGAAACAGAAACAGTAAAATGATTCCAGAGTAGCACAAGCCAAGGAACTGTAACCCCTATGGTGAAAGAAAGATGAACTTGTTACTCCTTTGAGGACTGCCATTTCATTGCAATTAGCTAATTTGTTTGATAAAACAACTAGTCTAGTCTTTTGATTAGAATTTTGTAAAGCAATTTCCCTTGTTTTACTTCCTCTCTTATTAGGCCCTTGCACCCTTGCAGCTTTTTCCTTTCATTATTTTGAAAGAGAACTGGTAGATAATTTGCCTCCCAGGAGGTATATGTTTGGGTTTTTGGTTTTTGTATTTAAATTTCATTTTTTTATTTTTGAATTTTTAATTTTTTTTTTCCAGAGATGGACACTTTTCTAAGCAATGACTCATCTCAGTTGCCTGGAAGTACAGAAACATTCCTTGTCTCCCACTGCTAAGCCAATGTCCCGTGGAGTAATTCAGGGCAGCCTGGTGCTGCGTTACATTGCCCAAGGACTAGAGGCATCACTGCTCTAACTGGACTGGAAAACCCACAGGACACACCAGGGCATCTACAAAAGCTTTGGAAATTTAGACGGTGGGTACAATGAGAAAAATTAGTGAAACAGTCTCTAAACAATCCAAATGATGATCTCATATTATATATATATATGTACATATATATAATATAACGTACGTGAGATGATACTTTGAATACGCACAATTGCTGCAAGTAGTACAAAATAGCCCTCAAAGGGTGTAGGAAGGCCCCAGCAGTAGTAAAAACGTGAGAAAAGTATAGATCATTTATTTATAAGTGCATGTGCTATAAGAAGGAAACTTTTTTTGCATCACTAGAGGCTAGTCCTTTCCATCCCAGGGCTCTACATAAAGAAGCATTTAAGTTGGGGATGAGAGACAAGAGTGCACCAGCTGATGTTGCTCATATAGGGCTTCATTTTTAATTTTAGGTGGCTTCAGATATAACCAGATAGAAGTAGGAGGTGGAAGAAGGTATGGCACTTTATGACCTGTAGCAGGTACTGCTGCTCACACACATTGGATTGGCAATGAATTTGTTAAACCGGTGGCAAAGAACCAAATTTGGTGGTTGGTCACTGTTTGTGTGGTAGAAATGCAACCCAATCAGACTCACAAGGCAGTGAAAAGGGCTACCAGCATCTCTTTTCTGGTTCCTTACAAAGAGCTTCCTCCAGCAAACACCCACATCAGTCACACAGATATTCCCATGGACCACGGGTACGAGTAAAGTCACTCCTCTCTGAACGAGTGTCTGCAGGAGTAAGCCAATCTATTGCCGTGACAAATAATGGCAAATAACACCAAACATTACAGTGTATGTAAACTTTATCCATAAAAAGTAGTTTAACTGCAGTGCACACTGAATTTTCACCCAGGAAGATCTAGTGCATCTGATTTAAGCAAAAGTTCATTTATTTAAATTACAAAAATATTATTATTCTTTTTTTTTTTTTTCCCCTCAAGGTTCAAATGGTGGATTGACCACTCCTGTCTGGGAGTGGCTCACACAATAGATAATTAAAGAATTGTTTTCTTTTTCTTTTATTTTATTAATACTGAATAGCATATTCCAGCAGCATATTAAAAGCTCTTTAAGAAAAGACAAAATCCCCAAAATCTAAAAAGGAAAACCACAAGTTAATTACGGTTTTAAATAATTTTAGTTATAGATACAGAAGAAATTTAGACAGCAGTAAAATATTTTTGTCCTTCAGATCTGCCCTGTGCATTGTTCTGATTTCAACCATGTATTAAATAAACCACAAAAAACTAAGTATATATATATTTATAGATATAGATATATATATAAAAATAAACAGCAAAATGGTGAATGTATAAAAGGTATTAACACTCAAGACAGCTCTGGGTGGAAAGGGTTAAAAGTTCAAAACTTTCTCACCTTAGAGGTTTCCATACAATATGAAGAAAATACATAGTGAGGTTTGCTTTCACAGCATTGATGTGTGCAGAGTGGTTAAAAAAGTGAAACATGGGCACTTATACAATGTTTTACAAAAAACATCAAAGAGAAATAACAAACAATAACAATTTCAGGCAACAAGACCACAGGATAGCAAGTTAACAAACTTTTTAACCTCTTTTTTCTTTAAATATTAGGGATTTATACAAAACACATAATAAAATACCCATGTTATCAAATTACTTCACACAAGAAACACACTGAAGCTCTAGGAAGAAAGTACCTTTGGAATTTGGCACTATAGTTTCACTGATTTTTTTTTTTTTCTTTGAAAGAAAAACTGATCACATTTTGCTGAACACAAACACACCTAAATTGTTCACAATAAAAAAATGACATCAATGCGTCACAAGCCAACACAAACTTATTCTGGAATATTTTTTCATTTTCACATGAAATTTTTTTTTTTAAGCAAACAACTTTTTTTTGTGTTTTTTTTTTTGAATCTTCTTTTTGTTCTTGTTGTTCAAGTAAACCAATTTTAAACTTGTCTTTTTATAAACATAGAACACTTAAGACCATAAGACTCATGATGAAACCACAACTTAATTCACAGAAGCACCAACGTAACACATTTTACAGTAACCTTTCTTCTGTACATTGAAACAGTATAAAATATAGGTAATTTCATGTGCATTAAACCATGGATTGTCTAACTGTGAGTCAGTTCAGCAAAAGGTGACACAAGTAGGTAGCATTTGCCCTAAAACAGGGTAAATATTTTCTTATACTAATCTACAAAAGTGGTTCTATATATATACTTTAATGAGAAAGTGAGCCACCTAAAATGGCCTTATCAAAAAACTTTACACTGCCTGAAAAATGTAAAAACTATTACAGACCTCTAGAGACTTAAAATCAGACAGTTTTATTTCTCAAACTGTTTTGGAAGTAGTCTGTTAGAAACCAACATTCTGTGCCTCTGGACACATATTGCTATTGTCACCAGTGACCAGGCAGAATGCCAATCCCTGTATAATACTTTCAAGTCTGTTTTTTTTTTATTTTTTTTTTTACGAAATGAAAAAAAAAACCAAAACCTAAAATCAACCAAGAAAAAACCCAAAACAAAATAACCCAAACAAAAAGGAACAAAAACCCCAAGGAAAGAAAAAAACCAAAAAACAAAACAAAAAAAAAAAAAAAAAAAGGAAAAAAAGAAAAAACATTTTGCCACAGGTTGTTTTTAAATCCTATCATTAATTTATCTAATAATAAATTTCAGTCTTGCATGAATGCAGCAATGTTTTTTCACATTGACTTCCCAGAATTCATAGCTAGATGAGGTCACATGCAAATTTCAAAGGTCAAACTAGGTCAGTAGGAGAACCAAATATGATGTGAGGTCAGAAAGACATCAGAAACAATGACGGGACGATGAAACTTTTTTTTTTTTGAGACGCCACAGGGACATGCTAGGCAAACGATGGGCTAACGGGCATGGAGATGTCTAGGGAAAAAACAAGGAAGAGGAAAAAAAGTTACACAGAATCTATGCAGCACAAACAAAATCACTTTTATGGGTGCAGGAGAAAACTAATGCAAATCTTTTATCAGTAGAGCCTACGAGCCGTTCACATAATTTGCATTAACTTACAATTCTTGTCAACAAGAACACAATGGAACCCCAAAAGAATCCATCTGAAAGGGGTCAGAGAGAATGGATTCCTCTTTGGGGAGAAAAGAGAGGAAAGAACCAGTTTCTACAAATGTAACAGAAAGGTACAGGGAGAGGGGGGGAAAAAGGGTCAGACAACTGAACTTTAAACTAGGTAATGGAAACTACGAACAAAATAACCAGACAAATACAAACAAGAGGATAAAAGCATGAACTGCAAAGGGTGGAGGGTTCAACAGTGAAAAAGCGCCCATTCTTGGCACAATTACTCTAGAGACTACTTCAAAGGATCTAGCTAGCATAGAGAGCTGCTCTTTAGGTATCCAATAAGTTAACAATAGGCAATAAATAAATTCCATTATTTCTGAGGCAGTAAAAATTTTGTATAAAAATAGAAATGCTTTTTACAAATAAAATTTACAGGCCTGTGGCTTTCTTTTTTTATTATTATTAAATTTATCTCTCAAGAAACATCAAGTATTGTCACTCATTTTATTTTATTTTTTTATTTTAAACCCTGTAGCTTTAGAAACAGATCTCTAAATCTTTTTTACATTAATCCTTTCCAAAAAAACAAGAACTTAAAAAAAAAATGAAATATAAAGACGACCAGTGTAAAATCAGACTAATATATAACAATACGTTGATTTGAACTGAAAAAAAATCAGATCTTCTCAAAAAACAAGTTGATGTAGTGGAAAGACTTGTTTCAATTTTTGTTGCAAAATAAGTGCTTCAACTGGCATGAGGCCATTTTGTTTAACCTATAAACTGCTGGTGCCACCCTGGTAAAATACGATCCATCCATAGAAAACAACTTTTATTTAAGTGTGCTAATGGCACCAGGGTTCACAGAGTTAAATTGCACATTTTTTTTGTGTCTGTGTGTGTGTGCTGTTTGGAATTTCAAGACGTTTATTTTTGTTTCAAAAAGGAGATAAATTATGCTGCAAAACAAAATACAGTAACACAACTCAGTAATTACTTGGCAAGGAAATGGGAGCCAAGTGTAGTAAGGACAAGTGGGGAGATGGAAGTGGTAACTGTAAAAATAACTGTCTCTTGGTGAAGGTTGGCTCTATGTTCTTTCTTAACCCCCCTGCAGAGGACAGGTTTGCTCATGGGACTTACCCTAAGAAAGCTAAAATAAGAGCAGTAAGCATCTGGGGTTAAGATCAGTAAGGTTTGCTGTCATTTTTGGAGCGTTTCAGCTGAACCTTCAAGCGTTTCATGCCAATCTGAAAGCCGTTCATAGCCTGGATAGCAGCTTGTGCAGAGACCGGATTGTCATAGCTAACAAAACCTGCGAGACACAGAACACAGGCAGGAGAGAAAGAGAGGTTAGAACAAATGTCACAGGGCATTTTGTTGAAATTTTATGATTGCTATTTGTTTGACACATTTACCTCGCTTTCTATTAGTTCTTATCCCATTTCCTCTCCCATTTCCTTTTGCCTTCCTCTTTACCGTCATAATATTTCTTTACTAGCTGGGATGCAGTTGGCCAATTTTGGTGCAATGCAGTTTCCATTCTGTTATTTATCTACCTGCCTTAGAGACTGAAGATATTTATTACTGTAACACTTTTCAGTGTAGTATCTACATACCTCCCAGTTTTTTAGGAAGCGCTATTTAGGCCAGTCTGCAAAAGGGAAGCTGAAACAACAAGCCTGGTTACAGAATCAACCCCCAAACTGCCTAAACCCACTGGCAGCCCTGGGTGTGAGTTCATGTGTGCTATGGAACACTCATCTCCTTGGGCTCGGCCTAGGACAGTTGAAACATTAATATTTTGTAATTTTACAGCTCCTTCCAGTTCAAGATCTTAGGGTACCTTAATGTTAGTTAATTCAGTCTCTTGGTCCCCAAAGGGGTACACAAACATCAAAATTAAGCAGCATCATAAAGACAATGGTAGGGTTTGATGAGAACTCCAAGATCTGCTCCTCGCGTGTGAGCACTAACTAGGAGGATAATGCTTGCTTGGGTAATTCAGAATGGCTGGCCTGGCTCAGATTTCTTTTCCCTGAGAGACTGAAAATGTTCTGCTCATAATATATTCAAATCTCCCTGATTCTGGAAGCTCAAAGTTCATTTTCATATCTGGGCCTCCCACTTGTAATTGCAAAGCTCGCCTAACTGCTGCTCTGCCTCAGCTCGGGCTAATTATTACTGTACTCAGCCTGCTGTTATGCATCTGCTTTGAAATGCTCCCTCTTCTTTCCACTTGAATTTGCCTTAACATATATCCCTTCACTCTCTAAAGCATGGATGCCATGCACTTTGTCTTCAGTCCTAGCACATAGGCTTCTCAGTGCCTCTCTTTCACCAAGCAGCTTTATTTATTTGTGCTTGGTATCTGTGTACTTGGATTCTTAACCTCTTTTTACCATTACGTTAACCTATCCTTTTATGGCTCTCACACTGCTGTCCTTTTCCAATTGCAGAGTTAGAGTGTAAGTAGCCTTCCATACTGCATAAAATTCTCCCCCCTTATCAGGGTATCCTTGTCCAGCTGCTCTCCTTCATAGATCATCCCTGTGGCTTCACCTTAAATCAACTTCACCAAACTATTTAAGACTCTTCTCTGACAACTCAGGCTAACTTCTGTTCCTTCCACTCAAAACCACTTCTCATTTAAATCTCTGCAGACCTTCTCCTGGCCAAAGCCAATATGTTCTATCCATATTGTCCTGTGATTGATTATTTGTTACCTCCTTAAGGGATAATAAATGTTCCTCCATACCTTCCTTGGTTTTAGTAACTCTTGCCACTTCCTCATTTTCACCCCAAGATCATTTCCTCTTAAATTTATTGCCAAATCCTGAGGAGCTTAATCGCTCTCCTCCTTTCTTCCTTTCCCCTATTTGGTTCTAGGAGATCATGTCTGTTCACACGACTCCAATCAATATCTTAGCTCTATGTCCTGTGTCTCCTTCCACGGGCTCTAGGATTGCCTCAGGGATAGAAAAGGGAACTAGCACGACTTGAGAGGCAGCTGCAGCACTGTCCAGCAACTCCTACCTACCTTGACAATTCAGCATTTCCCCCTACAGCTTTCCTGACCTTCACTTTATTCTCTTAAGTGCATTTTACTATGAACTTATCATCACTGTAGTTCTTTTCCTTCATACCTAGCTTTATCCACCTGGACAGTAAGAAAGTGATCTAAACTAGTTACTTGGCATCTGTGGGTGGTGAATGAAGAGAAGGAAGCACACTGCTGACATCAGCCCCTATCATTCAATTGTAATTCTGATTCACAATTTGTCTCTTTACATAGAATGCAATTCCTGCATTAGCTTGTTACACTCTCATCTTCTTCCTTATTGAGAACCTTCATTTATAAATCTTACTGAGGTATCTGGAATTCCTTCCCTTTATTTGTATTTTTCTGATTGCATCCATTCATCATTATTTGCCTGAATTTTAAACCTCAGGTTACATGAAGTTGAAATGATGTTTCTTTTTAATTCTCAAAGACCCTGCGATGACAACTCTGATTTCTGTTTTATTTCTTTGTTCTAATCTCTATAATCAGGATAAATGTCATCATTCGAGTAACAATTTTGCTATAAGGCCAACTGCATTTCTGCATTGATGTAACTAGGTCCCCCCTCCTCTGCCTTACTTACATATCTCCTTTTTCTTATTCTAGGGTTTATGAAAGGCAAGAGATAAGCTTGAAGAGCGAAGCCCTTTGTCTGCTGAATCAACTAAAGCCCATGGAGCCTGTGAGAACTCATGGAAGAGCACTACCAGGTGTAAACACACTATCCTGTCATCCTCATCTCCATTTAATCCTTTGAGCATTCATTTTGGGTTTAACAAGAAAAGAAAATATGCCTAAGTCCTTTTTCTGCAAAGACAAGGAACTTTCATTTTGCAAAGCAGTTTTACATAAAGATTATCACTGTCTATCACTCACTCAGAATGAACTTTCCCTTCCCATTTCTGCCAGTGGACAGACTTGGATAATCTTTGCACCTTTTGGATGTTCAACCTCTTCTCATCTGTAATTTGACTTTCTACTCCTTTGGGCAGTAGATTGGAAACTCCAGAGTAGGAATCCCTAAGCATGTGCAAACTGTTACAATTAAATTACAACTATGATAACTACGGGCAGAAAGATCAAACCAAACAAATAAAAAACCCAAACCCAAACTGTACCAAGTGCAATGACCATTAATGATTCAGCAGAGAAATGAGTTATTCAGAGGCACTATTGTCATTGTTTTTGGGTGGGAGGACAGGAAAAAAAAAAAAGTTTTTTAAACACAAATATAGGACCAAAACAACAAATAGACAATTCTTGCTAATAAAGCTGAGGAGGTGCATGCAGACTATGCCAGTACACTAAGCTAGCAGGACTAATTCTGGCTTTGCCTGTGATTTGCAGCATCACCAAGTAGTCACCCACTGAATCAGAAAACTCAGCTTCATCTGTCACTTCTACTTTTTTATTTTTTTAAGCACAGCTCCCTCCCTGGTGGTAGAGTAACTGGGAAGGATGACTGAGAAATGGAAGTATCAGTGAAAACTGCCTAAAACCAAAAAGACAGAGGATTCCTCCATTTGTTAGGTGTTGACACCTCTATTTTCCTTTAAAGAAGATAACCTGGGTGCATCACTATAAGTTAGGCAATGGTGTAAAAAGGCAAATGTGTAAGAAGGTAATCAAAGAGTAAAAGAAAAAGCACAAAAAGCAAGTGTCGGAAACGATCTGATGAATTGAGCCACCTGCCCAAACTAATTTACATTCTTTCAGCAGTCACCACAATTGCTGCATTTCGATTAATGTAGCTTGATTTGACATTTCAGCAAGATTCCTGGAGACCTCAACAACGATTTTGCAACCCCAACACACTAACAGAACTGGCTCCAGATCAATGGGGAGTCCATTTCAATTCCACTTTTCAAATTTGCAAGAGCCTTGGGGACTACTTTAACCCATTGCAGACACAGGCTGGACTATACTGGTCTATTGAATAATTTTTTGTTAATCCTAAAGAGGTGATTGCTTCAAAAATGAACTGAAAGACTGTGGGAAAGTGCAGAAAGAATGTCACATTCTTTCTATGAACAGAATCAACTTTCCAAGTGTACTATCCAATCCTCTTTTGTCATATATACAGTTGCATTCCTTTACTCTGGGAAAGAATTGACACTTTTAAGGAAGTTCCACTATTTTATGTCAACCCTTATTAAACTCATGTTTAAGAGAGTCCTTCCTCCTCCTAAATCCTCCCTGTGTAAGGCCATAATTATTAGACCAACGCTCCAAAAGTTTACCACTCCCTTACATTTTCTGCTCCACTTCATCAAAGCACTGAACTGGTGCATCTCTGCTGTTCCAAAGACATCAGCCCTCCTAATCAACCCTAAAACTATTTTTATACCAACACATCATCTCCTCCTCTGCTGTGATCTAATTTTCTGACAGCTCAAAGTATTCTCTGGGAAACTTGACACCGACCTTGTGAGGCTCTCTTCATCCCTGCCCTGGGGTAAGGGGGATGCCACCTTCCATAACACACTGGAACCCACCCACAACAGCTGGGGCTGCATGTCTAGACATCAACTGTCTGCAAAATATTCTGAACTGCATGTACACACCATTCAGTCACTAATTGCAAAATCTTGTACTTAATTCAGAAGAAAGAAATTCCTGTAATGTGGAAGTAATGGGTTAAACATAGAGCTTTTTTAAGTGGCTCAGCTATACAATAGAGAATAATTAGGTACCCATAATAAGGCAATGTAATAGTACACTAAATGACATTCCCCCACATAGGGTGTAATTAGTTTCATGTACTTGACACATTCATGCGAGATGTCAGACTGGAAGATTATTATTGGGTTTTTTCATATCCAATTTTTAGTTAGAAGTAGTTTGTCTGTTCATCTTCCTGCTCATTTGAGGATTAACAGTCCATTATTTTTTGAATGATTTTCCAGTATGACATTTCTCACATTGCTGTTAATTTTCTTTCCTGGCCCCTTTTCAGTATAATGCATGTGGCTTTTACTATTTGATTTATTAAATTTGACATACCAAAGCACTTGCTCAAATTGGTCTGTTTGTCAATGAAGACTTTAGCAGAGATAACATTTCCAAAAGGCATGAACATCTGCAGAATGTCCTGGTCTCCAAACTCCTGGGGGAGGTGGTAAATAAAGAGGTTTGCCCCTTCTGGACCTTTAGGAAAATAAAATAAATAATAAAAAAAAAGAAGTATGAAAACAGCTATTACAAATGCTACATTTAATGTGTTTTTCCATAATACTTACTGAAGCTGATGGTCAGAAAGCATTTCACTTTCCAACTCTGAAGAAACAAAGGCAAGTGGATCATCAAAAGAATACAGCTGCAATGCAGCTCTTTAGAGCATCTCATCTCGAAAAGTGTTTACTTTGAAAAGTGTTTATTTCATAAACATAACTACAGAAGTAGTTAAATTCATTCTCTTTCTTCAATTTACATGAGTGTCTTTCAGTATAATTAAGGTTAGGAAAACATGTACAGAATGTATTTGTTCTCAAAATACCCCAAGAACTGCACAAGGAGCCCTCTGCAGCTTCCAATACCTGCACAGGGTTGTCAGTTTAATTCCAGTTGCAGGAACTTATGGAAATGAAAGGAGGTGAGCTCAGATTTGAGTACCGCAGATTTAAACTCAAAGGGCAAGAAAATGGTGCAGATAGGAATAAAAATAGTAGGAAGAAGCACACATTGTTTCTTAAAAGTCAGTGAAGTCAGTAAGAAAAAGACATTCAGAATTAAATTTGTACTGACTCATTTCAAAATGAGCTTTATTTTTTTTTTTATATGAATACCCCATAGAAAGCTCTGTCTCCTGGAAGAAGCTTTGTAAAGCAAGTTTTTAAAGAAGTTCAAAATTAAATAGTTGAGTTGCAATTAAGTGGCCTTAGACTTAGTTCACTTTGCTAAGAAAGGGGTAAACTCAAAGGTGTTTTGAATATTTTCCTTACAGACAAGATTTGAGATACTTACTATTAAAGGTGTAGGTTAAAACATTCATCCTAGTACTGAGAGGTGATTTTTTTTCCCCCTAGCTCAATAGCAGCACACTGGAAATGAGCAATGGATGCCAGGAAGAGTGTGAGATGTGATGCAGCCAGATGTGGCCACCCCATGCAGGCTCCAGCTGTGTAAGTGGTATCCAAAGGGAACAAGTATTTCTGCTAAAACCACACCTAGAATAGCCTGGTTACGTATTCCCTTGCTTAAAGGAACCTAAATGTGCCTCAGATTTGATGTCCTTGGTTTTCTGGAGAGGAAGAGGAAAGTGCTCATCAGATTTACAGAGTTCCTTCTGCAACAGAACCACAGAGCCTCACCTCTCCCACACAGAATCAGGCTGGCTGCTCTCTCTCAGCCTGAAGGAAAATGTAGCAAAGTTTTCCCAAAAGGAGGAAATAAATGAATTAGATATATTAAAAAAAAAAATAAATCTGGGGAGGTGGGGGGAAAAAAAGATGAAAAAAACTTGTCACTTAGAACTTTTTTCTTCTTGTCAAAAGTAAACTATCACTCCCAGCAAATAATATTCTTTAAAATAGTAGGAGAAAAAAGTTACTGAATAATATTTCAGAGCATATGCATGAGGCAGTTCACTGTGGTTCAGCATTTAATATTTATATAGCATTTTTCTCTGCTACTTGTTTATCCTCAACCACTTCAGACTCTTCACAATTCCATCAGAAATCATGGTAAGAGACAAAACATTGTTGTCAGTATTCAGAAGTGGAATTCACTCGAATTTAACCACCACCTCCTAACAGATACAAGATATATAAAAAAAATACTGTGTTTTAAAAGGGATGCTGGCAATTCATAAAACATAAAAAATAAGCCTAAAGTTGATTTGAATGTTTCTGAACAGAAAAAATTAAAATAGAAAAAAATCAAGCTGTCCTTCATTATGTATCTTGCAATGACACCAAATAAACAATTTTTTTCTGGTGTCAAATAGTCTATTGTCACTGACCAAAGGGCCTGAGGTGAAGGATAAATGCAGAAAACAAACAAACAAACAAACAAACAAAGTAAAAAGGATTTTAAAAATCCCCTTTCATTTTAAAGCTTTTAGCAGCAAATGAAGGAAAGACTTCAGAGAAAATATAAATTTTAACTCCAGCGTCCCTATACAATAACCAGCTGGGGGAATGCCAAATTTGTCTTCCTAGGAAACACATCCCATAACAGTACAAGATACTATTTCAAAAGAGGATAAAAAAGATTTCTCCTGAGGATATTATACTAGGTTTATTTCCAAAGCTTATCCTTGGCAAGAGCAGTAGTGACAACATAGATACAGTCTTAGAAAGCATGCAGTATTTTCCTGTCTTTGTAGAATTAGCTGGAAATTAGGACGGGAGAAAGCAATGAAAACAGAAACAACCCCCCTCAAAATGCCTGGGAAGTATGAAGGGGAACGGAAGAGGGGAAAAGGGTAGCCTCATTTTCCTAAACACCTTGTAATTAGTATTCATTTATTCTTAGCAATAGCTTCCTGAGGTTTATTTGCTGTTGGTGTGGGGAGAGGGGGGCAATCATTCACTTAGCTGCTTCCTCACAAGACCCACAATTAAGCAAAGAACCACTCAAAGTGAAAACGGATCTTGTCATTAGCTCAAAACCTTAATCAGATTAACTCCACTGTGAAGGAAAATGGAAACCAGAAGAAAAAATTGCATCCAGAGAGGGATGATTTTTGTTAGCGGCGCCTTTTTATACGGTAGCTGGTAAGTGCTTTTATATAAGGAAGGGATGGGTGGGAAAGTATAACTTGAAGGACAGATGGCTGAAAAGTGAAACGCATCAGAGGTTAAAGAAAGTGACAGTGCTAAGCGGGAGAAAACTGGAGGAAGAAGAAACCACAGATTAGACTGCCCGTGGCCTTCCACGAAGCCTCCACGAAGAAACAGATGGGCTGCTTGGGCTGGGCATGCTGAGTCAAAGGGTTAAAAAATTTAGGAATTAAAAATGTAGCCAGCAAGATGTAAGCAACACATCATATAGCAAGGCCTAACGTAATAATAAGATCAAAGAAGAAACTAAGGGTTTAATCATTACTACATAGGTATAGAGCAAGACAATCTATCATGTAACTGACACTTAGCATTGTAAGAAATCAGAAAACCAAGACTTTCAATGCTTGAAGCCAAAGAAAGAGCCTGGACCATAATCAAGGGGTCACAAAGACCCGGCAACAGGCCAAAATGGCGAGGAAGATGTCTTTACTTCCTCCCACACAACCACTGACTCAAATCAAAAGGACCACCGCCTCAATTAAAAAGAAAACTGAGCAACCGCAACCAACATCCAACTAATTTACATACAACACGGGGACAGATGATAAATATGTATAGGCGTGTTAGGTAACTTAATGAATATACATAATTTTTGGAAATAAGTAGAGAATCAAAGCTTTGTAAGCTCAGCACACGTCTTTAAGACCCAAGCCCACTGTGCTCCAGCGCTGCAATAAACAAATCAACTTTGGACCTCAAATTAGTTGGAAGATTTTTTTTGTCCGTCGCACACCTTTAGTGCTTCCTGCCGGCGTGGGCACTTACCTTCCTTCTGGCTGCCCGCGGCGCTCTGCTGCTGCAGCAGGCTCTGGCTGTAGAGGGTGGGCAGCGCGGCGGCCGCGTACTGCTGGATTCCTGAGTAGGCCTGGGTGAGCGCGTCCATCGTGCCGGCCGTGCCGTTCGTCAGGCCTGTAGCGCCGAGTCCTCCGTTCAGGGCCGCCATACCTGAGAGCATTTGAGCAACTTTACAAAAAACCCAACAATAGAGAAAAGAAATTGCACTTGTTCATTAGTGCTTTCCGAAAGTCGTTGGTATTATACGACACTGACAACGACAGCAGTGCATGCAGCTCGGCACTTCACCAAATGGGACTGAGGACAAAGAAACACGACTTTGGCATCAGGATCACTTCAGCACAAGGGTTGCACAGTCAAATGGACTCGCATGCAGCCTGCTACTGGCAAGTACTACAGCTCCGTGCTCCTGAGAGGCTCCCTGCTCATCCTCCTTGACACCTGAGCTTCTGCTGTGGGTGTCTGAGGCTGGCAGTGTGGGACCTATTTGACCTTTGTCCTTGTGAGATGGCCACTGGGAAAAGCAGCCTATGAAGAAACCTGCTCTCTCCAACCAGCTTCTTCAGCAACAGGCCATAACAACACCATATCAGAAGTGTTTTGCTGATACAGAGTAAGCAGAGGACCTTGAATAACTGCATTTTAAAACAGGTATTTTTCTACCTAAATGATTCTGTTATAACCCTCTGTACAATTACAGGCTTTGCCCCTTAGGCTAGTGGTAGAAAGATGGACTGTGATGCTCTTTGCTTCTACCCTCCTGCTCTAGTTACTCCAGTTGCTCCACAAGAGATGAACAGCAGCACGCCCAGGGTGACTAAAAATACTTCATCCAGACTAGGCATCTTTCATGAAGAAACAAAAGCATTTATTTCTAGCAATGTTTTTCTTCACAAGGGAAGCAGAGTACCTTTTTTTTAAACTTACAGCAATTCCACATCCTGATAAGTAACAGAGTAATTTAACTGGGATGGCTGCTAAAGAGGAAATTTCAGATGGGATTGCTAGCTGTGCAGAAAATGATACCCCTCATCCGTGCAAACAGTGTGGGCTGCATAAGGAGTTGTACTACTCTGATTTGATGGTGGACAAACTCCTGAGCTACAGCTTCCCTCCTTTGCTTCTGTTGCTCAGCATGGCTCCTAAATGAGTTATGTTGAAGTTAACAGCTAGCATGTCTTTCTGAAATTCCAGAAAAAGTGAATTTGCTGTTGGAAGCTGGGCATAGCAGGGTTCAGAGCCCTGCTCATCTTCCACACACCCAGCCTGTGTCAACCTGAGCACTGAGTCCAACAGGACTGAGAGTCAGGGCATGTTTTCCTCACATTTAGCTACCCCAGCTCCCCAGTTTCTAGGTGAACAGCTCACAAACAACTTCAAGGGCTTAACAGACCCATAGAGGTACAGAAGATCTGTCACTAGAAAAATGGGGGGGGGTGGGGGCACCCAGAATCACCAGCAATCATTTCTTAGACATTGTGTAATGTTTTGATTGGTAAAATGGTGGGTGAAGATGTGACTGGTGGTGTTATATTAAGACCCCAAAGTGAGGAACAGTAAAGGGAATGAAAGGGCTTAATTTCAGAGCAATAATAAGGGTTGGTAGGTAAATTGGGGGAAAGTGGGGAAATTAAGCAGAGGACACTTTATAGTAAATTAATAATTAAATCTATTAGACTGGGAAACAATCTTCAAGGATTATGGCAGAAACCTTATCACATGTGTAATTTATATACAGGAAGAATACTGCAGGGAATTAACCAGCATTGACAGAGGATAAAGATGCTGACCTCAGTATCCTTCTGCCTCTTATGTAGATTTGAAAAGAATATTCCTATGAGTCTCAAATAATCAGGACAATTGCTCAAGTGGCACCTTTTTGGCTCCACCAGAGTCTGTGCCAATTAAGAGAATTGTACTGCATAAATTATACCTTTTGATCTTACTATAATTTGTGTGACTAAACACTTGACAGAGATGTGATATTCTTAGCCTTTCCTTAATAAAATGTCTCACTTTGAAAGTAAGACTTCTCTTTCCCCTCCACCCCATTTCAGAGCATTGCTGTACCCTGATGGGAGGTACTGGCTGCCACTGCTTTGAACAAAAATCCCTGTCAGAGCTCAACAGACCCAAGTATTTCTTGTATAATGGTTCCAGTTATAAAACTGTACTGTGTTTGGATGGTGATGATAAAGGAGTGGTTTCTCTGAGAAGCTGCTGGAAGCCTCCCCTATGTCCTACAGAGCCAATGCCAGATGGCTCCAAGACAGACCTGCCACTGGCCCAGGTAGAGCCCATCAGTGACAGTGGCAGCATCTCTGAGGTAACATGGTAAAAAAGGAGAAAAAACCCTGTGCAATGGTAACTGCAGCTAGAGAAGAGAGGAGCAGGAATGTGTGAGAGAAATAGCTCTTCAGGTCGGTGGAGAAGGAGGGGCAGGAGCTGCTCCAGGGGTCAGAGCAGAGATTCCCCTGGTGCAGCCCACGGTGAGGCAGCTGTGTCCTGCAGCACATGGGGGTCCAGAGATCACCTGCAGCCCATGGAGGAGCCCACAGCAGAGCAGGTGGGTGCCCAAAGAGGGCTGTGACCCCATGGGAAGGCAGGACCTGTGGAGAGAGGATTGCACTGGAGTAGGTTTGCTGTCATTATTTGTGGGGGACCTGTTTTGGAGCAGCCTGTTCCTGAAGGGAAACACCATGGAACTCCATGCTAGAGCAGTCTGTGGAGTGCTGCAGCCTGTGGAAAGGGACCCACATCGAAGGAGCAGGTGAAAAACTCTCTCCTGTGGGAGGGACCCCATGCTGGAGCAGAGGGGCAGCGTGAGGAGTCCAACCCTGAGGAGGGAGGAGCTGCAGGGACAATATCTAATGAACTGACTGCAAACCCCATTCCCTGTCCTCCTGCACCACTGGGGACAGTAGGTGGAGAATTCAGGAATAAAGTTAAGCCTGGGAGGAAGGTAGGAGTGGGGAGAAGGTGTTTTTAAGATTTGCTTTCATTTCTCATTATTCTACTCTGATTTGATCGGTAATAAATTAGACGAATTTCCCCAAGTCAGGCGTGATCTGCCTGTGCTGGTAGTTGGTAAGTGATCTCTCCCTGCACTTAACTCATAAACCTTTTGTTGCATTTTCTCTTCCCTGCCCAGTTCAGAAGGGGGAGTGATAGAGTGGCATTCAAAATACTATAATAACAACAATAATAACAAAACCAATATCAATAATAATTTTTATAATAAATTATGTATAACATACAATATATTATATATTAAATATTACTACTAATAATAATTTGATCCCGAGGCCTAACTGTAGTCTGCTCTGATGTTTTGTGTCACTGCTTGCATGAGTGTACACACAGGACTGATTAAAGTAAAGGTTCCTGATAAAGCAGCTTGTATCTCTTTTATTAGAGTGTTGAAATAACTTGATAACAGAAGTAGCATTTGGATACCATGTTATCTTTCGTGAGTCATTGGCCTATTAGATAAACATGCTTTGTGTGGTAGTGGGCAGCATCCTCCCACTCCTTTCCTCTGGAATCAGCAGCACCTTCCCACCCAGACATCAGCCAGACAACCCTGCCCACAGCACTGCTCTCAGGAAGGGCACAGCTACTGCTGCCACAGCCCACGTGTGGCATACACCTCCCTCCTGAGCAGTACAGAGCTGCAGAAAGTGCCCAACACTTTTTCTGTCCTTACATTTTTATGAAATCTGCAAGGCCCAGCTGCTGTTACACATCTCTGCCATCTCTTTATTATCTCTACCAATACACCTCAGTCACACACTGAACTCTGGTCCCTTCCTCCCTTCTGTGAAATAACCTTTTGGAGCCTCTCATCTATGGCCTTCTACTTTTCTGAGTTTCTCTACATAATACAAAAGCAACAAAGCTTGGCAAGTCCAAAGGTTGCTCAAAGTGATTTTCAAGCACCTTCAAATCTGTCATGAATAGTTTTATCTCTGTTTTACAGATGTAAATAAGGGGGCAAAAAGGCTAAGTGACTGCCCTGGGGTCACACACAAATACTGTGCCATAGCTGTTCAGTATACTGAAAATATGGTCTTCTTTCTTAATTGCAAAGAATCATTTCCTCCCTCTTCAGTAGTTTTTCCTCATAACTCAAAATTCTTTTGTTACTTGGAATTCTTAAATTTACATTCTCAAAGCAGACCGTCTAATGTTTTGCCATTTAAAGTTTTAGGTGCTTCAAGAATATCCGAGGGAAGACTGAATACCCACACCGAGGTAAAACTGCTGCCAAAACCTTGGAGACACTTAAACTTAGCATACTCCACTTTATTTAAGCCCTCCAGACATCTTTTTAAAATGCTTCTCTCTACACTGACAGCACTATCAGCCTCCATAGTTCTTTTCATGGACCCAGACAGGACAGAGAAAACAGATTAAAGTCTTCTAGTGTACTCAGCATGGAAGATATTCTCACATGCAGGGCAGGACATGGCTTAGGCAGAAGAGCATCTCTTCAAACCTCTTTTCAAATCAATGTCCAAGCCCAGTGCCACCTTCTGATTCATTTTTGGGTTAAGCTCTGCTTGACTTGTGCTTTGGATTTTCTAATTCTAATTTCTAATTTTCTAATTTCTAGAAGCATGTCACTAAATTCCCAATTTGCTGCACAGTTATTTCAGGAATGCCTATGGCCAGTGGATATTTCTTACAGGCCTGCTTGTGACCACAGGATAAGCCATGTCAGCACAGAACATCAGACTTACTGAACGTGAGGTTTCCCAAAGGCAATATCCCAGGTGGGTTTGACTGTGAATGACTGAGTCAGACATGGTCATCAGGAAAAGTCCCAAATTGTCATTAAAATAGACAGGGGAGGTTATTGTAATTTGAGCAATGCTTCACTATCATCAGCATCATGAGTACCAGAAAGTGATAATCAAATTCCCTTTTGAGGGAAACAGTGCCTTATTGCTGAGCTGTGTCATGGGGAAGCAGTTTCCCCTCTTTAGCTCTCTCTCATGTATGTATATACATAGACAGACATACTCACACACATTTTGTAAGCACTATACACATATCCATAAAAACAGCCATGAAGAAGATTTGGGACGGCAGTCACTGTCAGTACAAGTCCATGGAAGCAATGGTGACTTAAAACAAACTGAAATTTGGTACCAGGTTGTGAATACATCAGTAATACTTCAAATGACACATGCAGATAAGTTTGCACACACATCACCTCAAAATACTTGCTGAGAAAATGTAAACTCTTTTCTTGCAGCCTAGCAAGGAGTGCAACAGAAGGGTTCCCACACAATGAGCTCACAGGATTCACTCCTGCTTGGTTTTGATGAAGGGGTACGTTATGTTGGAGTGCTCCAACGTGCCTGGAGTTTTAGTACTTGTGGAGGGGAAGGAGTAAGATGTCACATTTTGCCCTTGATATTGTGATTTTTTTATACACCAAGTGAAGCACAATGATTGTTAATCAGAAAGGAGATTTAATGGTTTCTTACTCATGACAGGGTAGAGTTCACAAGGGGAGAGGAGGTAAGTTAGCTTTCTATGCATGCCATTTCCAGTGGCTTGCTTTGACACTAATGGAATGAGAAGAAAGAAAACTAACATCTGCCATTTTGGGACCTAATACTCATTTTTCTTAAGTTGTCCTTGACTTGTATTTACAAAGAGTTTTTTTTTGTTTGTTTGAAATGCACATGTCCTTGCCAGAAGCAAGTCCTGTTTTACACAAGACCCCATGCAACCATTCAACATTGCTACATGGACATCCATAAGCCCCCTTCCTTCCCAGCTCCCAACAACGCCAACCAGAGATCACAGAACAAAGAGATTGGGTGAGCAGCCAAGTAACAGTGACAGAAAGGACATCATGCAGAGCATCAGAGTGAGCAAGAGATACTGAGGAGGACACCCATTCCTGAGGGTACATTCTGATGGGTCATGAACTGGCATTGACCAAATAGATTCCTTGCATTACAAAAGGAAATGCAAGGAGCAACAGCAGCTAAAGAAAAAAAAGAGGGAGGGGGGAAAAATGCAGCTAGGCAAATCTCTTCCATTACAGGCAAAGGTGAAGTCATCATAGCAATAATAAAAAACAATAATAATAATAATAAAAAAATCCTTCTTCAAGAAAATCTTGACCAAGGTGAAGAACAAAGAAGAATGTTCTAATAACTACTGGCATGTACTTAGCTGGAGATGCCAGGGTTTGTTAAGATGTCATAGGATAGGTGTGCATGCTCTGGCATTACAGGTGGCAGACTGCATGTTCTCCTATACTTGCCAATTAAAAGCCAACGACTTGCCTTCATTTTTTAAGTACATTGCTCTTAAGTCAATTAGATAATTCTTACAGACATTTTAAAGGACTGCCTCTGTGGCAAACATCTTTCTTAGCACTACATTTCTGAGTGAGGTTTTGTATTGGGGAGATACACCTGTTGTCAGACTCCTGCAATGAAAAAGGAGCCACTCCTATAACCTAGACAACCCAAATCCCCCATGACAATTCTTTTACCTTCCTGCAAGAAGAGGAGTCTTTATGCAGGGACACAAGGAAATTCACTTTGCAGAACAAACTGTGTGAAAGTAAAAGACTCCAGAGAACTACATACGTAGTAGTAGTATGGAACTGAATCAACTCGACCCCCTTATTTGGTGTAGAGGTTAAAAATCATATTATCACTTTACAATTGATAGTTTTTGTGGCATGATTATTGGGGAAGGCTGTCCACCACAGCAATAAATACTCACTGTTTACGGTACCTGCTAGTGCATTAATATTATTCAGTCCAACAGTGGCTCCAGCCAGTCCTTGGAGAGTACCCAGAGAAGTCAAAGAATTCATGGCCGCACCAGCTGTGGAATTAGCAGTTGATGCAGCCACTGAAAGGAAAAAAAGCAAAGCAAAATTAAGGCAATTAAGTTTGTTTATTTTATTTGATCACACAACAGCTTATTGTCACACACAGGAGCACAACAGGGATACTTGCTAGGAGAAAGAAAAAAGAAAATGAGGCCGACAAGACCAAGACATTAACAGTGTGATTGTTCAAGGGAGGTGTTGATGAGTCTAGAACTGAAAATACTAGACCACAAAATTCAGCACTGTGCTATTATTTGCAAATTTAATACCAAACCAATGTGTGTGGGATCAGACACTTTCTCAAAAGTCTGTTGATCAACCTAGCAACTCAGGCTGATCAGCTAACCAGGCTTTTGGGATTTTGCCACACACCTCAAAGTCCATCATTAAACAAACAAGCATTACTCAGTAATTTTGTTATACAACAGTTTACTGTTCTGGGCCCCAAAAGTTCTAAGAGTAAGTTTAATTATCCCAAGGGAAGACACTATGCTCTAGGACACTGTATGAACTTCATTTAGAGACCTGAAGATTGGGAAAAGAAGATTGACCAGGCAAATACAAAATCTAACTACCATTCATTTAATTGCAGGCCTTTATCCTGGCCTTTGCACATAGATAGTAATGTATATGCACCTCTATGATACTGTATGCATCCCCAAAAGCTCTACCAGAGGGGAAAAGGTGAAAAAAAAATGTCCTTGATGCTACAGTGTCAGGGGAATGATGAGGGTGGGTGAATTGGATCCATTTGAATTAGGTGTGTTTAGGGATAGAAAGAGACTTACTCTTGTCATAAGAGAGTAATAAAGAGTCATCATTTGGTATAGGTTGGGTGAACTAGAAATACCTGTCTGTCCCACAAAAGGGCCTTGAATAACCAGTGCAGATGAAACACTTAACCCACAGGTAGGTAAAGGTATACCAGGTGAATCACACTCATAAAAGCTGCAGAAGCAATAAGGTTTTTAGCTCTTGTCCTAAGCCCTACTTTTGTGTATAAGTCATAAAGATTTCCTTTTTTATTTCTGTTATAAAGTTGGATTATCTTAGGAAAAGTGAACATTTAAATTCAGAATTTTGTTGATGATGTACTGGAGGCACATCACATCTACAACCAGGCTTTTTTTGCTCCTGTTCATTACCTAGCTATGAAATAGTTAAGACCACTTTTATTTGATGCTTTTTTGGGCTGTCAAACACATCAGATTACTCAGTGAACCCTCAAGAAAGTGAAGTCTCTAGAGCTGACAGGATCCAGTAAGGAAAGTAGGAGGTAACTTTTTCACTCCGTGGGTAAACCTTGAAGCTCTAACCTACAAATAACCTGCCTTTGCAACATTAAGACCCACTGAAAACAAGTTTCCACACTCTTGGGGCCTCAAAGTACAAAGAACATT
Source organism: Polioptila caerulea (assembly GCA_013397295.1). Classification (NCBI taxonomy): domain Eukaryota; kingdom Metazoa; phylum Chordata; class Aves; order Passeriformes; family Certhiidae; genus Polioptila; species Polioptila caerulea. Next base: position 80,890 of record VYXF01009993.1, on the reverse strand, counting down.
CTTGCTGTGAGGGAAGAGAGATTTCCAGACTGTTATGCAGTCCTTGTCTCTTAGCATCTGCAATGTTAACTTGAATAATTTTATATGTTGCAAACAGAAGCAGCTTTGATTATTCAATCTGTCCCCACAAAGCAATAAGAATCCAATAATGTCCTTGATTAAAAAAGTAATTAAAAAACCAAGTTAGAAACCCCCACATTTTCAGATGATGTGGGCACCAACAGAGAAGAGAGGGAAAAAACAAAGTGAATTCCCTGTGACCAACACTGGTCTGTGTTTCTGTCAATGTTCATCAGCAAATAATTTAAATGAAGTTTATAAAACTCAGATCTGAAGAATTAATTTTGACTGGACTAAATTCCATTCATTTTCTCTTTTAGAGATTATTACCATTTTCTCTTGAGGAAACACATATAGTTAAGAAATGAGAGAAATGGGGACTAGGAAACTGCCTGTAAATTACATTAAAGCTGGGGGCAAATAGCTCCTGTGAACAAGAGCCATATGCTTATGGATTGTCAACACATCTGTTGGAGAAACCAAGAAAAATCTGCTTAAAACCTTCCCTCTTATGCAGCCCAGAGTGAATTATGGAAGCTCTTACTCCTGGCTGCTCAAACACATGCTCCAGGGATGTTCAGTATCCGGGGCCAACATCTCTCTTCTTCTTTTTTTGGTATCAAGTTTCTCTATTTCACCAGGAAAATAAAGAGCAGGTGCCTCAGTGCTTCTCCCACCTGAAGCTGCAATGCAGATTATCTGGTTTGCCTGAATAAAGGCTCGGCACACACTCACTGTACAATACTGGTTGGAGCTCTAAAGCACTCAGGAATGAGGGTTATGCTGTTGTGGTATTTCTTCTGCTTAGCAGTGATCTGCCTCACAGATGCACTGGGACAATGCTCTTTCCTCTTTGGCTTAATATTTCTTTGAGAAGAAAGAAACTGAACATGCGTGTTTTCCACCATCATATTAAGCAAGGGGTGAATAGAAATGAAGGGAACTCCTTTTTTTTAGGGTGCTTGGAGAGATCAAGCAACCTCTGCATGAGGCTTCCTGAGAGACCTCACACTAATTGATTGAGACCTGCATGTATGAAAAAAAGATTATGACAGTGATGAGCTAAAATATTACCATAAAGGGACTATAAAAGGTCCAAAATATTACAGAGGAGAAAATTTCCAACAAAATGCTGTATAAAACCAAAAGATGAAGCAATGGCATGCCTTGTCCCTCAGAAATCTAAAGGAAGATGAAACAAAAGTTAAAAGGTCCTACAAGACAAGTGTGAAGGCACAGACTAGCTGAAAGTTTTTACTTCGTGTGCTCCCAGATGAAATCCTTCTAAAGACAAGGACTATGCTTCTTCTGTTCTTTGCCATTTTCTATTTCCTTTCAACAAAAAGATTGTAACATATATTAAACTGAAGGGAAAGAAGAAAAATCACATGCCTTGTGGTAACAGCAAATGACTGCACTACTTTGGGGGAACCTGTATAACTCTCTTGTGTCAGCAAAACTCTCGGGCTTCACAAATGCTCAGGGTAATGGCAAAGGAAGAATAATTCACTGTCGGAATATCTTCTATATTTATGTCTTTTGGTTGTCCAGAAGACAAAAATAAATTGTCTACCTACATAATTTATAAATTGGGTTTTACCAGGTTCCTCTGACATCAAATAAATGGAAAAAAAAAAAAATCCCTACTCCCTCCAGCCTCCACACCAGAACATTCACAGAATCACAGAATGTGCTGAGTTGGAAGGGACCCACAAGGTCCTCAGGTCCAACTCCCGACCCTGCACAGGACACCCCAAGAGTCACACCATGTGCCCAGGAGTGTTGTCCAAACACTTCTTGGACTCTGTCAGGCTCAGAGCTGTGACCACTGCCCTGGGGAGCCTGTTCCAGTGCCCAGCCATCCTCTGAGTGAATCTTTTCCTGATATCCCACCTAAACCTCCCCTGACACAACTTCAGGCCATTCCCTCTGTGGTAACCACAGAGAAGAGTTCAGTGCCTGCCCCTCCTCTTACTGTGCTTCCTCCATTTAACTGATGAAATTTTCACTACCATCTTCAAGCTTCAAGCCAAGAAACTTGGACTTTGCTTAATATATTCTTTGACAGAGTTCTCTTTGAGAACATGTTTTTATTTGGAGTGGTTGCTCTACACAATACAGATATTTAACTAGTAATGCAGCCATGGAGATTTTTGAGGCTGGAAGGAGCTGGCATTTTCAAATGTTCCCAAAACAGTCACTTCTGCCTATAAATGGTTATAACACCTTTTAGGTCAATTTGTTGGTTTTTTTTAACAGAAAAATGAACTAGCAGTGAGCCATTTCTCTTTTAAATTTCAATTTAAATAACACTTCAACACAATTCTTAAAAAGTATGCCAACCTAGAAAAACAACAGGAATTAGCATAGAAACTTTTGGCCATTCTTTTGGCTAGCTTATGTCAATAGAGTAATTATGATTTACATCATCTGGATTTGCCTCAGCTGGAAAACTAGATTCAGGATAACAGCATCTAGGAAAGGCAATGATGTGTAAATATTTCTTTGGCTTTGCTACACACACTGTGGATGGAATTAATTTCCCCACCTTTGGCAGCCTCATTGTTAGTTTAAGCTCATCTAGTCAAAACTAGACTGTTCCTGAAATTTAAAGACCTCCAATTCAGACACCCTACCTTTAGATTTCTATTTCAGGTTGGGCTGAATTGCCCTAAAGAGCACATGGATGAGCCCAACTACCAGAGGCTACTGGTGTCTTTCCCAGTTTTCCCTCAGACTTCTTGTGCTGCCCTGGATAAAGCAATTGCTATGATTTTTGTTGCAAGACTTTCTGCCTCTTCACAGCTGCTGCCTTTCTCTTAGCAATCTGTATCTTGGAGGCACAGGCAAGTGCCCTTGGTAGAGCTTCTTGCTGTACTGAAACCACAGACCTATGCTTGTCTGCAGTACAGCCCTGGGCAAATCCCACCCCTCTCATGTCTCAGGCCAGTTTATAAAGTGAATCATAGAATCAGAGAATGGTTTAAGTTGGAAGGCGTCTTTAAAGATGAGAAATGAGTGATCTTCAACTAAACCAGGTTGCTCAAAGTCCCATCCAACCTGACTGTGACTGTTTCCAGGGATGGGGCATCCACCACCTCTCTAGGCAACCTGTGCCAGTGCCTCACCACCCTCATAATAAAATTTTTCTTCCTTGTATCAAGTCTAAATCTACCCTCTTTTTAGTTTAAAAGCATTTCCCCTAGTTCTACAGACCCTGCTAAAAGGTTTGTCCTGATCTTTCTTGCAGCCCACTTTAAGTACTGAAAGGCTGCAATAAAGTCTCCCTGGAGCTTTCTCCAGGCTGAGCAACCCCAACTCCTTCAGCCTTTCCTCACAAGAGAGGTGTTCCATCTCTCTGATCATCTTCAGGAATCCCTTCCCCACAGTGGAGGTTGGGGTCCAGGAAGACTGCTGAAGACAAGGAATTAAATAACCCTCCCTCTGACTGCTGCACTGAAGGAAAGGACCCATTCCAATCACACACGTGCCACTATGTTTTAGCAGAGAAATGGTTTGCAGTGTATAGTCAGGCTCATTCTTTCCTTAATTTTTTTTGGTAAAGGTCTAAGTAATCAAAAAAAAAAGTCCAATGACGTCTCAGCAAAGTCCTATAACACAAAAAACCCTGGATCTCTTGGAAACTCCCTGCTATATGTGCTAACTTGGCACTATTTATGGGCAGTGTAAACTGTGCACTTCTCCATCCCTCTCTACCTTGTCCTCTTTGCTTCCTCCTCTTCCAACATGGGCATCCTGTCTGGAAATGATACAAAAACTGCAAGTCTTGGAGTAAGATACTAAGCACGAGGCATTATAAACATGTGAAGTTTATTATTGGAAACATTATTTTAGTTTTAGGGCAGGACTCGTGGAGAGAATGGGCAAAGAAAAGCACGGGCAGCTTCAGCTCTTTGTGGGCATGGAGAGTTGCTCTGCAGCCTGCCAAGCCCATCCATGTGAAGAGCAGCTATAATGTTTCTGGAGCAGAACCAGATTTCTCCTGCTGCAGGGCTTCAAGGTAGCTCCAAGACTGGCTTAACTATGCTGGGATTTTCCACACACTGATCCACAATGGTAACTGTGTCAGCCCTGCTGACAGTTTTCCTTTAGGCAGCCCTTGGTTACACTCCACAGTTGCCTGTCACTGAGAATGCATGGCACAATATGAAGCTCAGTGTTTAGTCTGATTTCAGCCACTTGCTTATCATCACTCACCTGTGAATCACAACTTTGTTCTTATTGTTTTACCTAATGGAGGGTTGAAATAAGTCAGTGTTCAAAGTACTTCTTTTACTCCAGTTAAATGATGTAGTAGTGCACCAGGGATCAATACTGCCCACAAAATTTAGGTTCAGCATCTCTGTGACTAAGCATGAGAAGCTGCAGAGAAAATGTTCTCTTATTGAGAGTCCAGAATCCCCTTTCTTGTACTGATTTTGGGTGTATTTCTGATTTTCTGCTGCCTTCCTAAGCTCAGTGACTCCAAGGGCCAGATAAAATGGATCTGACACTGGTGCTGACTAAATGGCTGCCATTCAGAGGGATTCAGATGGGCAGAACTGGCCAACATGAACCTAATGAAATTTAACAAGGACAGATGCTAAGTCCTGCACCTGGGGAGGAATAATCCCTTTCAGTAACACAGCAGGGGATGGATGGGCTGGGGAGAAGCTTTGCTAAAATGGATCTGTGGGGGTCTTGGTGGGAGGTGACTATGAGCCAGCAGCATGCACTGGCAGAAAAGAAACCAAACAGCATCCTGGACTGTGGGAAAGAAGTCAGGAGATGCAGGTTTCCTCTTTACTCAGTGCTTGTTAGATCACATCTAAATACCACATGCAGATTTGGGCTCCTCATTGTAAGGAAACAATGATCAGGGGCAGGGAGCTCAGTGGAAAGTCAGAAAGTTGGTCAGGGGCTCCAGCACTCATCCTGTTAGGAGCTGGGCTTGCTCAGGCTGGAGAAAACACAGCTTCAGGTGAACCTAAAGCAGCCTCCCAGTGCTTAAAAGGAAGTCATCCACTAGCAAGACCAATAGGACATGGAGGGAAGATGAGAAGTACATTGAAACAAGGGAGGTTCCATTCAGATATAATTACAAACATTTGTACTGTGAGGATTGTCAAGCACTGGAACAAATTACCCAGATTGCTCCATCCATGTCCTTGGAGGCTTTTAAAACTTGTTTGGATCAAGCCCTAAGCAACCTGATCTCACACGAGCAGGGAGTTGAGCCACAGATGTCCTGACCGACCTTCCAACCTCAATTATTCTTTGGGAATTAGAGCAGAGTAGGAGAAAAGCAGAGACAGTCAGCTCACACTAAGGTAGAATGAAAGAGGCTGAAGAATGAAGATGTGCTGACAACTAAACAGCAGAACCAGTTTCTGTTCTTGGGTCTGTTTAGAGAAACAGAGGTTGATATTAAATATGCCACTTAACTCTCATCTGTGGTTTTGATTTTTGGCTGCCACAACTATACTTTGTGGGCAAAGTTTCTAGGACCCAATCTACATCTAACCAAAAAAGTTCTGACCTTGGATCTTTCCTTGAGGTTTTAGATTCCTCTTAGAATAAGCAATGTGCAACAGAAAATAAAATCACAGTAGAAGAATGGAAAGAAAGGATATACAAAAGAAATCATACAAAGAGTAAAGGCCAGTAAAAAAAGAAAATGATAAATAATATTTCTAATAGCTCCTCAGTCAGCAACAGAAAAAAATTGTAAGCCTTTATAAGGGAATTATAAGGACAAAAGAAAAAGAAATATAAAACTAAAAAAGTAGAAATCTCTAATTTTAGCCAGCTGAATTTAAAATCTTTGTTTAGTACACAAAATCTCTTGAGTAAACAAAATATGCCTTTGTCCCTTGCTTAGTCCAAGAGGGATAATAAAGCTAAGAGACAACACTGGATTTAAGAATAATCAGATTAAGGCTGTGTTCTCTGTTTTCTTTCTAATCTTCAGATGCAATAACCAATGATGTTTGGAACAGCGTCTTGAAAACTGTATCTAAACACGAGGAACCCCTGCTGGCCTGACAGAAAGACTAAAGATACTGGACAAAGTTTTGTTGTGTTGGACAAAGTCTGTGCAAAGCTTCTGACTTTGGTTTATATTACTTTAGTTTTGTGGTGGTACTCTCTCAAACAGAGAATGGCACCGAGCTGTGGGAGGCTCTTATGTAGATGGGAGTCTGGACCACCAAGCTGGGGTTAGGAGGGATTCTGCACAGATCTGATCTTACATGTTTGAGGTCAATCAAAAGGTGTGTTACCTTTGGGTAGCACTAACACCAACTGGCTGTTTTGAAGAGATGGAGGCCACACAGTTTTCTCCTAAACACACAAATGAAATGTCTTATGGAAAAGAGGAATGATTCAAATACAGTAATGCTGGAGCTTATGAAATGAAATGAGGATTATAAACATGGTGTGGGGAGAAGTGGGCAAGTCAATCATGGTGCCCATGTGACATTGCTCTCAGGAGTTTGCAGTGGTGTTTCTGGCTGAAATGAGCACATTCTACGGGCTCTGACTGCAGAAGGAACATTTAAAAGGGGAAGAATAATTAAGCAATGACAGAGGCATCATCATTATTAGATAATCACAACCCAGGGGCATTAGCAAACGTTGAGTGTCTCTAATCCCATGGGGTCTAATTATTCTGTGATAATAACCACACCTCCAAGTTTTAATTTATTCCTGTGGAGAATCTGGAGGGGGAGGGGGAGAAACTGGGGCATTTTAATATTTTTGCTAGAAGAAGATGCAGTTGGCCTTTCACTAGGGCTCATCAGTATTCTAATCTAACTAGCATGTGTGATTGGCATTAAATTGTCTGCCCTTTACAGTGATCTCCAGCCAATCCAAGCATCCACCCTTGCACAAACTGGTGGCCTCCCTGTTGCTGACAGTACCAGCAGTTCCTGGCTCTATTTCTCAGGGCAGAGTTTGGCAAAGGTGAGGCAGATTTTTCTCATCTGGAGAGGTGTATTTTCCATGAGGTCCTCTGACAAACACATTGCCATCTGTATGAAGAAAGAAGTAAAAACTTGCACATTTTCTGGTATCTCGGAAGTGCTGTCTGACATGTCAAAAAGGAAGATTCTAGGAAGTTTAAGTGCTCTGCTTGTGCTTGGATAGGATAAAATTAAAGTGACAGATGTACTCCAGGGAAAGAGCACCAGAAAAGCAAGTGAGCAAGAAAGAGTCAGGGGAAACAAGAATGACAATATAGAAAGACATACAGCAATATCACAGCCTTTCTCCAGTAAGTCAGTGCCCCTCTGCTTCTTCATTATTCACAGGTGAACTGTGCCCACGAAAGATTGTCCATTTCTTCTCAAGGAATAGGGAAAGAGAAGCAGCAGTGAGCAAAGGAGGAAGGGAGAATGCCATGCACTCAACATCTGGTCCCTTTTCTGTATCTGTGTGCATGCATGTGCAAATGAGAGAAAGCATGACAGAGAGGGAGAGTAGAGGAAGGAGTCTTTCCCCATGGTAACCCTTCTGGTTCTGGCTTTCTGAAAACAGGTTTATATTTTATGAAGTCCTTTGTGAACATTGAATTATATAAGAATAAAAAAACCCAGAAAACATAACCTCAGGACAGAGGTGAACCAATTCATTCAAATTCTTAGTAAATTCAGAAGCCAAGGCCTTCAACAATGGGAGAATAACTTTAGGCTTATAAATTCATACTATTCAGCACTGCATGGGTTTTTGAGAGCTAAGAAAGCTTGGGAGACATGAAAATCAGGGACACTAATTTTAATCACTTGTTTATGTCCATACCTAACTTGACATTTATGATTGTCATGAAATTGCAGAGTCTACACCATGGACCTTCCACAGCAGTGCAAAGAAGGAGGAGAAAACAGAGCATGCAAAGGTGCTACAGGTATGGCAGACAAACTTATCAGTTGGTTATTTTTGTAGTTTTCTAGTCCTCTGTTCCATAATTTTCCTCCAAACCTATCTATCTAGCAGAAGTTATATTAACAAACAAGGGTTTATTGATTTGGCATGTCTTTGTGAACCTAGGCTGGTTTTGTGAATTTTGGTGTTTAAGGGCACATTTTCCTGTGAGCTTTTGAAGATGAAGAGAGAGTGAGTAAAAAGCAAGTTAATATTCTGGGCCAATTCCACGCTGATGCTTCTGTTTTGTTGAAATGCATTTCTCAACGAAGACCATCCACCTCTAGAGTAAACTACAAGTTGTACCTCAACACTGTGCCTACAACACGTTGTGCATTCACCCCAGCACACCACAATGAAAAATCGCCTTTGGTTTTGGGTGGGAAGTACTTTAGAGTGGCTTGGGAACAGAATAATAATGCACAGTCGACTGGCTTGAGTTCAGCTTCAGAGCTGACCATCATATATCTCCAACTGTAACTCTAACTGAAATCAAACCAAATTGAATCACCACAATATGAGGAAAACAAAGAAGAATTACTGAGCACTTATGACTCTGTTTTACTCAGTGGGGCCAAGGGCTGTGGCTGTGCTCGTTGAAGCACCACTGAGTTCACATCAAAGCCATTACTACAGGGAACTTCCAGCTGTGCTCTCATGTTTATTACAGCTATCTCACACAATTTGGAGCAGGCTATTGTTCCGAGATGCATGCCCTGATGCTGAAATGACCTCCATGTGGAGCCACTTCAGAATACAGCCACTTATAAATCACTTTCCAAAGAATTTCTGATCTAAAATCAAGAAGACTTTACTGAGGCCAGGATCTCCTGCCTGGAGTACAGGCTCCTTCACATGGCCCCTGGTGTGCCTGCAACATCTTTGACACACTTTCAGCACTAAGCTTTGACAAACAACATGCAATAGCACCTCTCCATTAAAAAAAAAAAAACCAAACCAAAACAACAAAACCAAAAGAAAGAAAGAAAGAAGAATGTCAGCAGAGTCCAAGGCTATCATTCAAGGTAAGCAATGTTTTTGTTCTACAAGTGCTTACCACATGCATATATGCCAATTCAAATTCTAGTATGTGGGAGAGGATGCCCTGATTCCTCTTCTTTTTCACCTCTCATATATCTGTCTTAAGATCAGGTAAACAGTCCTTGGGAGTTTTTTGTCTTTCCATTGTAACAAGATGTTTCTAAAAACTTATTTCCTTCAGACACTTAGGAGTCCTATCCATGGTATTCAAGAATAGAGATGAGCAAAACTATATATTGAAAATCTGAGTTTGTAGTGCATCCTTAAGGTGTGTGCAATTTATTTCCATGGCAGATGGGTTTCTGGGGGGGACGTGCAAGCACAACCTTACTGAAATTGCACGTCCACAAAATGCGGTTGTTCACCCCTGGGAGCTGCAGAACTTGAGGATTATCTTGCCTCATGTAAAATTACTCAGCCAGGTCCTTTGCAGACCATTTGTAAAGTCATATTGAGTGCACTGTGACACTGGTTCTATTCATCCATATTACACATTTTTGTTCTGCAAACAGCAAAGGCAGTTCAGGGTTTGCTTTACTTGGTTTTGAAACTCATGCAGTTGTTGGAGGTATTTTTGTTTGGCCATTGCATAAAATAATCCAGTAGCCCCATATTAAAGCAATTAGTTCTTTTGAGAGAATGTTAAAATAGTTAGGTTAAGACATAAACAGTAATAAAAAATAGAATTTAAAAAAAAATTAAATCGTTATTTTTTACTCTTAATTTTAATTTTTCTGCCTTGGGTAAACAGACTGGGAGTATCCATGGACACAAGCACAATCCAGTAGGATTGAAGGAACAGTGTTGGCAGTAGTTGAAAGCTCCTTCAAATGCATGAGTTTTTCTAAGATTTACATTATTTCCTGGGTATTATGAACTGCAGCATTTTCTGGGCTTGTAACTTCTTGCAAGATATATTACATATAAGCTCACATATCTACCTGTGTAGGCAAGCTGATACTATCATCTTTCTTTAGTAGAAAGCAACCCTGAATGAACTTCAAATAGTGCCTCCAACAGAAAGAAAAAATTGTGTTTTTTTTTTTTTTCAAGCTAGGATTCTTGTAGCTTGAAACAGAGATTAGGAGTGGGGTAGAGAGACACTTACAAAATATAATGTATTATACGTGTTATTTGTATACTGCAAGCAAAGTAAATCCTGAAATGTGCTAAGGCAATGGATTTAATACTTTAGGAAGATGATAATGTAATAATGTTTAAAAAACAAACATGTCTGCTGTTGAATTCAATCCTACTAATCCATGGTTTAGTACTGTATGCTGCTTCCTGAAAGAAAAAAAAAACCAACAAAATCCTAAAAAAAATTAACTAGCACAATGCTTGACTGAAAATATGCACACGTTTCTGTCCTTTGGTATTAATGGAATTCTGAGGAAACAGCTGGAGATTTCTGTGCCAAAAATTCATTAATTCATAATGTTGATTCTAAAACAGATAAGGAGCTTTTACCAAAATGACCCCCACAGTTGTCAGGCAGCCTCACACTGCAGTTTTGCCCACCCTGAGCCCATTCAGTGCCTGAACCTGCCTGAGATCCTTCAGGCTGCATTGATGCACCTGCTCAGAAACTTTTCTGAGAGGAGAATGTACAAAGATTTGTTACATTTTAAGGGACAAATAAGCAAACAGCAAACTGGTGGCCTGTTCTCTGCCAGCAGCATCCTCCAGGTTGTCACTGACTCATTTTTCCAATGAGGACACCAGGGAGACCTTGCTGTTCCAGGGAGGCTCCACATGAACCCATCACCTCTCCTTTTACTGTACTGGGACTCTGGGAGATTCTTAGCCACAATCCCCACTTTTTTCTTCTTTAGTTATTTAAGACATATTGAAGCATTACTAAAAATACAAATATAGGTCAAAAATACATGCCCAGATTCCTATTTTTGGCTCCAACTCGTGCTTGCATGCCTGCTTAAGGGTGACCTATTTATCAGGTGGGCTTAGTACCAATATATTTCTCCAAGAAGCAGCAAAATCTCTGGGCACTAAGAGCAGTCAAAATCATTTCACTCACTGAGGAGCCAAACCTCAGACTCAGAAACTTAACACCATGTGTGTAAGACGAGCTGACACACAAAAGTTCAGAAATATACTTGTCCTGTCACAAATCTCCTCGAACTATGCAGTCCAATAACAGGCACTGGGATGTGGGCATGCTAAGGCAAGATTTTCTTCCATAGCTTCCTTGAAAACATATTTTAAAAAAAAAAATATTGGTGCTAAGATCAGGATTAAGGCATTGATATTCTCTGTCCTCCAAGCACTAAGGTAACAATGCTATTTATATAACTAGAGTTAAATATATAATCTAAAAACATACATTTGGGTTAAGTGTCTGTACATACATACACTGTATTTTAAAATCTTTATTTAACCTATATCTTATATTTATCAACTGTATCTTTATCCTAAAAATAATGAAAATTACACTAGGAAAGTTTTCTATGTTCTGCAAAATGAATAAATCTTATTTTAAATGATTTTACAATAATGGAACATGTATTAATTCCACATGAAATGGCACAAAAATAATCAATTTGTACTACAGCATGACAAATACCATTCTCATTTGAAACCGATCTTTTCCAACATGAAACATCTACTTCAATTCAGTCTTTAGCAAACTGTCAGACCTTCCTACACACCTACTGATAGGGTTATTTTTGGATCATCCTGGAAGCAAATCTCAACTATCTCAGTGGGTGTACTGGCCTCTAACAAAATGTCACGGTGGCAGCCTTGCACCACTGATTGGAGAAAAACGTATTGTACTGAAGTGAACAAAAAGCAAATCTTCTAAGAATGGTTATTTGAACATTCTTCACTGCTTCTCAGCTGAAGCATCTTGTGTATTCTATAAAATCTCTACCATTTCAACAATTGTGCTCACAATATGAACACCTTCAACGAACAATCTTCATACTAGATTAGGGGGTAGAGAAAATAATGAGCCACAGATGATAGCCATAAGTTATAATTCTCTGCTTTGACCAGAGGGAGAGAATAAATTAATTCTTACAGGAAAGGCAGTGCAATTTTTTTTTTCTTTTTCAGTTTATTCTATACTTCACAGTCTTCCTTTTTTGGGGACTGTTATTCTTCAATGTCAGCATCTGTCTTAAAATGAGTATTTTTAGACCTTTGTGCTTAGGAGATTTTTTTTTTTTTCAGGGTAAGAGTTAATGGCTGAATACTGTCATAATATGACAAGGGCTCAAAAGCTGTGCTGGATTTTAAGAGGTCATTAAAGGAAAATAGTCTCACTTTCTACCCTATCAGTATTTTTTTCCCAAATATTTCCTCTTAAGTTTACACAGCAGATAAACTAAACTAAAGAGTTTTTTACTGAAGCATGAATAGCTAGTTCAGCTGTGTAAATAAATAATAGTTTAGAGAATCAAATAATCATGACAGTGTCATGGAAAATGAAGGCTCCTAAGTCTGAAACTGAATTAGCTTCTGGTTTAGCAATTCTATCCCCCTACAGCTCAGAAATTATATTGTGTATGTTCATGCAGATAAATTTGGATATATAATTAGATGTTTTGTCTCTTCATTTACACATAGTAGGGCGTTCCTACTGGTTACTGAAACAAACATTTGTGCATGAATTTGAAGAGACAAAATTGAAATGATCTCACAGAGGCTGTGGAATCTCCATCCTTGGAGATACTCAGCCCTTGACTGGACATGGCTTTCACCAACCTGCTCTGAATGGTCCACATTTTACAGTGCTGCATTAGACTGGTACCACCCAGGACAGCCAGAACACAAATTATTACCCTGGGGGAAATTAGGGCAGTGGGTCAACTGAGGGAAATTAAATGTCAGACAGTGTTAGGGACAGATACTTTGATTCTGAGCTTATGTGCCCCTCCTTCACATCCACCTCCAGGCATTCCTACCACCCCCTGAATGAACCCTGCAGCTCTGCAGGCTCTGGAATAGCAGCCTCCCCACAAGCTCTTTGCTCGATGATCCATTTACAGGATGTGTCAAGGACAGTCTCTGGAGGAGAGAATAAAGTTCTTGACACTCAGCTGGGTTTCATCGTGCCCAAATTGGGATATTTACAGTGTGGATACCTACAGTTGAAGTAGCCCCTCCAAAATCCCTTCCCAGTTAACAAGAAATGCAAACTTCCAGGTCCCTATCCAAAGGGAACTGAGACAAACTGGATGAGACAAACCTGGAGTCAGGTAAAAGCTACCCCAGCCCACATCCTTGTGTTGTGAAATACTACAGGTTCCTGCCTTTAAAACAGTATGAAATAGTACTGGCACCCATCTTTAAAACAGAAAAAATGTCCTAAGCAAGTGAAATGAAAATAAAGTGAAGAATTAATTAGCTAAATAGAGGTGATTAAAGTAAATAAAGGAAACAATTATCATATCAAAATAAAAGACAAGAAAGATGATTAAATGAGTCTTCAAAAGACCCATGAGAAACTCATGAAAGACATAATATGCCTGTACCTGGTTTTTAGTCTTTCATGATTTCATTTTAATTTTTATTCACTACCATCTGATAATTGCAAGAAACAGTTACTTTAACCATAGGCAATTTAAACCATTTTAATTTTTTTTCCAGGGCCAAGAGACAAAAGAACCTATTTATTGCCTGAGGGGTTTTTTACTAAAATGAAAGCTTAATCTTTCATGTTTTTTTAAGCAAAGGCTTTTAAAAAATCATTTCTAACAATGCTGTAGGGAGACACTTCCATGGGTATGCAAAATTGAAATTATAAATTTACAATTATAAAAAAATTAATAGTTTGGGGGATTGTATTGTCTCTGTTCTTTCTGAATGAATACTCTTTCAAGCTTAAGAGAAAGTATTTAGCACATGGAGGAGAATGAGTGTCCTTAGACTCTCTGGCGGTCAAAGCTATTTAGTCAGAATGTATGGGAGAAAGATCACTGGAGTTTCCTTTGTTTGGAAATCCTCAAATATCAGATGTCCTGCTGGCTCCTCACTTCCTGGCCTGTTTTTCTGTGTTGCCAATGCACTGAATTTGGCCTGACCACCATCTCCTCTGTACTCGTTTGGTGCACTGATGGTTGCTAAATCTTATCTTTGTAAAATTAAGCTTCAAGATGAATTTTAACTGAAACAACCATCTTTTGGGGCTCTTGTGACATGTGTTTACAAAGGACAGAACAAGAGCTCCTGGTCAAAGATTGATTAAGGGGAGATCTTCAGGGGAGATATATCTGACTAGAAACATGGATATGATTTATGTGGCTGCCATGGTTCAAGGCATACTAGAAGTACACACTTATGCTCATCACCATTCTGTGCAGTATTTTGCCTCTAACCACATCAAGAAAAGGATTAATTTAAGCATCTACCTTTGCACTGCCCAAAATGTGGGCTGCTTTCTCAACTAAGAAATATTAATTTAATGCATTATCTGGAGAGATGCAAAAATTTCTTCCTGGACTTAGTGCAGACTTTGAAATCAGACAAAATAATTTACACTTATGGAACACAAACTGAAGTGTTCTATTAAAGGAAAACTAGACCAAAAAAATACCCTTCAGGCCTCCAAACATCCACACCTTGAAAGGCAGATTTAAATATTTTCTGCTAACCTATTTCAAGTTCTAGTGGAAATACTTTGAGCTACTATGAAAAGCTTTATCAAACTAAATTCATTTTCCATGGAGCAGAGAAGAATCATTGAAGATATTATTCAGGTTTACAAAATATGTAATAGGGTGGAGAATGTGGAACCAGATAAGGAAGGTTAAACTGAAGAGCATTTTAACAAGGCTTGATTTTGTGTTGGTTGTGCAACATAAATAGGTCAGTGGTCCTATTAGAGATTTTCCAAGCTGTCTAATATTAGAAACAACTGTGTACATGTACCATCTATAAGAGTTTCAAAGGCAAGTGGCATTCTGAAGACACTATTTGAAAGGCTAAATGTCCAGAATTTTTTGAAAATAACACAAGCTCAATGTGCTAGCCAAAATCATTAACCTCTTTGGTATCTGCTCTACTATACCACCCTGAGCAACAGGAAGCTCTAGTTATCCCAAAGATATATCTGCCCGGCCCAGTGGAAGCACCTGCCTATCATGGGCCTCTGCAGACCTGACATCAGATAAAACAGCTTTCCAGGGACTCATGGAGCCTCAAGATCAGGTTAAAGGGTGTCCAGCAAGTCAGGCTGTATAAGAAGAGTGTGTTGGAGAGGGAAAGAGAGAAATGTGGGCCTTAAGGTTGAATCCAAGTTCTGTGTGTACATAGCAAACCAAAGTGCACGACAGGAACATTCTGGTGCCATTGTGCTGCAGAGCAGCAAAGAAAAAGGGAGTGAATTCCATCCCCTCTGCCCCACAGTGCAGTGCATTGAATTGCCCTCAACTGGAACTCTTGTCAGTATGGGTGTGTGTGCTGGGAGGACAAGGCTGCTCAGACATTTATCAGCTAAACTGCAGAGATATCACAGAGCATGCATGAAAAACAACATTTCTGCTTCTACAACTGGCTGGCATTTAGACAGATATAACATGGAAACACTGAGAATAGCCTTTTGCAAAGTGCTCAGTCCCACCTCCAGGACAGAGGGAAGAGATTGGTCAGGTTTAAAAAAAACACATCAGCAAGCCAAAATTATTTTCACCCAACCTGCTTCTCATAGATGTTGCTAATGAATATTATTTTTAGGTGAAGACGAGGCTCATGCCAGAAACAGGAAAATTCTGCACAAGCTTAATACTAGCCAAGCTTCTTTCCATTTAACCTCTGTCCCAAACAAATAATAAAACTGTAATATAATGGGAGCCCTGGCCAGCACTAACACCCAGCACCACACTCAGTCCCAGTTCTATTGTGCAGTGAAGACTGTTTTCCTTACTGATGAGCCCAAACAGTCTGCCATGAATTACTTTTTCATGGGGGATAAATACACACTTAAACAAGATTAAACACAAATGTTCTTTAGTGGTGTCTAAAATAATATGAATGTTTTTTAGAACAGCAATAAACACACTTCACGATGCAAATAATTACACCCTGCAGCCTTTCTGTAACAATAAGTGGCCGGATGCTCTAGTCTGCTACATCACTCTAAATCCAGAGTAACTACACTGAATCAACATCTCTGTGGATTCTGGACATCCTGAAGTGTTACCTAAGGCTGAATTTTCCCATTTCTCTCTAGGGTTTTGGAGACATCAGACATGCATGGCTGGAAATCCACTTGGAGGTCATGGAGGCATTTCCACCTCTTTTCCTGTCCCTTTTTTTCCCCATAAATCTGGCTTCAGCTTAGTGTAATGAAGTCAGAATCTGGCTGTGTATTCCTTGTGCATCTGACATCACTTCTTTAACTGTGTAGTCAGAAACAGAAGAAAGCTCAACTGAGATCCAGCAAGAGAAAGGATAAAAAAAAAGGACTTCACAAAAATTCAGGAAGGGAAAAGGCAATATATGCATCTGATGGGAATCAAAGATCAGGATCTTGGGGATTTAAAAGAACCATCCCAGCGGATTTTCCTTTGGATGGGATGAATTTGGTCATGTTCTGAATTCTTTGTGAAAAGTTAATTTTATCTTAAGTTTCCCATGCAATTGTAATTTTTGCAGAGTTTTTTAAGTTGGGTGTGTTAAAGGCCCCTGAAATGAACCTGGAAAGATGGACATGTCCACATTGGACCACTTGAAAAAGCAGTTATTCACTTGAAAATAACAGCAACAAAAATGTATTCAGCTGTTAAGAGGTTCTCCACATTTTACCTGAGCACAGAACTTACAACACACCATGGAATCATCGTTTTCACTCCCACCCTCCCCTGGACTCCCACGTTTGTGTGTTGGAAGCAGGCACTCTGCTCTTACCAGGACTTGTGAGGGCTCCCAGAGCACCAGTCGTTGTGGACAGAGGGTTTGCATTGGTGGTGGTAGCTGAGGTCTGGGCGGCGGCTGCTGCGGCTGCTAAAGTTGCCAAATTCTGTAACTGTAAAGCGTTCATGCCTATGTGGAGAAGCAATAGGGTTAATTAAAACAGGTCATCATCATCATCATCATCATCATCATCATCAAAAAGTGCTATTTTCAATGGTCATGGAGCTTGGAATGTAGCTTGCCAATAAACTCGATTCCTTTAATTCCCAAGATATCTATAATCTCAAACCACCTCTTACAGTTCCTGGAGAGTGTTTCTCATCTCTCTACCTTGGAGTTGAGAGAATGCACCAAAGACACCAGCCCATACTTCAGGAAAATTAAACCTGGTTTGTGCCTCTTCTAAGGGAAGTGTAGAATTAAAAGTCATTTAAACTCTGCGTGAAGCCCAGGCACAATATTATTTCCAGACACAATGGGGGATGTAAAGAAGATAACTAGCATTTAAAACACATTCAGGACAGGGTCATATAATTGGGATGAATAAAATTTGTTTCCCACGTCTCCTCTGAATATAACACTAAGGTTATGCTGAGCAGTAGCCAATAATTGTGCTCAATTTCCTTTTGATGGTTCATTTCTAAAAACATATATGAACTGAGAACATCAAATTAGTATTGGCCTGACCACAGAGCCATCACTGAGACAGGGATTTTCAGTCTCTCAGCTCTGGACTATGGTGCCAAGTCTACTGAGTCAATCTGTCACTTCATTATTTTAAAGGACGTGGGGGAGATGCACCTTTATTTTAGTGAGAACCTTAAAGAAATGGAGTCATTTAAATTTAATCTAGATGGCAAACAAAAGAGGACAAACAATAAAGAGAACTTTTGTGTAATAGAAAAAAAAATTATTAATCAGCAGCCAATGGCGTACATTTGCTTAAATCAGAGGGACAGGAGTTGGTCTGTCAAGCAGAATTCAAAAGAATACACCTTTTACCTTGGACTAGATAAAGTACTTGGGCACTAACTCCAAGGTGAAATACTTCAGTAAGAGCTAAAATGCAGATATAAGATGGGTGCTAGCATTAACCAGACTGGATCCTTCTCAGGATCCCCTGAGTAAGACCAGCTATTCGCAGGAACAATGTTCAGACTGGCCATTTACACAAGGACTGAGACATGGTTTGGATGGCAGCAAGAGATCATCCTTTGGGTTTGGCCATATGAAGGAGCTCTGTGGGAGCTTGAGCCCTCAACAGAGTTGACAAAGTGGAAAACCCCAAAAAAGACTAAAAGAGTTCTATTATGTTCCTGATAATACAAGTACATTCACAAAAGAGGTGGGAAGAGCAATACCTTTTCTAGACCTAGTGATAGAGCTGGGAAGAATTCATGAATATTGGGGAACACTCAAAGAAGAGTTTGAATGCCTAGAAACTTGTCTGATTTTTTCTGAATGTTAGTTTGCCTACAAGAGATATTACTTCTCCCTGCATCTCAAACAGAGAAGCTCAACAACTTGGAGAAAATGAAAAACAAGAGAGTTTAAATACAATACTTGGTAAGTATGTTTGAGAAGAAAAAAAAATGCAATGAAGGAGAGGTACTTTCTAGGAATTCAGAACTCCTGCAATAATGGAGAGTAAGGTTACTTTCAAACACAGGTATTGCAGACTCAGGTTAGAACAATCAATAATCTCCATAAAGTGGAATTCTTACTGTCACAGCATTAGGGACTGCGAAATGACCCTTGGTATAAGCATCTATTTGTCAATAAAGCCCCAAATTTTAATTCAGTATGTTCCAACAGGCAGGTTCAGGCCTCAAGTGAGCACCTAATTTGACTGAGGTTCTAATGTGGGTGTCTGAGTCAATGCTCAAATTCGGTTCAGATGTTGGTGTTTTTGAAAATGTGAAGTAATTGCAATTGTGGGAGTTAAGATTTTTGTTCATCCAAGATAAACCAATTCAGGGTCTGGTACTGGAACAAGACGCCTGGAAAAATTACATGACCAGGAAAACTCTTTAAGGTTTCTTTTGGAGGCTAAAGACCATCTTAAAAGATAAAGCTTTTCTCAAACATTACTAATCCAAACTATTTTGCAAGGCACAGTTCAGACAGAGATTCAGATATGCAAACAACATGGTTTTATTTTTTTAAATTACTCATCTGACTTACTGGCTTGCCTTGGGTGTAAATATTTTTTTCCCCACTGAAGAATTATCTTGCTTTAACAGTAAGACTGCAGACTATTTCAAATGAGATTTTGGGGATGGAAAAGACTTAAGCTGGAACCCAAATCTTTGCGAACAAAGCAGTTAGTAACCCTCAAAATGGGAAATGGAATTCATTTTCATCCTGGTCTGATATTGGTCCTTAATTATAATTTACCTTCCTATTTCATAAGGAGGATAAGTAATTCAGCAAAGAAAATCCAGCAAACATTGCTGATCTTCACTGAGGCTGTATTTTCATGCAATTCTGTAACAAGGATTTGGGAAAGCAGTGGGTTGCTCTCCTCCAGAGGAATGGCTTTCTATCACCCACTGTTAAGTTATTCATCAAAAGGATCAGTCATAACCAGCTTATATTTCTTCTATGTGAGGGTTTCTTTGGATTTTTAATGGTATACATGGTAAGATTTAATAATTGTGATGAATACAGAATCATTCTAGAGGACAGCCTAGGCCAGACAAGGTCAATAGGCAGCAGAGCAAACAATTGCTCTTTCTGCACTCATGAATCACCCTTGCACCTCTGTGGATGCAAAACAAATACCATCGTTGCCTCATTCCACAAAAACTTTTTTTTTTTAATAGTGGGACATTTTCTGTATAAGCACAGGAGGAACTCATCAATTTGGCGAATGAGTTTCAATGCCCAAAGAAGATGAAGTTGTCCCCCCACCCAATTTGTTTCACTGCAGCAGTGACTGTAAGACACTGGCCACAAAACAGCCTGCAGATGTTACAGTTGTCAGCTTGGGTATCTGCAGGAGAAAAACCTGCTGGCTGTTGTCACACCTGAGTAAGGGAAGGAGAGCAAAGACCTCCACTGAACTGAGCACCCAAATGTGGGTGTCAGCCAGGGCTCATGGCACACACTGTCACCCAGCATGCTCTAGAGCCCATTTTGTCAACAGTTTTGTCACTTAATATGCATCCTCTTTAGGATCCTCTGTCTGCTCAAATATCTGAAAAATAAGTCCTGTCATCACTGTTTCATGTTCCCCAGGCATTTTACCATCTCTGCTCCCTCTTTATTGGTCTCTCCCATCAACTTGTCACGAGTGTCAACATCTCACTTTCTTGGACAAACTTGGAGGAGGAAAACCAAGTGCTCTGAAGTTCCAGACCCCAAAAGTACTTTGCTTTCAAATGGGGATTTTTGGTTCAATTGAATCTCAGCTAAGGTACAGTTCTGCAGTTCTGTGGGAGGAATTTGCTCTTTCATTCTCTCCCCTTTCACATACACTCTTCACACATTTAACATCCTACAGTTTTTTAAAAACAGTCCCAAATCCCGCAACAGAGCTGGACAGCAAATAAGTAGATAGATTTTATTTGAAAGTGCTGCTCACTCAGCAAATGCACCTCTCTCTGAAGAAATGCAAATTGCTTAACACTGAGGAACAGCCTCATAGGCAGAGCTGCACATGAAAAATGAATATCCTCCTGTAGAGGAAAAAAAAAAAGCCCTTCTGGGTAAGGAATAACTCTTGATCTTCATGATGGAGACAATGTTGGGAATTAAAGGGAAATGATTAAAAAACCCAGATTCACAATACAGTTTGATTCCATTTTTAATAACATGTATTTACCAATGTGCTATCAGCCTGGCAAATATTCAAGATCGCAAGGAAATTCAACTTTCGTTTTGTTATTTGGCAGATTAAAAAAACAATTAAATTATGTACAAAACAGATGCACAGTATGCCTTGCTTGAAACTTAAGATTTTTTAAAAAATTATTTATAAGGATAGGGGCATGAAAATTTAATTTAATGTTCACCTTAGGTAATTTTGTGTCTTATTGTTCACAGCAATTACCATAAATCTACATATCAATAAGCGAGAACAGATGTCAGTTGTTACAAGTGCTTGCCAATCAGGCCTGTTAAAAAGTGACAGATGGATGGTGATAGAACATTCTCATAAGGCCTATTAGCACATTCACAGGAAATTTTTGTAGTGCTGCACAGTCACAGATGCAGTTCTGTGAAAACACGGGGAAATTTGAGAGCACGAGATTTACATTTTACAACTTCTTGTGCTGCCTCTGACACAAACTTTCATACAATGAAGTAATTTGCCTCGTTTCAGTCACTGCAGCTTTTCTCCTGTGATAACTGTAAATTTGGAATTATTGGGTATTTGTAGAGGAGGGAACAGAGTCACAAGCCGTTCCTGAAGACTTCTTAGGCCTCATCAGCTCTTGGGTTTCTAAAACCATAATTAAATCATATTAGAAAATAGCTGAGATTTGCTTACTACACAAATTCCTAAAAAGGGAAGGCACCAGCTACATTTAGTGGCATCGTATGCATGGAGAGTTTCAGAGTCAGTGGTGATTATCAGAACCAAATCTGATCACTCATAAGCAGTTCCCACCGACTTGACTTCCTTTGCTTTGGAAATTTTATCCTTCTCAATTATTAGGATTTATTCCATCTGAATTAAATCCTGGCTGCAGCTTAAAAAATGTGGATTAAAGTAAAATTTATCATCTCCAGGCTAAAAAGGAACTATTTGCTAACACAGACATCAGCCATTTTGGATGCTGATAGTAAAATGTGAATAAAGGTGTGGAGGATGAGGATATTCCAGCAATATTCTAAGAATTAAAATAGACAGGAGATCTAAGTGTCACCTCCATCAAACCATATATATTCTGTCGTAAATTTTAGAAAAGCTGCTTGTCTGAAAAGTGCTTGAGGTACCCTGACCAGTTACTGTTTGATTGAGCAAAGCCCTTGAAACAACTTTTAAGTCCACAATTGATTCTACCCTGTATTTTAAGAGTATGTGCTTAAATCTGATTGCAGGTTCACGGAATCAGAGAATGTTTTGAGTTGGAAGGGACCTTAAAGGTCCCCTAAATCCAACACCCCTCCAGCCATTTGTTGACTTATGTAGGATTTCAGCCCATTTTCAGGTTGTACACGCTCCAAACCCCTCCTGTCAAGAAGGGTGCTTTTGTCAATTGAAACTTCTTCCTAGTTGGAAGGATTCATCTGATCTAACTTTGTCCAAAAAAAACTTCCTCACTCAGGCTCTTGCTATAGTCAAAGAAGAGAGATGGGGTGATGAAATCACCTGGTCCTAAAAGAGAATCATAGAACCATTGACTCGGAACATTCGGGTTGGAAGGGACCATAAAGACCATCTAGTTCCAACCTCCCTGCTATGGGCAGGGCCACTGTCCATTAGTCCAGGTTGCTCAAAGCCCAGAGCTCACCTTTCAAGGGACATCTTTCACCAGACCAGGTTCCTCCAAGCCCTGTCCAACCTGGCCTTGAACACTTCCAGAGACGGGACATTCACAGTTCTCTGGGCAACCTGTGCAAGGGCCTCACAGCCCTCACAGTGAAGAATTTCTGCCTAAGATATGTAGTATTTTCCTAATATCCATAAAATAGATTAACCCTAGCCTTGGTAGGATGAATCATTGCCTGGGAGTGACTCCCTCTACACTGACATTGCAGGGAAATGAGATGCCTACTTTCCAAACTACTGAGGTTCATTTGGATGAATTCCATCCACAGAAGGACCAAGGCAATAAAAAGCCCCCTCACCTTCCATTTACTGGTTAAGGAAAGCCCACACAGAGCTACAGATCTTGTGCCCAAATTTGGCCAAACTTGCACGTCGCGCACTTTTACCACCTGAATAAGCATATTTCCTAAGTGCTGAGCACTGCTTTTTTCCTCTCAAAGTGCCTCTCCTTCTCCTCTGAGAACGAGCAATGTGTGGATTGTGAACAGGCTCAGTTGCTGCAAACTCTGTCTCTCCAAAAATGCTAAACAGAGTTGTTTAATTTATTAGTTAAAAGAAAAAAAAAAGAAAAAAAAAAAAAGCAAGCTAATTTTATGTGCTAAAATAACTAGGACTTTCAATGGAATTAGTGTTACAAAAGCTGAATGTTTTTGGTCCCTGAGGTCAACATTTTCAAAACTGGTAGTTATCTTTAAGAAACAGCTATCTCCCTTGAGCTGGAAACAGTTTCTCGGTGACCTTTACTTTTAATATGATATCCCTAAAGAGGTCATAGCAGGAGAAATCCTCCTTCTGTATGGCTTTGTTGGAATGAAGCCATCCAAGAGTCAGAGGATATAAAGGATCCTTTGGCCAATGCAAAAGTATAGAGCTTTTGTGCAGATGGTCCTGGCTTCCAACTGGTCCCTCCAGATCCACTGAGCCAACCCAACAATTAGAGGGAAATATTCAGAAAGCAGAACCTCACAGACTTTCTCTCACCCATCTGCTCCTACAGACTCTGCAACAGGAGGAAATCTGGCTTGGGAAGTGGAAGAAGGGTGGAATGGATAGAGCAGGGCTCAGAAAGGGCCAGAAGTTCAACCCAAAATGCAACCAAACTGTGAGAGAACTTGGACAGGACTGGAAAAAATATACACATTGGAAAAATATAATGAAGTCCCAGCCTGCAGAGGGCTTAGGGATATGAAAGACAAAGAAAAACTCATAGTTTCTCCTCCTGCATAACTTCAGAAAGCAAAATACACTGTCTATTCAATGAAATTAAAAGAAGCCCTTTGTGCCTTCTATGAGTACTGTACTTTTTTTTGTGTCCTGAGTGGACACACATACAGAAATATTGCTGTACGAACCAATATTTGTTCCTGCCAAAACATTTGACATTAATAGACTATGGAAAAATCTTCCTAGACTGTATATTGTTTAAATATTGAAAACAGTGAAATATTTTCTACAATCATCCTAGCAATAGTAAACACCCTTTTACACTGTCTGTATAGTAATTCCCAAGTTCTTAAACAGACAGGTTGGCTTAAATAACTGCAGCTTTTAGGACCTGCTCCAGTGCCAGCCAAATTCTATTCAAACATTCAAGCAACATCAATCTCCTTTGAACTAAGCTTCCCCTGCAATTTGTATATATTTGAAGGAAGAATTTTTGTTTGCTTGAAAAGTTGCTGGTGTTTAATGTAGCTTACATTGTCTTTTAAAGTAAGACAATCAAATCACATAATGTAATTCATCTACATTATTAGCCTCCCCCAAAGACAAAGTGCAGGCTAGACACTGAGGCAGGAGAGGCACGTGAGAGGANAGCCGCACCCGGGATTGACCCAGTCTTCTCGGGGCGGCCCACACTCGGGGAGCCGCTGCGGGCTCTATCGACCTAGCCGGTGTGAGGGGTTTGGAAGCAGCGGCGCGTCAAAAGTGCAGGCTAGACACTGAGGCAGGAGAGGCACGTGAGAGGAAGCACTGCCTTTGAATTAACATTAGCATTAGAAGATATCAGAGAAGGGGAGGAAAAGTGAGGAAGTGCTCACTATGGAATATAAGGATGCATGTCCTTGCATGTTTTATACAGGACAATGAAGCAGGCTTTGGCAAGGCAGAATTAGTGCCTGTACTCAAGACCAGGGGATTACTGTAATACCAAAGGCACCACTGCCAGCTCTCCCAACTTTATTACCAGTCTCAACATATTACATTGTTTTCTTTGGCTTGACTCATGAAATAGAATTATTTCATGAAAATCTAATTTTTCAATAGAAATGAGATAAAACTAAACTGCAGAATTAGGCATGGAACCTTAAAGCTTGCAAAGCTAAATGGCAAGCTACTGCTTTTTGTCTCTCAAATTTCAAGACCTCAAATTTTCATTAAACCAGTTTCATGATTTGCTTGGACTTCACACAATGCTGATTATATAGCAGGGTCAGAGGGCTGCTACAGCAAGAACAGTGTTCACTTTTAGATGAACAGTGTTCACTTTTAAACCTGGAGCTGAGTGTTCAATGACTGCATGTTGGAGAATTCTTAAGAAAAATCCGTGTTTTTCTTTAGACTGTATTACCACCTTACAAACAAACAAACAAACAAACTCCAATACTCTTCAATCAAAAACACCTAAAAATCCCACTGCCTTCACCAAAATCAAAGAACCACTACTTTTGAAACATAAGGACTACCTTAACCAGTCTGAGGCATGGTATTAGGGAAAGGGAATTTAAAACTGCACACTGAAGAGCAGTGTCTTTGCTCTGCTAGCAAAGGAAATTGCTTTGATTTAAGAAATAATATCACTGAACATAGAAAATAACTCTTCACATGTTCAGTGGGGTGTGTGCTGTGCCCCTTCTGTTCTGTACAGAGACAACACAAACTTTAGCAGTATAAACAAACACTTGCAGATCCAAAGGACCCTAATTTTGTACAAGGGAGTAGCTATATCAGAAGTCCTAATGTAGCAAACCGTGACTTCATGAAGATTTAAGCACAAAAGAGATGCTAGAGCCCTGACATGGAAGTAAGGGTGGAATTTCAATGGCTCATGTGTCTTTTGATCAAAGTTTTAGTGTCTGAATTACATGGTAAGCACACCCATCGACTTCAAGGATAAAAGTTGCACCCCTCAAACACAAAGCTCAAAGAACTTGAAAGCTGCAATGACGGATCTTCCTTAGCACCTCACTCAATTGTGGATTTTTTTCCTCACTTTGAAATGTTATATTAATAGGCAAACTATATGTAATATGGAATTACATATTAGATTTTTTTTGGTGAAATGAACCTATACAGCTCGAGTTAAAAAACTCTAGGCCTTCACAAATGTTCAAAGATGGCTTCAGCTGGTAATGCAAGCTCTTGCTGCAGACACAGGAGTACTTTCTATTCCTTTCACAAAACATAATATACAAATTGTTAATACCAGATGCACTGCATGACACAGTATTGCCTGATTTCCAAGGAGAAGACATGAACTCTCAGTTCTAACAATGAAATAGTGCTTAGTCTTTGACACTTTCATGTAGAGATGCAGTTAACTAACTTGGAGAACAAGTTAGTATCACTAATTTCACCTTGAACATCAAGATTTAAGAGTCACATGTTTTGGGGAAAGGAGTAAACTTCAAGCTGTTTTGATAACATGAATATAAGATATAAAATACATTTTTTTCCAAGAGATGCAGTCAGTCATCAAATTATCCAATAGATGAGTGCCCTAGCAATCTAATTTGCAATTGAAAAAGGTATGTTCCTCAAGTAACAATGATGTGCCACTATGATTTCTTGAGATGACTTTCTCTTAGTCTCAAGACCGTGATTTTCAGAGAATAAATCACATCCTGGATCGAAAACCCATCCTGGAAATACTTGAATAAAATCCTTAGTTTCAACACAGTTCTTGAAAACAAAGCTGAATCTACACTAACAGTGAGAAATAGGCAACAAAATCTTCTAAGGTGCACATAATGCAATGGATATCACATTATTTTTCCTCAGTGTCCCAATTCTTTCATTTTGTAGACCTAGCCAAATATGAAAACATTAAAATACAATCTTTGAGCTCAAAACCACTTCCAAAACTGCCAAGTATAAAACTGTTGCTAAACCACACTGTTCTGTTTATCATATTAAGATACATTATTTTGATGGAAAAAATGCTAGATTGCAAGTGTAACATAATAGAAACAGCAAGCACTGCCAGCAGGTCTGAGGAAGAGAGAATAATTCAGAGATATTGTCATCTGTAGGCCAATTTATATTGTCAGACAGCAGGTTCACATTATTCTCTGATGTCACTGCAATAATGGCATAATATAACGTTTGAGCAAAGAATACCTGTGGGGTATAGCTATACAGTGTGGTATATATATACTTGTTAAAGTATTTCAGGCTTCATTCAAAGCAGAACCAGAAGCAACAAAAGATCAGGATTAAAAAAAGAATGAGAAATGGTGCTCATAAAGACTTCTGAATATTTTAGCCCTTGTTTTGTGATGATGAAGCAAGCCTAATGTTGTATTTCATTGATTCAGTGGGCTCATGATTAAAATAAACTAATGCAGCAATTTAGGGGTTTTGTGATTCTTTTTTTCTTTCCTGTAACAAGGAGGAAAAAAAAGCTTTTTAACAGTTCCTCACGGCAGGCATAATGTGCATCTGTGCTCTGATTTACTGCACATGCTGCCTTCTCTAGCATCATGTTAAGTTAGGATATCAGCATGGTAGGTCACACAGTGGGAATGACCTTTTGCTAATCACTACACATCAGTTACTACTGGCACACAGCTCATTACTAAGAAACCCTCCAACTAGCTGGCTTTCAAATCCGCTCACACTTTGATTCTTTTTTCCTCTTTTCTTTCTTTCTTTTTTTCCTCCAGACTGAAGATTATACTTTTACATAAAATCTCTGTTGTGTAATTTTGCCAGCTAGGGTTCCAAAGTCAAAAAGGCACCCAGTTAATTTTCTGTGATTATAAAAGGAGCTTGAAAATTCATACTGAAGGTAGGCCTGTAATCTTGGGTTTCATTAAAAAGGTCAGAACATTTTTCCTCACCACATATTATTAAAATGTTTGAGGGCTGCCATTAATTTCATTTTTCAGGACACAGAAATCTCACTGGAAATTAGAATGTAATCCTGTTGTTGCTTTCCTGACACTTTTCATAGGGCAGGATACGGCTGCAGGGACTGAGTGCTCTCCTGCAATTTACAATTGGTTACTTTGGCCAAATGGCAGGTGACTAATGCAAGACAAACTGTTTGCACAACCTGGGAGCACTGGGTTTAATTTCAGTTCTGAAAGAGGGGTGAAAGTGTTTCTATTGACGCTGAACTGTGAGCTGTCCCCTGCCAATACATCTGCCACATTTAATACACAACACGCCCCCCACCCCTGACAATGTGATTATTAGAAGTACAGAATTCAATAGCTTAAGAACACAAAACATAGCAGGAGGAAAGTGAAAGGGTTTTTAACTCACCGGCCATTTGCTGAATGCCGCTGAAGGCACCCAAGTTACTGGAGGAAGTTGCTTGCTGCAGGAGCTGCAAATGAACAACACAACACAGCAATCTATCTGACAGTAATGCAACAAATGAAGATAAAACTAAAATGAGATATCATTTCACATTTGGAATATTTCTGCTTTCCTTTACATTTATATAGTCTCTTGCTTCTGTCTGCTGTTGGAATGAACATCCCTAGAGTCAATGCTGTAAATCCATATTAATGTCTAATCTCTATTAAGAAACACAGAGACACAGGGGAAACTCAATAACATGGCTGCTTTAAAACAATTAATCAATTTATTCTTTTTAACAACCAGGTGTTAAATCTATTTAAACCAACATAGTGTGACTAATTACAACCCTCTGTAGTCTAGTAGTTACCATAACTCATCTCTGTCAATCACGGTCCATTCTTCCCCACCCCTGCGAATTCAGTTTTTTCTTTATTATCTTTATGAATCAAGCACACAGATATTCATTAGACTGGTATTGGTATATATAGCAATTTAGCCTATCTCAGTACTAATATATTTTTTTAATTGCCAGGTAAATTGCTGTTTATATCACTATACCAAAACATTGTATGCACACAAATGATATATTTATACACACACAATACATATATATGGGCACATCCATTTCACAGAATCATAGAACGGGTTGGTTTGGAAGGGAACCTAGAGATCCTCCCCTTCCAACCCCCCTGTCACAGGCAGGGACACCTTCCACTAAACTGAGTTGCTCAAAGCCCCATCCAGCTTGGTCTTGAACACTTCCAGGGATGGGGCAGCCTCAGTTTCTCTGGATAATCTGTGTCACTCTCTCACCACCCTCACAGGAAACAATTTCTTCTGAGTATCTCCTCTAAACCTGCCCTCTCTCAGTTTAAAATCACTACCCCTTGTCCCATCACTAAATGCCCCTGTAAAAAGGCCCTCTCCAGCTTTGTTGGAGGCCCCCTTCAGGTATGGAAAACTCCAAAGTCCCAGAGGCTTCTGTTCTAGAGGTTGAACAGCCCCAAATCTTTCAGCCCTCTCTCCATAGCAAAGTGCTTCAACCCTCTGAGCACCTTTGAGGTGTCCTCTGGATTTGCTCTAACAGGTCCCTGTCCTGTGCTGGGGGCTCCAGAGCTGGATACAGCCCAGCAGTGGGGTCTCACCAGAGCAGAGGGACAGAACTCCCTCCCTTGACCTGCTGCCCACGGTGCTGAGGATGCAGCCCAGGACATGTTTGGCTTTCTGGGCTGGAAGTGCACATTGACAGGTCACGTTAAACTTCTCATCCATCAACACTTCCAAGTTCTCTTCAGGGCTGCCCTTGATCCATGCTCTTGTTCTTGGGACTGCCCTGATCCAGGCCTTGTACTTCATGAGGTTATATTTGTCTTACTTGGAACCATGAGGAACCCCCCAGTTATCCAAAAGCTCCTCAACCAGACCTCAACTCCAGAGCCACAAAAGACAGAGGTTCCCTCTCAGCTGTGATGAAGGGGAGCCTCTCTTGGCAATCCAAGACTGAAGACATGTGGCTGTGGATTTCAGATTTTCCAGCAGGGACAGCAGCTACCACCTGTTTCTCATCTTACAAATGGACCAAGGAAAAGACCATTTTAAATTTATGACTTTTCCTGGCTACATTCACTTCCTGTATGAGAGGATATGAACCATGCATGTTTAGCATTGACAGGACCATGCATTAAAGCAAAAGCTATTTCCAAATAAAAATAAGGAAATTTGATGATTGAACCACAACATTCTAGTTTAGAAGTTGCACCATATGGATATGGCCCCTACTGTTTTCAGCTGCCGATCTGTCCTCTCCCAAGGAAGAACTTGAATTTTATTCCAGCTATAAAAACCAGACTCTAATATTCAAAACCTCCAATAAAACTAATAGAATAACATTTTATTTACAGTGGAGAGGTTGGAACTAGATGATCTTTAAGGTCCCTTCCAAGCCAAGCCCTTCTATGAATCTCTGATTTGTTTTGCAGATAAACCCACCCAGAAGAAGACACACTGTGCATCCTGGACAATTTATCAATTTGCTGCTGGGAGTTTAGTAGAACTGATTTACCATGGTCCTAAAACAAATAGAGTATAATACAGCCTCCACCTCCGAGAGGAACTTACAGCTAGATATTGTGGTGTGAGTCCTCCAAGACCTGTGAGGTTTCCCCAAGTGGCAGTATTGAGCTGTTGCATCTGCTGAGCCAACTGCTGCTGCAAACGCCGCTGCTCCTTGTCCTTTTGGGTGTCAGCAAACTTCACCACGATTGGCGAAGAGCAGCCCTGTGGTTGGACAGATCGGGAAAGACAGAAGGGTTAAATCACACTGGGTCACCCTTGCCTTGTGAACTCAGACATGTCCTGTAGGGCCACTGGCACAACCAGATCGTTCACCCTCTCTTTGTGACTGGCACGTGTAGGACCACAAGGACTGAGATTTTCAGGTTCACAGGAAAAGAGGCTATGGAGAAATTATTGATTCCCCAGCTCTTTTTACAAAGCACCTTTCCTCAGGCTCTCTTTTCCTTCCAGCTATCAAAATTGCTGCCAGAGACAGCAAAGTGTACCAGTCCTCTTTAATTAAGCTTCACAGCTGATGAGATGGACGTGATGCTTTGTGTGCAGTCTGTTTTCAGGGAACGCCAAAGGGAGAGGTGTCCAACCTCCGTGCTGCCAGGGACCACACAGCCAACACTGCCCTGCCACCGCGCTCTGGCTGTGCCATCACGCTCGGTGCAGCTGGCGTGTCACCCTAAAGAGACTGGGAGCAGCAGATTCACCTCAGTGCCCCCCTCCAGCGGGGCTCTGGCCCTGTTCACACCACGGACCCCCAGCCCATTGACCCACCTGTGGTCCGCTCCCAGGCACGCTTTGTACCAAGCACCCTTGAGATGTGAACAAAGGGCAGGGTGCAGACCAAAAGGGACTAGTTCTGGTGATAGCTGCCCATTCCTGATTGCCACCATTTCTTCTATTGCTTCTTTCAGCCTCTTGTAATATGATATGGCAAGGCTGTAAGAGGCCTTAGGAAACAGGGAAGCTGTAAGAAAGAGCTAGAGGTCTGGTCTGCAGCCTATTCCTCACCCATGGCTGAGGGACCCTTGGGAAGAAGTTGGAGATCACAGACCAAATGGAACTTTGAGGCAAACTGGAATTTCCCTTGGACTTCAAGTTGGGCATTTCTGGGCAAAGTCACTGAGACAATGAAACGTGACTATGAAAGATGTCTCTGTTGATTTCTCTCTGTTTTTTTCCCTGCTAAGAAATATTTCATATTTTAACCTTTCAAGTCTTAATTTTTTTCAGATCAAGAATGCAAACTATGTACTGCAATGATTCAGTTCTTCAAATTAATTCAAGCATATTATGAGTCATCGAAACTGTCAATCCATTTCAGACTGCTTTTCAACTTCACAGCATCCAATGAATAACTTCCCTTGCCATGCTTTGTTATACTAATTTCTTGTCTAACTTCAATGTGAACACAATGGCAGGAGTGATAAGTGACTCAAGTCCAAGAAACACAGCTGTACTTTAGCCAAAGTGTACAGCGTGGGATGCAGAGCAGGGTTATACTTCACCTACTCTTCCCATGGCTGCTCTCACAACACTGTGAACATCTCCAGAAAAGTTCCAGCCTTCAATTATTTACAAAAAGCAGCCTTTTCTCTGAAAAATCTCACACCGGGACAAGTGATAAAAATATTCCCAATCATCAGATGAAATGATGAAATAAACGGCAATAATAATAATAATAATAGTTCTCATAGAAAGATCCCCCATCAACACTGTTCCTTTAGAATCATCTTAGAAAATCATTGCTTGTGGTTTATTATTCCACCTCCAATTCTTTTGCTGTGTGTTTCATTGTAAAAATGTCTTTCAGTGTTTCAGTGAGGAAGAAAGGAGATACATAACACTCCAGCAATCAAATAAAGATTATGAAGGAGTCTGCTTGTTACACAATTACCTCTCT
The DNA here is from genome assembly GCA_013397295.1 of Polioptila caerulea. Taxonomy (NCBI): domain Eukaryota; kingdom Metazoa; phylum Chordata; class Aves; order Passeriformes; family Certhiidae; genus Polioptila; species Polioptila caerulea. Next base: position 48,989 of record VYXF01009993.1, on the reverse strand, counting down.
CTTGTGATTTTGATACTAGTATTAAAAATAAGTTCATTTAGAAAAAAGGAAGAAAGAAAAAGGAGCCAGGGGGCAGAGGATGTGAGAGAGATTTTTCTGGTTTTGCTAATAAAAAAAGTGTAAGCTCTTTCTGTCTTATATGGGGTTTGGTAATACTGGGCTAAGAACAACTGGAACTTACTGCCTTCTGCCTGGATGTACAGGAGAATCCAGTCTATTTCCAGAGAAACAGAAATGAGTATCAAAGGAATAAATATTATATGGTTATTTCAGTTTTCAGTTCGGTAGTTCAGCATTCAACATTACAGCTGACATATTTATGAATGCTTAAATGTCAGTAAATTGTATAAAAACAATATCTCTGCAATTTATGAATCCATAATTCATTTTTTCACTGTCTGCTCTATATTTCATCACTTCATCATTTTCAAGAAAGCAAACATTCTGAAGACTAAGATTATATCTAGCAAGTGGCTCTGTATGAGAAAAGGGTTGTTATTGTTGTATCAAATTTACTCCATGATAACAAATTAGTGTCTTCTACTGGTGCTGCATTTGAATGACTTAAACAAACAAAAAAACCCCAAACTCCATAGAAAAGAAATAGAAGAGCAAACACTTTAGAGCAGCAATTATATTTTAAAAATCAGTTGATTTAACCAGGTCAGTAAGTCAGGTGGAAAGAGCAGTAAGAGAATGCATTATTCTATGAGACGTGTTCATCTGGATTTAACAATCCTATTGTTCTTTCTTAGCTCTCTTTGAAAATTCATCTTGGTCAATGATGTGTGCTAAAGAACTGAAAATAATAAAAAGGGGAAAAAAATCTGTAGTAATTGGGTTGAAATGCAATTGTGTACTACATATCTTCCCCTAAACCCACTTTTGTTTGCAAAAGAACATGAAACCAAAGTGTCCAAGGATGATTGTTTCAGGCTGAGAGTTGACATGTAACACTAGTCAACCCAATTTAACTTTTCACTAGAAGAGTATTGGCAAAAGAGAGCAAATTTTTTTTTTCTGCCTACAGGGTGATTCCTGTTTTATGCACTTCTATTTTCTAGCTTGAGGGGAAGCTTCCAGCACACACACAAAGTGCATCTCCTTTTCTCATTCAATGGCTTCATATCTCCATGCCATTCAGTGCCATTTTCCTCCCAACAGCTGGTGCTGCTTTCATAATTTTCTGTTGTCAGGTTGAGTCCCTCCTCCATGGAGAGGGAGGGGCATGGCTTCTTTCCAAGAAGGGACTCAGCCTAAGCTCAACTGATGCAAAGACCCAGATGTTGAAAGGGCAAAATATTTGGAATTGCCTTGCCAATTTGGGGATCTCATTGATGATGTCTCTAAAGGTGATGAGAAGGATTTTGATCCAAGGGTAACTATTCTATGGAACTAATCTCCTTAAGAGTATCCTGTTAAAATGCAGCCCCTTTTTGGAGTGCTGCATACAACAGAGGAGTGGGAGAATTTGTCTGGGAGGTGCTATGTCTTTACTTTATCGTCTTCAGAAGTAGAGCTGTGTAAAATTAATTTTGCTAGATGGAAAAATGCATTAAAACACATGGAAAATATAGGTAAAACACAGTATCACCAATAAACATTTCCTTTTTATTCGGAATCAAACCCAGCAAAACATATAGATCTGAATTAATGGAGCAGTGCACGGCAGATAAATTACTACAGGTATTATTCCAGAGAATCAAAGTGGAAGTTTTTTCACAATATACTGTCAGACTGCATAGACTGTAAAATAGCAGCTTTCTAGTAAAGATAATTTCATTTAGTCTCATCTCATTGGCAGATTCTCAACTAAAACTGTATACCCAGGGTCTAAAAATGCATTGCACTGAAAAGAAAACACATTGATTATAAAAGAAGCTCAACCAAATCAAAACGTGATGTTTGGAAAGACAATAGCTTTGCAATGCTGATATCATTACTTGTACTATACAGGAAACAGTTAGTGACATTTTCATGCACTGGCTTGAATTTTATCTTCTCCTCCTCCTTGTCCTCTGTCCACCCTCCCACCCCTGGTCTCCCCCCTTGGCTTGTTACACAAAGCAGCTCAACGACATGACGCAATAATGATTGTTTAGCACCCAGCATGCTTTGGGAGACTAGAGCATTGCAAAGGAAAATCACTGAGAGAAAAAAAAAATAAAAAAATTGAAAGGTCCTGGTGGAAAAATAAAATAAAAAAAAGAAACAAGTGCACATAACATCAATGCCACCTCTGAGAAAAATCATCACTACACGAAGATACAGTATACATAATACAGTATAACATGCACTCTCCAATGATAAGCTAGAAGATCCAGAGTAAGTAAAGATTTCATACTTGTGCGGTTTTTTGTGCAAAATTCTGAAAGACCATGACAAAAATCACAGACTGAAAAAAGTTTTGAGATTGCCAGACAAGCTGTGGCATTTGATAACCACTCCAGTGACCAGATCATTAACCAGCAGCTCAAGCCACATTAAGTGAAGCAGTTTAAAGTTTTGAGCTGCTCATCAGGATAAAATACAAGGCCATAGAGGCAGTTTGGAAGGGAATGAAGAGTGTGCTTGTGAGGGGCCAGCCACGATGGTGCTCTGCAGGAAGTGCCACACTCTGATATGCACTGTCATCATTAGCATTACCATTTGCTACATGAAGAAGGCAAAATAATATTAACTTAAAAGGAGATTCTATTTGCAGAAAAACACATGCACTAGCAACTCAGTGTGGCCATGTCAAATCTTGAGCTTTTTCTCAGAGCAGTGCAAACCACAACACTTAGAAATCTATTTACAAGAAACTAAGATTTTTCTTTGGGGATAATGTGTGTTAAAAATAGAGGTAATTTACTCATCAGAGAAACTCTGAGTATGACTGAGGAGTGGTATTCACAGCATTTTTATTTTTTGCTGAATGCCACTGAAAACAGGATTGAGAGCCGTGTTTGGATACCACACAGCAGCCTTATTGTGCTCTTTCAGGTGATTGAGAAAAATAAAGCTTCACAAAGACAGGTAGAGTGAGCTGGTAAAAAATTTAAATCTGTGATTGTCATGTGTCTGATCTGATCCAGGAGAGCATGGCTTTACCATTCGCAATCATTTGCACAAAGAAAACAAAGAAAGGGCAAATGATACAGTACTGTACCTCCATGGTCTGAGACTGGTGCATGGCTTTGATTGCATTCTGTGCCATTGCCCTTGTAGAAAATGTGACAAACGCACAGCCTGTGGGAACAAGGGGACAGGGAGCAGGAAAGACAAAAAACAACAAGACAAAAGGGTTGGACGCTTGTTAAACCAACACAGTCTACGAGAACGGCCACAAGACGACACTGTTCTCAGTAGTACATAAAAATAAACAACTTCTCTAGTTTATTTATTGACAGTGCTGACTTGCTAATCTGACCATAGATGAAAGAAAAAAAATTAGGTGGGGATGGGTGACAAGAAGGGGTTTTATTTAATTTTTTTTGTTTGTTTTGCTTTGTTTTTCTTTTCTTTGTTTTTTGTTTGTTTGTTCTGTTTTGTCTCTGTTTTTGTTCTTTAGCCACAGGGTTTGAAATAAATAAGGCTTTTTGGTAGCCTTTGGATTGCTTAGTTAAATCTATTCAGACCGTGCATTAACAATTGCTTGCCCTGGCTTTTGTGTAGGTAAACTGTGGATGGTGAATAAATGTTGTCTTCACTGACAGCTGAACTGAGAATTTAATAAAGGGGTCCATAACATCACAAATTACTGTGATGCACCAGGAAGGATCATACAAATAAGAATGAAAAAACTCCACTGTTTATCCTGTGACTATATGTGAAAAGAATCAGACAAAGTTCAGTAATGTAGGTGGAATCTCAACATTTAAGAAAATAACATTTTAAAAATAAAAATCCTTATGGTATTTGTTTTGCTGAGTTCTAGGTACAAGTATAATTCTTTGATCTGTGAAATCTACTGCCAGCTTGAACAATTCTGAAGCTACGTGCATGAATAACTGAAAAAATCACTCTTTTTTCCCCTCTTCAGCCTTTAAAATCATAATGAAAAGCCAGTAGGCTAATGCCTGGGCTATTTTTCCACCCTTTTACTCTTGTCAGCCATACCTACACTGGGTATGGTGCAGGTCAACGTTTTCAGTGCATGACTCACTGCCCTTTTGGCTAATAAAAACATTGCCTCCTGAGATTTACATTTTATTCTTCATGCACCCTTGGGCATCTTAAAGAAAAAGACTGTGAAATTAATGCAGATTCAGGCTGATTTTGTAATAATACCATGGCACACTAAAAGCTTAGCTAAAGCAACACAGACTTATTTCACTTGTGATCTCTAATGACTTTAAAAGTGCATTGATTTTCAGCTCCCTTAGCCTTGCACAGTTTGAACTTAGGTTTCAGAGAATAATTTAGTGTTCCACTCAATTTCCTCAAAACATTATTATTATTACTACTTAAAAGATTTCCAAATGAAGCAGATCTAAGCACTGAGAGGCTAAAGCATATTGTCATTTTAGAGCTAATGCATGAAAGCTACATTCTGGCATCAAAAATACAATATCGTTGCCCCTGTGGCCAATGGGCAAAATAAACCATTTTGCAATCCAGCAAGCAACAGATTGTTTGGTTTATGCAAATCAATTTGAGGCATGGAATACCTTTTCTTTTTAGTTCTGTGTGTACCTGGTAAGATTATCAAGTCAAGACTGTATTCACATTTTAATCAAACAACAGTAAGAGAAAGCAATGCCTGATCATTACCCAAAAGCACTACATCTAGTCATGAAAATAAAGTCAATGCATTTTTGCATCATGCGGTATTTTTTTTTTGTTTTCTCTTTAATGTAAAGGCCCTTGATTCAAGAGAACCTAAGCTGTCTTATGTAGCTCTGGCTGATAGATGAGCATCATAAAATCAGAATTCTTTTACCCAAACTTCACCACAGCATTGTGACTCTCTGTATTTCTTAGGTAACAAAACAGCTGATGATGTCTCACTACTGTTTAGCCACACTACACAATGTTATACTAGTCTTGTTCAGCAACAAATTTCTGTCAAAGAATATAATGTAACAAACCAGCTTTCTGTACAGCAATCTAGACAAAATATGCAGTAGAAGGGTAAATAATCTACAGTACTTCTCCTAGATTCCATATTACTGCTGTGCACTAAAATTAAAGAGGCCCAAATTTACCATCAGTCTCAAAGTAATCTTTCTTAATACCATTTCTGTTATTAGCATTATTCTTTTCTTGTTTTTCAAATTCAGTGGGGGATGAGTAGAAATAGAGATATACCGGAGGGCAGGCAAGGAACCCCATACAGAGCCTTGAATAATATTGTTGATAATGGTCAAGAAACTGCTTCATTCACTTCTTTGGCTCTCACTATCCAGGAGTGTGTACTATAGTGACAATTACTGAATGGAGTTTTCAAATGCATGAGAAGCATGTAAAATGTCAACAAAAATCAGTAAGACACAGTTTATGCATTTATCACAATTTCTCCCCAGCAGTTCTGCTGTAAGTAACTTACTGAGAGATGTTGCAATTAGCAGGTCTCAAAAGAAATGTGAATCAGCAGAGAAATAAGGCTGCATTCCTCTCAAGATAAAGCAGAGTCCCCCCGTCCCTCCCTTAAGCTCTCTCTCTTTTTAACCACAGGGCTCGGCTGTTGGGTATTTCCAGCGCCCAACGCCACCGCAAAGCCTTCCTCCTCACTCCTCAGCCCAAAACCATTTGCATGGGTCTCGCTGCCTTTGTCATGAAGCAAAAAGACCTTTGTAGCAGATCTCTGTACCAATTTGAAAGAAACTTGTTCTTTGGGCAAGGGGAATGTCTGATGAATGAGGTTATGCAGCTTGAATATGAGCGTTTGGAAGCAGCATTCCACACAGAGGATGGGGCTGCATTTTAATTAGGGTTTGCCAGCCAGAGGCTACAAGGTTAAGTCCCCTTGTTATCTCCATTCAGCAGGCCATTTCCCACTGATGGACAGTGGCCATTTCCACTGTAAATTTCCAATTTACCTCAATAACATGGCAAAAATTCAGTAGACAATGTTATTTCTAAATTATTTGAAAACCCATACTTTAAGAGGTTGCCATTAAGTGCTCCAATTAAATGTTTGTTATTCAACCATCCTTCCAGACATTGCTACATGTATTCACATTCAAGGGTTATTTTTCAGCTACCAAACCTGGACACTCACACACAACATTTGTATATCTATTATGTGTGCATATATATTTTATTGTGCGTGGAATATGGGATCCTATATATTTTATTATGTGTGAATATGGACTCCTTTCCTTCATGACCAGACTGCTACACTGGATGGGAGTTAAGCCTATGTCATAGGATTTGGTCTATTTAACTCAATCATTTTGCATTTATAATTTGGATGCTCAGAAAATTTTGTTCCTCTGAAATGCTTGTATTTACTGCCATAGTCAAAGGCAGGACCTTGATTTTCCTCTGTGGGGTACATATGCACTCGAGGATGATGGTTTAGCTGGGCACCTAGAATTTAGTCAGAAGCTGGTGTCCAAGGACACTGCATCTCATTTCTTTATGTTTCTGAAGGGTTGGGAAAACCCTTTCCAGCACACTCTCACTCACTGTATTACATGGGTGCAGGTGGTCTTTTGGGAACACACTGCCAGCTTTAGAACTGTAAATCACAATTATAAGAGGACAGGACTAATCAGATTTCATGCCTCATGGTGCAAGGAAACAAGAAAGATTTCTGTGGCCTCTTACCCCATCCTATGAAACATGGCATTGATTGGCGTGCCACGGAACCAGGTCTTCCAGACCCATGGCTACAAGCAAACTATTTCTGTTCTACCCCACCGAGTCCTGATAGTCAATTATTCCCTTCTTAATGGAGCTGTGAAGCTCTCTGGGAAGGACAATAGAGAGATATTTCTATAGCTAATGCCTCGAAATAACTTCATTTTGTACAACCAGTTACCTAGCTACCCAAAAAAATAGTTTGTTTTGTAAAAATAGCCAACCTGCAAGACACCTCGCACTTATTTATCAGCTCTGGTTTCAAAAATGTCAGGGATCACTGACAGAAGGAAAAGGGGAAGGAGAAAGAAGACCTAAGAATTTTAGCTGCTTCTCCAAGGCTGCCTTCTCAGCCTGTACAGCAGATAAATGAGTGACTGGGGAAAGGCTGCTGGAAGTAATTTCCTTTTGCAGGCAGAATTGGAGTAAGGCACCCAGCCCTGGCATGGGAGAAATTCTGGAGCCCATTATCACGTCAGCCACATTGGCTGAGAGAACATCTAAACTCACAGGGTTACTCCTTACCCCTCTCTCACCACAAACTGAAAGAGAATTCTGAAGGGGTCAAATGTGATAGGCCTCCTCCTTGATCCTGGCCATCTCAAACCTAAGGATTGCTGCTTGAGGGACTGAATATTTTAAATATTGAAAAAAGCTCAGCTCTGCCCCATTTCAGCTCCTGCTTCATGCGATTCTTCTCATCTCAGGCTTTTCTAGAAGTATTGAGAAACATTCAGTCAGCAGTTCTTGCACAGCCTAACACAACATCAATACCTGTGAGCTGCAAGTGAAGCAGAACATTTTTACATATGGAAGCCTGAGGTAAGGTTCATACCTAGACAAGAAACCTCCTTCATGAAAACACTGTGGTCTGCCAGAGGTTTTAAAGTGAAACCAAAGGAGATGCAAAATTCAGAGACATTGTTGGAAAGTCTAAAAACATGGTTTTGACTCAGAAGAAGACCCAAGAGATTTTGAAAGCCACCCAAGAAACTGCAGTGCTGTGAGCGGTGGCTGCACAGCTGGTGCTGTAATGGTTGCACCACAGCTTCCCAGGACACTGTAAACAAGTTTTTCTTCAATCTCTGTGAAGAAACAAAAGTGAAAAGCTGCCAAGTACTCCTGCAAGGAGTAGTTGGGATCCTCTGAGATGAAAGCTTCTATTTAAAGAAAAGGCTTGAATAAAAAAGCTATGGAAATTGAAGTGTGATAAAAATAAGCTGTAGTTGGGTTAAAATGTTTCTAGCTGAGACTGCAAAGCAGACTTTTCCTTTTCCTTTCCTGTGCTGATACAACCCAGTCTGAAGAAAGGAACATCCTGGAAAACAGTCTTCTAATGAAGATATCACACAAAAATCTGTCTTGGTGGCTAAAATACATTTCATCTGCAAACTAAATTGTACATCGAATTGTTTACCATAGTGATATTTGGTTGTTAAGTATTACCGAAGACACACAACAACAGGTCTGAGACCTTTTGCAACAATTCAGTCTAAAGAAAATAATTTGAAAAAGCCACAGTGAAGCTGTTCAGTTTATGCATATCAGGCACATAAAGGTAACAGAGGCACATCCTGTAACCATATCTCAGCTCTTCAGCTCTCCTGACTTGACTATTGACCGGATGACAGGTTGTAGATTTTAAATCTCTGGAAGTTCATGGTTCCCTCGAAGCATTTCTAATTGGACATTCAATTACACACCCTGCAAAGTACAGACTCCAGGAAGTGGAATTTACACAAATCCAGAATTAAACGGGTACCAAAGACCATACTCTCTAACTGTGCCTCGATGATCCTCTTGCTGGAATAAAGCTTCTTGCAAATGATTTCATTTCAGGATTGCCTCTTGGGAGGGATTGCTGCAAAACTGCAGTAATGGAAATCTGAGATGTAGTTACTGGCCAAAGGCCAGCAGAGACATTGGTCAGTTGGATGTGTTTCTTCCCTCCCAGCTGCAAGAGAGTTTTAGCAAGGGAAAACAAAATTAAATGTGCCATGATGATTGGAAAAAACGAAAATGTTACCACATTGCAGCAAAAGGAATAAGGTATGGAGGTGCTTCTGAACAGCTATTGAAAACACAGCACTCCCACTGTCCTTGCTTTCCACCACTTACTGATACACAATCCAGAAGGTGACCCCTAATCTAGGGTGTTTCCACAGCTGGCACTTCATGTTACTTCAGCTCAAGAAGGAGCAGTAAATATCCATGGATATTATTTATCCATGGAAAGAAAACCCCAGCATAAAAGTCTCCTCACCTATCCTTCCCTGCAATTAATTGTGATTCAAATACTAATTTCCTTTTACTAATTCATCAAGAAAACCCTTGAATCTGAAAGTTCTGAATGGATTTTCAAGAAATTAAATTGCCTCACCATGGTGTAACTCACTATTTCATTTCTAACCTGCTCTTAAAGCAAAGAAAGAATGAAAAAAAAACAATCCTTGTAATCAATGTCTGTAGAAATGTTCACTTGTCCCATGTGCCTGGTAACGTTTTGTTAAAAAATCATAAAATTAGGAGCCTAGAAGATGTAGAAAAATGCATTTTGAGCTTTTTCACAGTTTTCATGGTATATCTAACTCTCTCTACATGTTATTAACAAGTTTTTTCAGTGCATGCTATTAACCTAGTTGACTTCTTTCTGATATCTGATATATAAATCTGCACTTAGCAATACAGCAGAATAATTTGCTATGTGGTGCTCCTGTGATAAGGATAAGAGGATTTTTTTTATCATCATTACGGATAGTAATAATTCCTAGAGTGATACAGAGATATTGATCCACTGATTAAAAAAAAGCATTTTACAAAGGCAGAGGAGCATTGCTACCCTTATTTTAAGCAACAGGATAACAGAGATGATGAGCAACCAACTCACCTATGGTCAATACAGCATATCAGTGGCACAGCTACATAGCTACAAATCAAACTTGGGTATTTCTGGCTATTTTTGCACACTCCAGCTCTCATTGCCTGGCTGTCTGTGTTGGCATCTGTGGTCACACAGACATTACATAGTGCTGGGAGTCAGGAGGTCTGAAAGTTTCCTTAAGCCGTTTACAATAAGTGATTTAAAATCTTAATCATCTGAGGCAGTTCACTTCTACTTTTTCATGATAATGAAGCTTAGCACATGATATCACAATCATGAATTTTTGTAAAGCATACTTAGCTCTTCAGAAAAAGTGCTGGATTAAACAACCCTGCAGGCTGAATCCTTCTCTCTGAATAATGAATATCATACAGGCAGTGGCAAGCTTCTTTAGATAGTCCCATGAACCCTGCTCAAGAGGCAGCCAGCCTCCGTGGCTGTTGGGTCCCTGGCTTCTTTATCTCTACAGCCAACAGGGTATTTTTATTTTTTAATACCTTCCACAGCTAGGAATTACTCGCTGCCAGCCAGGTAATTTCACAGGGACTATCCCAGAGCCTTTGGAAGGCAATGCCTTTTGGTTGCTGCCTATTCTTGTAGCTGATCGAAACATAGCAAGTTATGGGTATAAACAAAGGTGATTTCTTAGCTGCAGGAGTGAGTAACAATGGGGAAAGATATGACTAAAACTAAAAAAAAAAAAAATCTCTGTTTCCTTAAAATACACTGATCCACCACTGGAGCTCTGTATCTTTACTTCAGTCTCATCTTAGAGCTGAGTTTCAAACAGCTGACAATATGAATTTGGAGCAAAAAAGGTGATGTTCCACTATCAGTAGTGACAGCAATGGGTGTGACTTTAATAGAGTTCTGTCAACTCTTGGTTAGGAACTACAACAGAAACAATGAGTTCCAGCTCTCTTCCCTCTCCCTTTATCTCAGCACTTATATCACACTTATCACGAAGTGTTACATTTCCTCTTGATGCCACAGGACAGGATTTCTCCTTGCTACTGGAGCCCATGTGGTACAATACAACCCTAAGTCCTGCCTATGAGTTGACAGCAGACTGTTACCCTCCCAGTGGTAAGGCTGCTGATGTAGTATAGACATGGGCTAAAATAAAAGTCAACTGAAACCTTTTTAGTCTTTAAATGCTAAAAAAATCCAAACCCAAACCCAGTCCAAGCCAAAACTGTTCTACTGAGCAGAGTAACCTGGAGCTTTCCTTGCAACTATCTGCTGGTACTACAGATTATTTGCCTGAATCCTTTAAGAATGCTCAAAAACTGTCATAAATACAAGCTTGAAAGCTGGCATAAATACCACTGTTTAAGCTTTTTTCATCTGAAATACCATGGGGTGTATTTGTTATGCAACTGACAAGGGATACCAAACAGAGTTTACTGGACCACATTTCCATCTCACTGCTGTGAGCACTGAACTGGCCTCTCGAAGGCTCTGGCATGGCAAGGTCAGTGTTTTCCTCAGATAGTGACTATTTTTCATTCACCCCTCTGTGTCTAAGAGGGAAGCACATCAGGACAGTTGCTGAGAAAATAATGTTTGTGGCAAAAGGAATTAACATCTTGGAAATGGTAACATGAATTAAAACTCATTAAGGATTGGAACTCTTTACAAAGATTTAACAGTATAAATTCTCCCTCCTGAAGCAGTTTTTCACCTTGTGCTTTTTCAGTCAGGCTCCCTCCTCTGCAGATGTCCCTCAGCACTTTTCATTTCAACTGCAATACTAACCATTTTCCCAACACTTTGCCTTCTCTCATGGAGTGGTAGTTTTGTGAAGCTGATAAAAATCTGCCTGAAAACCTGGTTGGCGCAGCTGAACCCATTTTGAAGTGTGAACATGGGTGTGTAGAAAGCAATTCGAGTTTAACAAGGCATGAGGCATGAGGGCATGATGGAATATCAGTCGTGATTGTGACCGAAATGAACCCGAGTGGCACAGAGGATGCAGCTCTGCTGTGGTTACTGGTGTGTGACCTACCTGGACTGAGATCTTCAGTCTCCAGCAGGAGAGAACAGCACATTAACTCTACAGCTGTGCTGGCCAGCACACAACACTGCCCTGCCTGATACATTGGAGACTTGGCTTAGGAATCTCAGCTCCTGATTGTCGTGAGATTGCTGTTCACAGCAGAACAAAACTACCCCACAAACCTCACTTACTCTGTTGGATTTCATAATTAGCTTTTCTATGCTCCTACTAGTCTGTTGAATTAAAGCAAGTGTGCAGTGGGACTTTTATGGATCCCAGGAAAGATCCATTTCTTTGTTGGGTGATGCTGACAAGTCAATTAAATCTTTTTTTGGGGCTCAAAACATCTGATGCGCAGATCTTGTTATTTCAGCAGTTAATTAGCTCCTTTCCCACTTGCGTCTTCCATCATCCCCTCCTTGTACTGCTCACACAATGAAATCAGTGAAAATCAGGAATACTCATTTTCCCTCAGTGTTGGGTCTACAAAGATAATGGCAACACTCAACTCCATCAGTAAACATTCCTTATTGAGCAGCAGGAATCAGCTTCAGACCCTTAGACCTGTGCCCAAATCTTCCCCAAGGAGAAAGCCATGATCATGAGGCTCTCCTTGCCTGAAGGGACTGCTGCATGCCAGCCCCAAAAACTTGGGGATCACAAAGCATAAATGTAAGCGCATAATTTTCTTGTGGCTCCCTATTTATTGTAAGAGTGGCTTTTCAACAAGTCCTTATTGTTCAGAAGTAGCTTTAGTAGGTGCTTTCAAGCAGTGCCATGATATATAGGAATACCTGCACTCCCTTTGCTGAAATTTATTGGTGTTTTATAGAAACTGGGCCACCCACAAAACAATAAAAAACCCATGCACAAATTGTTGCACAAAATTCTGTGAATCCTATTGCATACTAATAGATCCAAAAGTAAAGAAAATAAAAATCTAAATCTATACCCATATCTATATGCAAAGTGGGTGCTATTACCTTTTTCTATGCCTTTTGAAAATGTAATAAAATGCATAAACTGTGTACTTTCTATGTATTTGTTTTTCCTATAGATGTGATGTTTTTCACAGCTCCACAATTAAAATTACTTTACTCCCTGTGCCATTAAATGGCTGTGGCAGGTACAACATGATAATGCTGCACTGAAAGATGGGACTATCCCTATTTCCTTTTCCACTCAGCAACCCCGGCACTGATATTTTGAGAAGAATAAATTCAGGTCCATATACCATGGAGTTAATATGCAGTCTGTGTCATCAATATACATTTCTCTTTCTTTTCAATAGGTTTTCAGAAGGCCTTTCCCTAAAAGAGTATTTTTGCACTCAAAAGGGATCGCTGGCTATTGAAAGCTGGCTCTGCAGCACTTCATTTCCAAGTTCAGGTTGGCCACTCGACCACTCTTGATGGTGATGCTTAACAACTCTGCCCTGGATTTTGGGTTGTGGTAAAGGCACAAGATTGAAAAACTCTTTTAAAAAACATTTGTCCAGGCAAAGCTCTCAGGTCCAAGCTAATCTCTTTGTTTCTCAGTTACAGTAGACCTATGTTTTGCACGTAGTTACAGAAAACACAGGAATGGAGGAGATAGTGCTACAACGAGGGCCAGTTCCCATCACCCTTCATGCCTTCAAGCAGTCATTTACAGTCCTGTCCTTTTATTTTATTTATTTTTTTTTTGGCCTTGTGCTACAAAGCAGAAATGGGGTCATGGGAGCAACTTTGATTTTGTGAGAGCAGAAAACTGAGGATGTTTTCTCAGGGCGCAAAGGAACCTTTCCAGCTGACAAACAGGGTGATAACACAAGTTAATATGTTGGCACCGAGACCTTTCTGACACTGGAAATAAAAGGTGATAATTTCAGCCACTGTGGAAAGTTCATGTGGATACCTTCATCACGTGGGACGTATTACAGCGTAACCTCTCACTGCAGACAGTGGCTCTGCCTACCTTGGCTGTGACATAAAGCTCCCAATTAGCACTTAAGGAAAGAGACTTTCCAGACTGCACACTCACCTCGGCTCAGCCCATCTGGTCCCCGAAGGATTCGGCATTCTTCTATCTGGCCGAACGGAGAAAACATCACCCTGATATCATTCTCATTACACTTCTTCGAAACCATTCCTATGAACAATTTTCTGTCTTCCACAGCTAGAAGATAAAAATAATGAATGAGCAAAGGCCATTTCATCTTTTTGCTGTGATCAATGCTTCATTACCACATCAAACCAAGCTCCAGTCATGTGAGTCTGGCTCTGTAACTGAAGACAAGTCCTAAGGCAAACACTTTATACTTACAACCTCCCTTCCCCCCTCCCTCCCCCACCTCAAATATCTTGTTTTTCTCTCTCTCTTTTTTCTAGTGGTGCTTGCTGTTTATATAACATATTAATTGGCTGTCTTAGTCACTCTGCATATACCTCCCCTTCACGGCTTCTAAAAGGAAAGCATCCTCTGTTAGAGACACTTTTAAAGACATCTTTGCCTAGATTCTAATTCAGATAAATTCCCTCATGTGTGAAAGAAATCATGATGGGGTGAGGGTGAAGAAGGGATTGTGCACGTAATGATACAAGCTAATGAAAAATATTCCTGAGAAATATTTTGAGAGCAGCTCCTATCTGAGCTTTCAATTTCAGCCAACTTAATGCACAGCACTGGAAAGGCAGATGTGCAATGACTGCTCTGGAAAAAGAATGCATTACATTTTTTTGCTGTTTTTTTCAGTGCCACAGCCCTCTCCTCTTCAAGAGGACACAAGACATATTTCAGGACATCATTTGAACACCCTTTGATGCGTAATGATGCTGAGTTTGCAAAAAAACCACCATGAAAAATGTGCTTTACCTGAATTATTGGTAGAATATTTCCTGTCTGCACTGGCACTGACACCAGCACAAGCTGGACTGCTGCAGCAGGATGCACACAGTTCTATTAATCAAACTCAAATTTACAGGTCTAAAGCTGGGGACTCTTGGCAAAAATGAGAGGTCATCAAAACTTAATTCACTCTGGAAAAACTCAAAAATGTTAATGCACCCACCCATCTATATTAAACCAAAAATTTAAGTGCTTATTATACAGTACATAGACCAGTGCTTTCTTCTTCTCTGGAAATGGCATGTAAATCCAATTCCCTGTTAATGAGCAGACTGTCAGGGTTTGTGGGGAAGCAAAGAGGGAAGAAAAGCTTTACTCCAGAGAGTCTGCACTGCACTTACTTATTTCTATTATTGTGCAAATTATTTTTGTAATGAAGTATTTTCATTTCTGGGCTTACAAAAAAAAAAAAAAAAAAAAAAAAAAAAAAAATCCCCCCTTGTTCNAAAAAAAAAGAATCCTCCCTTGCTCTCTAACTCTGTTTCCTGTATTAGTATGAGTTTGTCATATGGAAAAAATTGCAGCTGCGTCCATTTTTTTCTAGGATTTTATTTGTGTTATACTTCAACACTTTCAGTGCATTTAATTTCAAGAATAACAAGAAGAGGTTCATGTTTATTGATCACAAGAAGTGTTTGAAGTAATTTTCTCCTTAAATTGCTGACTTTAAAAAGTATTTGTAGCTTTTAAGCAAGCACCAAACCCATGCATTTTTCAGAACCCAAAACAGAGGCCAGCCCCTGCAATCCCAGCTTCTCACTCTACAAGCTTGTAAGAAAATTGGTGTGAATTTAACACCCAGAGGAAGATGTTTTCTTCAGCAGAGATTCCTGAAGACTGAACATTTTCATTCACACTTTATATTGAGGTTCCACATGCAGGTGAACTCTCCAGAAAGGGTTAAGAAATGATGAATGCATGGGATGAGCCAGTTATATACAGATCAGGAGCTGAATATGTGTGACTGCAAGTAAGACCTGAAAGTTGGGATATTTATACATACATAAATATATATATATATGTCTTATTATGAGACTTTACATCTGATTCATAACATATAGCTGCTAATTATTATTTTAAGGGTGGGAAAGCCAAATTGCCTTGCTCACAGCTACAAGAGGAGTGTCAGCAGCCACTTCTTCTGGTGGAAGGATGCCTATAACCTGGCTGCAGACAATTTCTGTATTGCCTCAAGCAATCTTTTTGAGGAAGTTCCGTGGCCAGCCTGTCCCCTTGACAACAGCCACAGACTATGGCCATAGTGCAGGAAAGGTTTGGAAACAAGGGACCCAGCTGGGCTGCCAGGCCTGGATTTCTCCACAGCACAGACTGAGCTCAGGCTGGGTAAAGCCTTGGTGCCAAGCACATTTCCAAGCACGACCTTCTGCTCTGTGTTATGAACTTCATATTCTGTGTCTCTGTGTCACCTAGTACCAGCCAGTTTAAATTTGGGTCGATCTTAGGATTGAAATACAGTGTGCAGGTCTACCCTAAGGGTGACTATGTTCCAATGCTCTTTTAAAAATAGCTGCTGGCTAAGTTGGACAAATGCCTGCCATAGCATCCCAAAGGAGGTCCCTTGGGTCCTACTTCGGTGCCAGGACAAAGCCTCAAACCAAAGAGATTCACATAGAGACTCAAAAGAAATGAGATGTGAACAGAAGGTTTTGTTTTAATTTTCTGAAGAGTAGCAGGAAACAAACTCCCCATCGGCCTCATTCGGTTTTGCTAGTAAACCTATAAATATGCCATTTAACTAACATGATTTGAAGGTTTGCAGCTTGAGGGTGATTTTATAGTAAATTAAACATCCAGCTCCTGTGTACTGTACATCTTAAAAATGCAGATTTCATGAAGAATGCTCAGAGTACAGAAAACATATTGATATGATGACGTGCTCTGCATTCAGTGCCATTAGTCAGTGCTGATCAGTGTTGAAGCTTAAGAAAATTGCTATTCTTTTTCTGGCTAGGGGCCCAGCATAAAAAACATTTAAAGTGACAATTGTCAAGATCAAAATGACATGTTTTCACTCCATCTGATAGAACATCTGATATTATTAGGCTGAAAGAGTTTTTAACAATATATTCCCACACAGAGAAAGGAATACTTTTCCACCTCGATAAGACTGATTTTCAGGAGTTATTTCTGCATTTTTGGTCAGCCACCTCTTTCTTTCTAAAATGTACTCTTACCAGCCACACAGGCAAGGTTTGAGAACCAGACAGCAGAGTGCAAGAAGTGTGGGTCAAATGTACTTAGAGGTTAGCAAACTTCCCCCTGGATCTGCCAAGCCTGCAGATTTTCCTGTGTGTGTTGGATTTCTCCCACAGACCGTAAAATGAAGAACCCAGCATTAAACACACATGACCCAGCAAAGCACTGAGGCTGGGACAGGTGCTGCTGCTTAGGGAAAAGATGGCAGCTTAAACCCATCTGGCCTAACTTCAGTGACCTAGAGTTTGGTCTCAGCTCCACTGGCTGAAGGCAATGCACAGAGATCAGCTCCTTCAAAGAGTGACAGATCTCACCTCTCCCAGCAAGGTGGGATGGCCTTTGTCATGGGAGTCTCTCCCTTGCTACTGACAGTAGATTACAGATTTTTTAACATTGACTGAGAAGATTCATAGATGCTGTTACCTTCCAGCCAACTGCCAGATCTTGGGCAGCAGGGTAACACCGAGGTGTCCTGAGCTCCAGCTGCAGGGACATCAGGAGTTAGTGAGCTCTGAGGGACTGGACAAAGCTTGGGAGCTTCGAGTGCTTTGGGCAATGAGAGCAGGCAAAGAGGAAGGCTGGGGGAAGGATAACAGTGTGCAAGGGCCAGCACTTGTGTGCACATATCTCAAAAGCAGGTCACTGCTGCTTGATAACTCTCTCTCCCACCCTTGGAGCAGGTTTCAACAATTCAAAATCCAGAAAAATCAAAACCTTTTAGCAATATGTTTGACATTGTTTTTTCTGAACCTCGTTCATGGGCTCAGTTGAACTTTCTGACTATTTTACACCACTCTGGGGGAATGAAATAGACACAAATGTTTGGAAGCAGCAGGTAGGATGGGGTGGCTGAGTGCCCCTCCTTGATGGAGCGGAAGCAGCCAGAAGGTCACAGTAAACAAGGCCTGAAGTTCTATTTATAGGAAGGAAAGTGTGAAACCACACAGTTTCTTGATTAACACATTATGGGGCTCACCTTTAATCCATCCCAACACATTACAAACACAGGTTGGCTGTGCTGCCAGGGCAGTTCGAGTGACACACCCAGTGCTAAGCCTGCTGGATTTTGGGGGGGGGGAGGGAGTTTGCCAGAACGCAGGAACACTGCATGAAGAGGTACAGATACCTGCTTTAAAATGAGATGAATTGCTCTTGTAACCCTGTCAAGGCCAGCCCTGCCATCACTAGCACGCCTGCCTGGGCATTGTGTTTGAACCCAGAACTCTGCCTTAGCCATCAAAGGTTATCTGAGATGAAGTCTCTCTCTGCTGGGGGCGGGGGATCTTTTCAATCTGAGCCTCCTGTCTTCTGACAGCACTACATCCAGCATGCAGAATAACATCCTGAAGGGTCTAATTTTTTAGATTTACTCAATTTGCTTCAGTAATGAGCATTTCTTGCAGGCTGTATTAGATTGCTTGTGCTAACCCAGGAGGATAAAGGAGTAGAGATTATTTTCTGAATGCTACAAAAGAATTAAACCCTGTAATAATTGTGGGAAATATCCCTGAAGATTCAACCTAACTTTTCAATCTTCTAAACTCCCAAAATTCTGAAAGATCAAAATGATAACCCTTTATGGTACATTTCTGAGGAGTCCAGTTTGATAGAGTGCATTTTCTCCCCAGAAGATGCCTTCTCTTTTGAGCAAATAGATAAATAGTTAATTATGTATAAATGGTGTGGAGGGTTTTTTGTTTTGGTTTGGTTTTTTACACCCATATAGAAGGGAAGGGGTGAAATCAGACTTTTTATCCCTAGCTGTAAGCCTGTGAAAACCCCTTGCATACGATCTGTCAAAGTCACACCTGAATCCAGAGCTGCCTGCATTAATTATCAACTTTTTTTTATGTGTTAGTGCTAACATATGGCATCTAATTACTACCTCCAAATCGGCAAAGTTGTGCCACCTAGAATTTCAAAATGATTTTTTAAATTTTCCACTAATAAAATCAATAAAAAGAAATTATAAGATTACTCAGCTACCCTCCTCCCTATTTTACTTTTTTTTTTTTTTTTTAATAGGGAATTTTGTCAGTTTCCCTGCAGCAATGATGCTTTTATCCATTTAAGACCACACTGTTTGCAGGACATGTGTCTGAAAGTATTGACTGTGTTCAAGTCCAGATCTAAGACATTTAAGCATATGCAAATTGCAGGATGTTAATGGCCACAGACAAGAATCAAGTAGGTGTTTGTAAGTTCTTCAGCATTAGACTAGATGAACCTCCTTTATTTGAAAAAGGGAAAATGTCCTTAAAAAGGCAAATACTGTGAGTTATGAATCTAGTAATGGTGGGGCCTTCAAAGTTGAAAAAATGCTTTTTTGGCAGAAAATCCTTAACCAAAACTTTCTAGGCAGGTTAAAAACACCTGCACAAAGGTGATCAGACCAGGACACACTACAAAATTAATCTGCAAATCTTTAAGAAATGTTACGTTTTTCAACAGTAAGAAGCTTTTCAGAATCTCCCTGGGTAGACAAATTAATTAAATCTGAGGGCAAGTCTTGCCCCATCAACTCTAGGTGCTAAAAGCTTGGTGGAAGAGATCAAGATTTGCTTCATCTGCATGAGCAGAGAAATGACTCAGACACATTGTAGGCAGGAAAGGAACCACTGGAACAGGTTGCCCAGAGGAGCTGTGGATGCCCCAGCCCTGGAAGTGTTCACGGCCAGGTTGGATGGGGCTCTGAGCAACCTGGTCCAGGTGTGCTGGAGGTGTCCCTTCCACACCCATCTCCCAGTTTCCACGGGGTGAGCTTGGCCTCTGATGTCAAGGGACAGATTCCTCAAGTGATACAGACATCTAAGGGTGGGAACAGTGACATAAAAGGAGGAGCATTTAATCCTGATAGTTTCTGGCTTGGATGCTCATTCAAAGCTTTTCCACAAGGGATTCAATATGGGGAGGGGGCATTTAATCACACAGCAAATACTGTTCTTTGTAAACCTCTGTGAGTTGAATAAGAGGACCTCTCCTTCCTCCCTATAGAACTTGAACAGGTCTATCAATCCTTCACAAACACGTATGAGCTCAGAAGAATTGTAGTGTTCAACTTGTCCTACACATCTTTCCACAAGAAATTCTTGACCAAGAAAATTTCTTTAACCTCTCTGCAAGCTGAGAAAAACCACTTTACCCATAAAATCCACTGGGATCCTCCCATGACTCAGAAATCAGAGATTTGAGTATTCCTATAAAGCTCAGCCACCACGCATCATGAAAACCAAGATGCCTTGGCATGTCTTATTACTTTTCCCCTTTGAACTTACCAATCTGGTTGAAGAGGTACAGTTTGCTGTTGGCATGGATAATATACCTCCTCAGATGGATAGCCTGGAGCATATGGAAATCATGTGCCAAACAAACCTCCACATCCCCCACACTGCTGTTTTTTTTTCTCTTTCTTGATCTCCAAGCTGCTTGCAAACTGTCACCCAATCCATGAACCCCACACCTACACCCAGCCTTACTGAGGGGCTGTACCATCATTACCATCATTGTGGTATTAGTTTGCCTTTTGCTTCTCCAGTTGATTAAAAAAAAAAAGTTCACCATCCCTTGAACATGCCTATCAAAAGTTCCCACACCCTTCAGGAGTCTAAATTTAAAAAGCTGTTTAATTTGAACCCTTGAATTGACAATTCGTTTTTCCCCAAAAATACAAAGAAAGACAAGGAAAAAAAAAATGGGAAAAAACCCAATCCCTTGCGATATTTATGCTTGGAATAGATGCCAGAAAATAAGAGTATTCCGACAGTGCAGACAGGAGTTTCATGCAGATAACCCCAGACTAGCAGCAGCAGCCAGGAGCCAACCTACCCTGCTTTCCAAGCAGCCGCTACTTGCTGAGAAAGACAGAATTTGCACAAATCCCCACAGTGTTTTTCCAATATGTTCAATCTTCTTTAGAAAGAAACACTTCAGGCAATGAACAAGTAACTCACTGGGAGTCAATTTTGGCCCATTGCCTCTTATTTTTCTAATTTGCCAAGGAAATTGAGGTGAAATTTGTCTTTGAAAGAAGAATCCATAGAGGCCATACTTAGTTCAGAGGGTTCAAGTCAGTGTTCCTGTGTAAGGGATAATTGTGCCCACTGCTAGCACTAAATACTGGGGACTGGAGTTGGGATTCCAACAGCAAAGTTCTCCTTGACTGTAGTGGGGCCTGAAAAGTTCACTCCTTCTGCCCATCTAGGTGCATTGGCCTCTATTCTGAGCACTCAAAACCAGCAAGAAATCACTGCTAAAAATCTTTGGGAAAATGTTCTTCACCCAGAGGGTGGCTGGGCACTGGAATAGGCTCCCCAGAGCAATGGTCACAGCACCAGACTGACAGAGGTCAAGAAGCATTTCGACAGTGCTCTTAAGCATATGTTGGGATTTTGGGAATTGTCCTGTGCAGGGCCAGGAATTAAACTTTGAGAATCCTCCTGGATGGATATCCATCCTTTCCAACTCAGAATATTCAATGATTCTACAATTCCAATCTGAGACAGAGAACATCCCTTCCCGTGCAAATGGGTGACAGCTCATATTTCCTGTGCTCGTGGCCACTTTTGTTTGGAAAGTTGTCATAATGGGAAACCTAGCATAACGTGAAGTTTTAATTTCCTTCCAAACTTCATAATCCTTGGAGAAGCCTGAAAAAGGGATGCACTACAATTAGCAAAAAAAAAAGCCTTAAAAAAGCCTTGCGGAGAGATTTTGAGCCCAATCATAATTTACATTTGCAGGTATGTAGATCTCTAAGTGCACGGCTTCTGCCCTGATTACTAATTAATGAGGTGCAAAGATGCCTGTTGGAGGAACCAGCTCTGATTATGTGGGCCTTAAGGGAAAATGAAGCTCTTGCAATCTAAGAAGGCAGATGATATCTTTAACATATATTTTAGAAAATTACAGGAACAAATCAAGGGGCAAAATATACACGTATATATTTTTAAAGAATCACACGCCGTCAAGTTGCACTACCATTCGATTATCCTATTTCCCTGAATATATAAACCTAGCATGTTTAATAGATTTAGCTTGCCATCTATTTTGCATGTCATATACATCCACTTAGGCAGTAACCTAGTATTCCAAGTGGATATTACTGTCTTTATAGCATTCATTTTTCAATCGTTTTGAGGAATAAGTATACAGAGAGCTCCAAAGTGGGCTTCCCAGCTCATAATGAAGCATATGATTAAAACCTACATTTGGCTCAGATTCAGAATGGCATCATTCTGTAAAAAGGTAGTTTTGGCAAATGTTTAAGGATGATCAGGTACTTACATAGTTTGTTAACACAGGTATGCCTTTTTATTTCTTTTATTTTTAATGTTCAGCATTAACATTTTATCTCCATCTTATCAACCTCAGGTGCTCCCACACTACCTCACTGTTGGGAGAACCCAAGGGAAGGATGTATGCAGTGAGGTAGGTCATGACATACAGGTATAAGGAAGACCCTTTTTGAGGATATTTCCTTTCTTTTTAAAGCAGAAGGTAAAAGGGAGTTCAGAGCAGCTCAACACCTTCCCAACATGTCAGGAGTAGGGAAACTGCCTATTATTTTCACCACAAAAGGAGTAAAGCAAAAACTCTCACAATGTTGTGCTCACATATAGTTTAGAGAAAGACACAATTAAGTAAAAGTAAATTGAACACATACCATTTGACTTTTCACTATCTGCGGGTTTCATCTGAATAGGATGATGCATCTAAAAACAAAAATGAAAGAGAGTAAGGCAGGTTGGATAGTCATAAAAAATCAAGAGTGATGTTTTAATGAAGGGCTAAAAAGAGACACGATTTAATATTAAACATGTTTAAATTATATAAGTTCAAAATAACACTGTATTATAGGTTTATAAGAAAAAATCAAAATGGCAAAAGAGTATTTTATAATGTGGAAGTTAAAAAAATAAAAAGAGATCATTTGGCCCATAGGACTCATATAAATCTTTAATTTGCTGTATCTAGTTTCAGAAGACCTCTAAAGTTACAACCCTCATTAGTTTATGGCATGCTTGGTTTCTGTTTTACCAACTTTTTTTTTCCTTGAGCTCAACCACTGCCAAAACCAAGATGTAATTTTCAAGTAATTTAAGAACTAGCAAGCATTTCAAACGTACTCAGAGGAGTTGAGTTTGACAAATGAACTTTGCTTGTAATTAAAAAACTGTGCCGATTCTTTCAGGACTGAAGAAGAGATCTTGATTCCTAAAATAGCTTCCTGTAATTGTTTCGTAGCTCATCTTTTTGTTTTAGAATACATTACACATTCATTCATAAAGCTTCCACCACAACACATAACAATTCTGGCTTCCATAAAAACTCCAAATCCTTTTTCCTTTTCAACCTCTTCCTGCATTCAAGTCCCTCCTACTGCAAAGGAGACCAACCCCTGTGTGCAGCGTTCTGTGCTGAACATCCCACCTTGGCACACTCAGTCTGCTGTGTCCTCAGCTTTCTCTACTAAATTATACTGCTCCCACACTGAATTGTTGATAGGTCCAATAAAATTTTTACTAAAGGTGTTTTTGCTCTTTCAGGAATAATAACACCACAGCAGTTGAGCTCCCTCACGATCAGAGTTTTCCAAAGGACATTGGTGACAGTCAGCCCCGTGGCCACTGTGGTGTGTTCAGAGAAATTTTACTACAGCTTCTCAAAAGCCTCCAGAACTGACCTCACATTGAGATTCAAGGTGGGAGATGTTTAAGATTGCAAAAAAACCCCTCATTTTTATTTTCTTTCTTGGGCTCTGCATAGTTACTGGGATTTGACTGCACAAACCTGCTGGCAGCAGAAGGGCTGCTGCTTTTCTCTCCTCAGCAATGCCTTACCAATTCACGTGAACAGGTGAAAAAAAATGTATGTTCTTTCTACTTTTGTATAATCTTTCAGTGCAGCATAGCAGCATATTGCCTGAAAATGTCAGAGGCAATTCCATTTTTTAAATGAAAGATTGTTACGGCAAACTCTGGGAAACAAAAACAGCTGAGCAGGAGAGAACATCCATGCCCTCATATCAAATATGCTTTCAAAGCTGCACAGAAACCCACATCTGCATTGCTTTTGGTGAAGTAACTTAACCACCAGGGAAAAAGCTGCTGGATTCTTTACAAAATATAAAATATTGCTGCGAATGTTTCTGCTAGATTTACTCAAAGCCCAGACCACTCCCTGGCCTTGCAAATCAATGTATTCCCTGCACTGCATGCACAACTCCCTGTTGTGTCCTAGGGAAAGGCTAAGCCACAAGGTAGATGTAGTTGTCAGCATGCATAAATTTTCTTCATTTTTAACAATTCTGCTCTCTTTGAATCATTTGTTTCCTAAATGGACTTTAATAGCCCAGCACTTTTCTGCCACCACTCTTATTAGATCAGTTTTACAGAAAAAAGGGAACTTCTATAGTTTTCTGTCTTCTCCAGTGCTTAAAATTTTTCCTGACATCAACAATACACTAGGTACTGCAGGAGACTTAAAATTCATGGGAATGTCCACTCAGCAAGTAAAAAGAAGAAAGAAAAAAAAGATGTGACATGCTCCACAAGGCCGTTGCAGGTTACTGATGTCTCTGAGGAGCAATGGAGTGGTGAGAAAACAGAAGAAGGAAAGGCAATTATTGAAAATTCAGGAATATGCAGAATATAAGAGCCCAATTTCAGGCCTTTTTTAGAGAATCAATCTATTGCTCTTTACAGATGCATTTATTTATTTATTTATGGGCCCCTAAGAGGAGATATTTTAAATAAAGGCTATTCTAACATCAGAAAACTCTCACTTTTCAAACCGCCAGAACCAGAGAATCCAACTTCAGACCAAATTCATGTGAAGAAGGTATTTTTGCAGCCCGTGGTCATAACACAAAGACCAGCGTTACCTGACAAACACATTTACTGCATATCCAAAGTCATCCTCTTCAGTCACACATCATTACCCCAAGCTCATTAAATCAGTAATCTGGTACATTTACAAAGCAAGAGGCAAGATTTAACATGATGCTTCAAATGGGTTTTGACTCGATTTCAAAAGTTCCCGCTAAAAACTCATGGTCCAAATTCTCTTCACACTATCAAGCTGAATTTGGGAGCGATGCCATTGCACTTAAAATTATATTGGTGCAAAACTAATAAAAGATTTCAGGCCTGGAGAGTTTAAACCACAGAACACCCCCAGAAAAATGGATGTGATACACAAACCTGGTTCAGCGAAGAGGAAAGTGGAAAAATACCTTACTGACAGTTTCCTAACATGAGAGGGCTCATGTTGAAGCTTGTTTAACCCTGACCATCACCAATTGATACGTTAACAACCTTTAACACTAGATTCAATAAAACATGCCATTTATAACCTGAAATGGGTTTTACAGAGTCACTGGTTCGCATCTCATTATTAAACTCATTGCTGACCTCTAGAGACAACTGCCGTGACAATACATATTATAAGCTCTCTGCCCATAAAATATTTAAAGGTAGGTGTAAAAAAGAAAAGAAAAGAAAGACTCTCAAAGAAGTGTGTAGTGAATAGGAAAATTAAAGGGGCAGAGACAAAAGCTAAATAGGTACTATTCTTTCACTCTACAATGAGCAAAAGAGAAAATAATCTGTACATTTTGTATCTTTCTTGTATAACTACAGGCTATAAAATAATAAAATAGCTGCGCTTTCCCAGGCCCTCCAAAAGATTATAGATGATATAAAACTGTTTCAAATTAGATGCCACTCACTAGAATCACATCATCTACAGAAATGAAGGATTTCCTGTCTTATCAGAGAGCTGTTATTGTAGCTATACATCACTTATGGATCTCAAGGTAAGTGATTTCTCAGTATGTCATGTTGTCACACAGAACAACAGGAAACATTTTCTTCTTTTCTTGGAGAAAGCTTTGCTTATGAAAATTCAGTATTTATGAATGTACACTTACAATTAATAAAGAGGCAAAAATAAGAAAAATAACCTAGATAAGTAATTTATTTACTTGAACATCATCCTGTGCTCAGCACACACAGTAAAAAAGAACAACACAGCTCTCAGGCAAATTCTTTCTGAGCATGGGCAGCTTCCTCCGGCAAGCACTGTGCATGGGGATATCAAACCCAGGCTGGAGTACGAGCTGTGAGGAGCAACCTTTCCTCATCAGTATCACAGAGAGCTCTCCTGAACACACCTGTGCAGCCAGCAGGGCATGACCTGCCTTTCCTACAGGCGCTCTCTGTCCATCAGTCTCAAAACACACCATGCCACTGTTTTACAGCTGAGAGCAGACAATGCCTGCTGCCCAAGGTTGCCAGTGCCTTGTGGCAGTGCTGGCAGCAAAGTGGGGGCTTCACTGCTGCTTGTGCTGTCACAGAGGCCACCCATAGCCCGGGGTCGAGCACATCACTGCCTCTCCTTGGGTGCATCCCAAGCAGGGGTGCTGAGGCAGTCCATGGGAACCAAAAAGGCAAAGAAACAGTTGTTAAACATGCAACCCTGAAAATCTCCACGAAATTAATGAGAATCTGGCTGCTGGCTATGTCCAGGGCAGCAGCAGGACCATGCCATGGCCTAGAATTACAATTTAATAGTTACACCTTCCCCCCCCACCTTTTTCCTGAGTACATAACGTCATTAGAGAAAAACACACAGCAAAGCAACCCATTGCATCTCAAAGGCATGCAGCCTCTCCAGCTTTAGAGCCTCAAAGTCATCTTCTCAACAATAATAACAGTACCTATTTACATTCTTGTCAAAGCCATGTGACATCTGCATGGGAGAAAACAAGCCGGCTAAGAGTCTATTTCTGGCAAAAATATTGCAAGGAAATTAGATTAACCTGGGTGGAATTCTATCTGGGAATTTGGAGTCTGTCGTGGTGATTAAGTCATCATTTCTGTCAGATTACTCTAATCGGCTGTCAAATACGATTCCACAACCCCATCTGTAACTTGGCATCCTCGTTATTCAGTCGATGTTACCTTCTGTATACAAAACAAACACCAAACAAGGAGGTGTGTGCAGTCTAGCATTTAGCAGAGTCATTAGCTGTGATTACTATTGTGTGGTTGCACACTGCACAAGGCGATCAGCTCATGGTTTGTTTTGTTTAGTCAGGGGATGCTTCAAATCAGGTGTAATCTTAAGCCTGAGGAGTCAGGTGAATGGGTAAGAACCGTCTCCAGGCATGGACGAGCACAGGATTGGCACACTCCAAGTCACCACTGCATCAACAGCAACTGCTTAAACCACATTTCAGAGTTGCCATTATGTTTTCTGGAAAGGCTTTTGGACACCTGCTTTCCATCAATTTTCTGAAGAGAAATAGGCATTCAGATATTCTGGGTAAGCTAAAGACTTCCTGTGAGCAGCAATTTCTGTGAGTGAAGCAAGGTTTGTAGGAGGAGGCAGTTGGCACTCAAAATGGTCTGTATTGGCTGTTTTAAGATGTTAAAGATGAGTATGTTAGCCTTACACATGGCTTTGGTGATTAAAAGCAGGAGATGCCTTTCAGTGAAGATGAAGGAGCTGATGGGTTCATTTTGCTGCAGCTGTGTTGAGTCTGTGAAATTTGGATACCCTCAGCACCTGTGAAACTCTGGACACCTAGACTGAAAAAATCTTTTTTTTTTTTAATGGTCCATTGCAAAAGCACATTCATACATGAATACTACATCTATTAGTAGCTTTTATTCATTCCTGCCACTATGGATGCATATGCCTTGCTCCTGTCATTCCTCGTGCCTTGAGGAAGGAAAACCACTTGGCAAGAAAGGACTCTGCACATCAGACTTTCCCCCACCTTCACCCAGCTCAGTATGGCAGGCAAAGACCACCTCCTGAAAGTCCTCTAAAGTTAAGCAGAATGTGACTTTTCACCATCAGAGTTAAGAGACTGTGTGTGAAGATTGTTATCTATGACTCCTCACTCCTTACCACTCCTATAATCATCTTTCTATAATCCTTGAAAGCCACCAGCAGACTTCTAGTGCTCTTAGCCCTTTTCAGACCTGTCCCCTTCCTCCCTTCCCTGTCATCTGCCCTGGTTATAAGTTTCTAGCCACAATCCAATTCAGTATGTCCCTTACCTGTCACCCTCACAGAACACATCACAGAGAAACACCACACAAAGTGGATCTAAACCTCCTCTCAAGCAAAGGGTAAATTTGTAGAACTTGGGTTACTTGGGTAAAAACCAAACCAAACAAAAAGCAATAGGATTAAATGATAACAGCTTGCATATATCTTTGTCCTTTCTAGCACTTTGGGACTTGCTTCTTGCTAGCATTAATCACTGTTGAAGACAAAGCAGACTTTCTGCATATTTTGCACATCTCAGAACTGTAAAATGTCAAGAGAGAATGTGGGAGAGAGAAGAAGAGGCATTAGACCTTAATTAAACCCTAATATTCTTTTTGGGTAAAGGATTATAAATTCTTAGACTTTTGGAATCAATAGGAAAACCAAAGAGGAAATAAATATTAAAAGGAGCAGCAGAGACAGGCTAAGGGCTCAGAGGAAAAGCACCTAAAGAGGTATCAGCATGAAAACCAGTGGGAAAAAAATTGTGTTCTTTTCCTAACTCTGGTCTGGAAATTAATTCCAAGCTTTCTCCAAGCTCCTGATCCAATTAGTGACTGCAGTTTAATCAGACCAGTAGTCCAAGGGAAAAACAAGACCAACCAGGTTTCTGAGAACCTCTGCTGAGTCTGGGAGTCAGGAGGGAATGTATTGGCCTACCAGAAGATTGGGGGAAGAAGAGAAAATACTCCATAAGCACCAGAGAATTAAATGATTTTCAGTGCCTTTAGAGATCATTGTTTTTCTGGACTATTATGTGCAAATACCTCTATACCCACCACCCTGCCCTTCATTTCAGCTTTTAGTTCCCCAGTTTTTCCATAGGATCTTTCAGAGGAGCTCTTGAACACTCATTTCTCACATCATTTCATTGCCAGCTGTTTTTGCTTTTTTAAACCCTTGTGACTCACAAGTAACATGAGTTTCCCAGAAGTGAAAGAGGTGTATTTTCCTATCGAAAAGAACTGTTTAGAATGACTCCTCTAGGGTCAAACTAACTTGAATTACGCAGTCAATATCTGGCTAGTGCTTTGGGAACTTCTCTGGGAACTGGGGATAATCTCCAAGGCCAAATAAATACTAGTGAATAAAAGAGGCAAAGGACTGCTCTCTGGATCTTAAAATAAGCAGCGTGGCACAGCTTGCATTTACACAGCTATACTCCTCCTTCCACTCCAAACAGGATATCCTTGTCCATACTGTCCAGTGGGAACAGTGTGTAGCCCATATTATTCCCCCAAAATATGCCCACACTCCAGACAGGAAAGTGCACCACCAGCACAGGCAGAGCTTTGGATTCCCAGTGTTGGTTGAAGTCATTCACCTTTGTTTATTCACGGATAAAAGGAGGACAAATGTGCATTTATCACTTAGACTCTCACAAATAAATGTAAAGCAGTTGCTGTAACTGCCTGAGCGATGGCATAGCTAGAAGATTGTTTGCTGTCATCCTTTCATAAATCCCAATTTAAAGGATTTAAGCTGTATTAGGCATTCATACAATTTTAGTAGTATAAGAATGTGATCTGTTACTTGGCCTCCCAGATTACTGTCAGACATATATACATGCTTTTTTTTTGGAGAGGGAGAGAGGGAGGGAAGGAGGAAGAGAGAGAAGCAAGAGAAAATGAATATTGCTGGTGAGTGCCAAATATAGTTCATGCAGTAATGCATAACATCATTATTTTCTATTTAGAGCACAGAAACAAGCATATAGCTTGCTTAAAACAAGTTGTTTTACCGGAGAACACTAAAACCACTGAAATTCAATGGCTTTTGGAAGCTTTCCAACTCAGCTATTTGCAATCCACTACACTCTGTGGTTTAAATTCAAGCTAAATTAAACGTTAGTTAGGGAGACTAAAAACAATGCTGTGCTTTAAAATAATAATAAAGTAACAATAAAAATAACAATATTATTAATAATAATATTAATAATTATAGTAATTCTTCATCTAGTGATCATTTCCACAGTCATCCCCACATCCTGCTGTTCCTCCAATTTACTAATTAGGCTGTAGCACTCAGTCTCTTTTAAATGTTGTACCCTCATATAGAAATTAAAAAGTTGGATATCTTAGAAGTGACCACTTCCTAGTATACAAATAGCTACTGCTGCTCTTTTAGCAGTTCTCCATTTTTTTAATTCCCTAATTTCTTACCTCCCGCACTAATGGCAACAACTCCATGACACGGGTGAGCCAAATGAAGTGGACATAAAGAAGGGGAGGTATTGCCAAAAACTGTATCTTCAAAATCACATGGAAAGCAAAGTTATTTCCTCAAACAAATGAGCCTTTACAGAACCTATTCAATCCTAAAAATAGACATTAAGTGGGATTCTATAACTTGTTGGGAATAATGCCTTGGGGATATTTTGCATCATCCATGCTTAAAAAGCAAACCCATTAGATACCTGAGCAAAACGTCAGATATTGTTTTAGCAGCAAGAGTCATCCGTCTCCTCGGCAGCAGCAATAACTTCTGTTGACATTTTGCCAATTGGAGTTTGCATGTCCATGGGGTGGGGAGGTAACTGAAGTCTCTCTGTGACATTAATTGACTGGGTGTTAGCACCCAGTCAAGGTGATTGCAAGGGGCAAAAACCCCTGCCCAGGTTTGTGAGCGGGAAATGGAGCGCAGCGAGGCGGCGGCTTGCCCAGTGCCACGCAGGGCAGCACAGCCTGGCCAGGAATGATGATCCAGAGGGAGGGAGCCGAGCTGTCCGCACTGCACCAGAGCCCGAGCTCCTCATGCTCCAGTTGATTCCTCTCCTAGCACCACAGTGAGGTACTCACCGCTGCTGTCTCTTTGCAGCAGAAAGGAAGAAGATGGGAAAAAGGCATAGAGGCTCCATGTGATGCATCTGGAGTTATTCCAAAACTGAAGCAAAGTCTATTGAGCCAACATCTTGTTATTTTATCATCAGGTGTAGGTAAGACATTATGTGCAGATAAGACATTTAGCAGGTGTTCTCCACACAAGCAGGGTTATTTTTACAGTATTACTCTCTAGATACCCTGTTTGAGAGGTGACATAAGAACCTGAAGCAGTGATCCAGGGCTGCTGGAGGAACCAAATGCCAGCCAAGATGCTGTGGCTTTGGGATGTCAGCTAATAACTAATGCAGCCTTGTTGTGCATTGGGTGGATTTGCCCAGCATGACCTAAGATGTCAGGACTCAATTCCCAGCATGACACAAGCCTTCCAGTCAGTGTCCCACTGGACATGACTCAAGTGTTCTGAAGATGTACTTTCTTCCATCTCCCCAGTTGGGCGTTTGTTTCCAGAAGTCAACAGAAGATTGAGACTTTAAAGGGAGTACTTTTCTTTCAAGTCTAAGAACAACTCCTCCTCCTGTATTAGTATTTGGAAAACTGAGCAAAAGCAAAGCCAAAACATGCTACCTATTAAGTCATCTTCTATGTAAAGTCTTCCTGTGGGAATGACAGAGGTTCCTCAACCATCTCAAAAGAGGAAGGCAGCAAAGCAGAGACTTGTTCTTTCTAGAGTGGTCTGCAAAGGCAGATCTCACATTTCTCCCAGAAAAAGATTTCACGTTTCTCCCAGATTCCCCACTTAGGGAGCACTGACTCCTGAGGATGTATTTAGGGAATTTTGGCCTTCTCAGAATCTGTGAAAGCTCGAAAAGAAGTCCCCATTTTCAAAAAGATCTTTCCTGCTGCCAAATGAAAATATTCAAGTGGCTTGGCCTGTGGTTACCATTTTAGGGTGCTAATGCTCAAGCCTGGTCCACAGGAAACCCCTCCCTTTCTACATAAATCCCTCTGATTCCCCGTCAACTTCTAGGATAATTTTTAGAAATTTGTTAAGAAAACAAAGCAGTCCTCTACCCTGTCCTTCTTCCCAAAAACCCAGTCCCAACCAAAAATAAAATAACTTTTCTTTCAGGCTACAATGTCTGTGAAGAAATTTAGTTTAAATCATAGGTTTTTTAAAACATGCAATGGCTTTTGCAATTGAAAACACAAGCTCAGTTCTGAGAGAGGCCAAAGTAACCAGGATATAAAATGCTTGTTTTGCAGGAGTTTTATTTTAAGACTTACGCTGTTCTGTGCTTGCTTGTTCTCCTCTGTGAGCTATGGTCTGGGAAAACACCATGTGATTATGCTCATCAATATCCTCTACCTTTGCCAAGCAGGAATTCAGGAGATAACCCTTTAAAAGGAATGACTAGCGACAGCAGTGTTTCAGAAAGGCAAGAAAGCATAGTCAATGGCTCCTCTGTTTATTTCACAGTGTTATCTCATCTACACTTATCTTCTTAATTTTTTTGCTTTCATTCAATAAGAGAGAAACCAGCCTCAGCCACTCCCCCAGTTTCACATCACAGATTTTTCTGTTCATTTGCTAACTGGATCTTCTGCCTGACTCTTTCTGCAGCAGGGAAGGTCACCTTGATTCAACAACGCTCTTGGGCTCCTCTTCTGACAGAAACTGGAGTCTATTATTTTGTACAAAACTCAAATTCTAGGCTATGGGATTTTTTTTTTTAATGTAAAGCTTTTTTAAAGTTCTGTTGGAAAGCTTCCTATTTGCATTACAATGTACCAGCAAGAACATCTTATAGCTAAAAAATGTGATTGAGGTAAGTCTAAAATAAGCCCCAAAAGCATCAAAATTATAAAATCTATTGAAATTCTACCTTTTAAATTAGAGCAAAGGGTACAATATATAGAAAAAGTTGGCCCTGATGATGTGGGGCCGCTGCTGTTTTCACTTTTCACTTAGCAAAGGTACAGAGAAGTTCTGAGTCCAGAATACATGTCTCAATTCACAATTCCCTCCCCAGAAGGAAGACAGGCAGTCAAATTCCTCCCTTTTACCAAACACAGACCAGGAAGATTTCTTCAAAGGTCAGCTGTGAGCCCCAAACTACTTTGTCAACATGCATGCCTCTATATATTGCAGGGAATAGCCAAAGTGTTCAGGTAGAAAAGAGGTTTTGAATGAAGACATCAAAAACTCTACTCTCCTGACTGAGATCAGCTGGGGTAAGTAGTACAATTTTATTGTTGAACCAGCAGAGCCATAATATTTTATGCCAAATGAGGATACGGCTCATAAATTCTATTTAAGCTCTCCACGAGCTGAAGTTACAGGAATTTTCCACGACTATCCAGTATCAGCATCCAAACTCTCAGTGTTATGCCAATAGTCTGCACTGGTGAAATAATCTGGCTGTGGAGAGAGAATGAAAAAGATAGCTTGATATTCCATTCATCTATGAAAACAGAATGATACTGCCACAAGTCCCCAGCCACAGGCACACACAAACACACTGTCCACACAAAAATGTGAATGTCTAGTTGTGTATACATACAGTTACACACACCAGTAAGAGTCATGCTGAGCAATCATGTTATTTTTAACCACCCTTCATATGAACTCATTCTCTTTAATTTTTTAGCATCTCTGTAGCTAATGTACTCTGCCAGTGCTTTCTATGGGATAAGCAAAGTGGTTTGTATTCAAACTAAACAAGCACTATATATTTATAATGCTAATCTTCAGAAAATCTAATGCATTTGAATATTTCTGTCAATAGGTGCTTGGAAAGTGAAACAAAAAAAAAAATGGACAGCCTTAGCAGAAACATATATTTTTGAAGAATGAGTCAGTTCCAGCTGGCTGTGGTGGTTTGGACCAAGCTGTAAATAAGATTTCATTAGTAAAAGGAACAGTGCTAGAAAGAGTAAAGCCAAAATCAACCTGCCTCCACCCATCTGCAAAGCTTCGAACCAGCATCTGATCCCAAGCATGAACCTTAAGGCCTGTGTCCAGAGACTGGGCCCCTTGATTCTCTTGAAAATAAGTAACAACACACTTCATTTAGTGATTGTTAGCATCCGTATGTGAAAACTTGTCTTCTTTTACTTATTATTTACTGCTACTGTACTCAGTTAGAAATTTTCTCTGTCTATGCCTGGTGAGGAACATCTTGATGTGCAACTTGCCTAAAGGTCAAAGAAATCTCTTTGCAGGGATGGCTTCAGGTGGAACAGCTGGAGGCCACAGAGAACTCAGGGAGGTCCTCTGATAAAACTAGCTGAGCTAAAAACTCTTACATCATTCATCCTACCTGCTGCAGAGGTAGCATTTAGAGCTACTGGGAAGTCTTGAACTCCTGGTACCTTGGCATATGCTACTTTTTTCTGAGAGAGGCTAATGTAGCCTCAGGGCTATTGCAGTGCCAGTGAAGCTATAGCAGAGGGCAAGGAAAGCACAGGGAAAGAGGAATGAGTATAGAAAAGAAATTTTCCCCACGTCATCCCCTTTATTTTTGGCTCTCATGTCAACAGTGAGGAAGACAAGTAGCAGACAATGAGGGCTGTCAGCTATGAGGCCACTTTTAAACTGGGATAAATTCGTGTCAGTCTTTGCAAAATAAACACAAGAGGCAAGGGACACGCCTGCCTGAGCAACCCCCAGAGCCCTCCAGACACAAGTGTACAAGCACAGCACTTAGACTGACTGTAGCTCTTACTTAGCAAGATCTTTCTTTTTGGTTAATCATATATTTTTGTACAAAGAGAAGGATTCTATATTTACCCAGCACAGCAATTTCTTTCACTTCTTAGCAATCGGAGAAATGAGAGATGAAAAAATCCAGCAGCTCATCTCGAATGACTTAATGCCAATACAGGATTACTGCCTATCCCATATTTTCTAATACTTTCCTACCCCAAACGCCCATAAGGACTGGGATTTAACTTTGTATCCTTTAGAAGATTATTCTAATTGAACAGATACTGGGTATTTTTTCCTGATCCTTGATCTAAGCTTTGTTTCACCTCTTGTGATGGTAAATCCTTGGTTCTGTGTACAACCAAAAATAATTCCCGTTTGTCACTGGCATTTGGGCAGTACTTGGCCCTGGAGGAAATAAATGCACCATCTCCATGGATGCTGCTGTGGACGCAGGGTGAGGTGCTCCCACAACAGCACTTATCCTCCTCTGTATTCTCTGCAATATTTGAAATTAATATACTATATAATAACAGAGCACATTTTCCTCTAAGGTATTGTCAGGAATTTGCCACAAAATAGTATTAGTTGCTGTCTGGTGAATACTTGCTCAAGTGATGGTCTAGAAAACAAATGCCCTTCAATCATTTGAGCCATTCACAGCTGAATGGAAATATAAAGGTGTTATATCCTCACATCTCTGCATGAGGCTGCAATCCCTCTGAGTGATCCTGGCAGCGGTAAGGAACACGGAGTGTTGTGTTTTCATGGTGGAATTAGGAGCTTCACTTGTGGAGGTACCAGATTTTCAGTTTATAGGATCATAGAGAGGTTTGGGTTGGAGGGGACCTTAAGGCTCATCTTGTTCCAAACCCCCGACCACAGGCAGGGGCACCTTCCACTACACCAGGTTGCTCAAAGTTCTTAGTTTAAAACTAATCTTATCCTCTGATTAATGTCTTCTTTTCCAAAATCTTACTTTCGCCAACCCACAATCCTATGTTCTCTATCTTGAAATCAGTGATAAGCCTCTATTCATATTTTCTTAGAGATCATTACAGACTTCTAATTATTCCTTTCAGACACGAGCTTCTTTTTCAGCTTCTTTCTTTGCTTTTTCCCTGTGTCTGTCTTTCAGAAGACAAAATTCCCACTCACTGCAACTTGTAATGGTTGCAAGTGGGAATGGGTGGGCATTCCTAGGATGAATGATTGAGGCAGTGTACTAATGTGATTCCCTGATACATTGTAAATTCCATTTGCAAAGAAGCAAAGTTCCTTATTTTAAGCCCTGCTTGCATATCCTGCCCCCCCCACCCCGATGGCAGACAGAACATCTCTGAGTTACAATGGGGCGAGAGCTGGGATTGACTGCAGACTGCTTTAATGCCACTCTTAATGACAACTTGTGAAGATTAGGAAGTTGTCAGAATCAGATATCAGCAAAAGCTCCAGCTTGCTCTGTGAAGTCAGTCTGAATTAATTAATGGGTAGCTTTCCTTTGATATCGCTTTGATATTTGGCTGCAGCTGGATAAAAATCAACCACAAAGGAAGCTACATTTTGTTTACCACTGCTTAAGACTCTGTTTAGCTCAATGTGATTTTTTTTTCTTTTGCAGTTTTTGCTTTTTTATCTTCCCTTGCACAAGGCAATAGATACAGGCTTTTGTTACTAAATGGAGTTATGGTGGCATCTTTTACAATGACTGTTTCTCTCTGCTCCTGCAGAGAGTCAGGCTACTGTCTGTCAGCAAAGCCATTACTGATTTCAGCTAAGCTGAAGGAAAAAAGATGGACTATACCAAAAGTGAGACAAATATTAGCTTTCCCCCTCTGTTAGTGCTTTTCCTGTTAAAAGATATTTGACACTTTATTGTAGAATCATAGACTCATAAAATCATAGAATCATTGAATCATAGAAAGGTTTGGGTTGGAGGAGACATTAAGGACCATTTAGTTTCAACCTTCTGCCATGGGCAGGGACCCCTTCCACTAGACCCTTTCTGTCCAAGCCTTGTTCAACCTGGCCTTGAACACTTCCAGGTATGGGGCATCCACAGCTTCTCTGAGCAACCAGTGCCAGGGCCTCACCACCCTCATGGTAAAGAATTTCTTCCTAGTGTCTAATCTAAACCTACTCTCTTTCAGGTTAAACCCATTCCCCTGTGTCTTGTCAATAATGTTTGCTCTCTGCTTTAGAGGGTGCTGACCACTTGCTTCACACACTGCCAAAAATATGAACTCTGCAACTACATGTCCTCCATGTCTTTTCAGAGTGGGAATTCACAGCCCATTTGAGCATCTCTAAAGGTTTTGGATGTCTACCAAGACAATCAGACAAACTTGTCTGTACTCTAGACAGGTGCTTGCACCCAAATAAATCCCCATATACTTCTGCCAGCCCCAGTGGCCCTGCTGGCCAGAGGAGGAAGGATTTCTCTGCACAGCACAGGGAAAGAGTTAAACCCAAAGTGGCTCTTCCACTTCTTCTTCAACTAAGCTGATGAAGATGATAATTTCTTCCAGAGAATAAGCAAAAAATAAATTATCTCTCTGGGTCTGTGAAAAGTGTTTTTAATTAGGCAGAATGTGATTGTCCAGAGCATGCTACTAGAGCAGGAGACTCAATCAGGCCACCCAGTTTCACCTGGTTTTTGTAGTATTATGGGGTTTTTGAGCACCACAAAGAAGACAGAACTTCTGTTTTTTCTCTTGTCATGTACACTGCCCCATTCAGCAGCACAGTGCCCCTGCCCAGGGTGATTCATTACCTGACTGAGATGGGGGAAATCTGGCTGGGGCTACCTGTGCTGCACCACCACAGGAGTGCAAATACACAATGAGCCAGCACTGCATCCCTTCCACAGCAATGGGCCACGGAGCAGAGGTGTTTGAAGGAAGCAGCACAGCTCACAGGGTTGGACAAAACGGCAGGAGGATGCTGAACAAACATTCTCTCTGATATAAACATACCATGAGGCCCAGGCTCCTTAGTCAAAACATAACTCAGATCCATGGGTGCCAAACATTGCTATCAAGGCAGGTAAATGGCATCCAAGGGCACCTCTAATGATGTTGCTTCCTGATGCCTGCAACTCTGTTTATGATCTGCCTTTCTAATTTCACTATCGTAGGAGTAGTCAGACAGCTAGCAAGGCTCCCTGAACTAGTTTTTCATTACGAAGACAATTTTAATAGCTCGTGTCGTGGTGCTAATGAGGCTGACTGAAGCACCTGTACTTTCTGTTCCAGATAACAGAAAACAGCTAACACCAGCAGGAGGATAAATAGCTGTTTAAGAGAGTGCCTGGGCTATTATCCTTAGCTAAGCATCCCACCTAAATCTTGGTGAGCTTTGCAATACCCTGGAGTCCTCCAGTGATGGCCTCTTGATTTTCTTCAGAGATTTCTGTTCTGAAGTGCACAGCAAAACGTTCTCCAAGTCAGTGATTTTTGGGTACCCAGCTTAAAAGTGATATCCCATGAACTGATCCTCCACCCTCACTGAGTAAGATGTTCTAAGTTGGACAAAAAGGTCTGGAGGGATTTTGCAAAGTGATGACCTCAACTGGTCAGAGTTATGGAAACCAGAGGTAAATCCCAGTGTCACATGCCAGAATGGTTTGGCCTTTAGAGGATGAGCTTTTCATTAGTGAATTTTTCTGAGGTCAAGCCATTATTTTGCATTACTTACTTTCCATCCCAATATTATTATACTGAAAAACTGTGAAAAAAAAAAAAAAATTCCTGAACTACTCCAAGAGTTCTCTAAAAAAGCTAGTTTGCATCTAACTGCTTTTGCAGCTGGGCCAATGTCCTCTTGCTTCCCAGCAGGAAAAGTAACAACCTGATATGGTTGTTTAGGATCTAAACCAGCTCATTGATGCCCATGCCCTGTGCAGCTCTGAACCATCCTGAGACAGCCCAGGTGCATCAACCCCACAAGTAAGGCAGGTCAAGGTTTAGCCACCTCCTCTCAGTGCCTCAGCAGTGGATCTTCCTGCACTTCCCTGTTCTTGGAGAGTCTCTCACCGAAGTTTGAAGTTTCTCCAAAGAACAAAATACTTACTAGAGCATGGACTCATATCCAGGTATCACAGTCCTTGAGTCACTGCCCTCAGTACCAGGAAACCAAGTGCTGCTCCTTGCTTTCTCTCACTCCCACCAGAATTTGATATTTTCATACAGCTGGAGCAGATTCAAGAGGAGAAATGGTGACCCTAATCTTAACTAAGTCTGGTGGAGAAGGCTCTGTTAGGTCAATCCAAGCTAAATCCTTTCAATAAACAAGGCAGAGAGGATATGAAGTGTATTCTCCTTGCATGCCAGAAAGTTATCCTAATGATGAGGCTGTGAATTTGGTGAAGACCCTCTATCCCTCAATGATAAAAATGGACAATATAATTATGAACTAAATGTTTTTGCTCAATTTAGAGAAGTTATTCTCACTTGGTCAATATTCCCCTCTCCCTATGCCTGCACAACACTCACCATTCTCCCATTAAGCTGCAAGTTCAGCTACTTACAGAGATTTCACTGGGTCCCTAAGTCACTATGAATCTGAGGCTGGTGATCCATTCTATGTTTCACAGCAATGGCAGGTGCAAACCCAACTTTTCTACTAAGGTATCTGAATTTAGAGCAAATATTCATTTTCACTGAAGTCGTAGAGTCAGTGCAACATTTTTTTCAAGGGGCAGGAGTAGAAGCAGTATTTTTGAATAAAAAAAATACCCACATGTCTTCTGAGCTGGGCAAAGTGCATCATTAAGTGGGTTCCTTTGCATAGTATTTGAGAGGAAGGAATGGGCCAGATTTACTTTCTCAACATCATTCAATGTCTTACAGCTCACTTCTTAGGAACAGATGCTCCTTGGGAATTCTCCTCTTTCCCATCTGGTTATTTTTATCATTTAAGCAGTTCTATACTCTTTGGATCCTTCATTAAACAGCATTTGGCCATATTATAGGGGTACTGAATTAGTTTAATTTGTCATCATAAATCAATCACTGCAAAGCCTTAACTAAATTAATTGCTCTTTGAATTCCCTTTCTGTTTGTCAAAATCTCTCAGAGTCACTGATATGTCATATTCAGCCTATTATTCAAATCATATTGGATGATTACCTTTTTATTACAGGTAATTTTTACATAATGTTCATATAGTACTGACAAACCATAAGGCTTAAAACAGAGAAGGGAACTGGATATTAAAACACTACTCCAGAAAGGACAGTGTCAGGATAGTCATTAGAAAAAAGCTCATGATGTAAAGCAAGTACCAGAAATACATTTGGGGTTTTTTTTCCTTCTTGTTGGACAATTGATATTTATCAGAAAGTGAATGAGGTTTCATAGTAAGTTATCATGGGTGCCTGCATTTTGGACCAGATTATTCTGCTTATTATTTTTCATATTCTACACCCTAAATGGACTTTGAGGTTTCCTTACAGCCAGTACACAACCTGTGGGCAAAGTTCTCTCTAAGCCAGTCCTGCTTCCCTATGATATAAAAAATGTTAAATAAAACCAGTAGTGATTCTTACAGCATAAAAATTAAAGATGTTTTCCTCGACAACATCTGGCAAAAAAGGAAGCCATGAATATTTTACAAAAACAGTTCCTACAAACTCCATCTTGCTGTTAAAATATGAAGAACTTTCTCAAAATGGTATTTCTTCCTTGTTAAACCCTTAATCAAATCAATTCATACAGCTAATGTCCTAATTTCATGGCAGAACTTTAATACAAAAGGTTTGCTGCTACTTGGAATATATTCATCCCACTTGAAATAAGAACCACGTAAACAATGATTCTGTTAAAAGCATGGGAGTGCAGGGTGTGGGCTGATAATTATTTTTGTGATAACCTTAGATAGGAGGATTTATAAAAAAATGTACATAAAGACAACAAATAACCCTTACCATGTCCAATAAATCTAACTTCAAATACAGAACAAAGCCTCCAAAGAGTTTTAGGCGTAGATTTTACAAATGGATGCCCATTGATTTCTGACTTCAAATAGCCTCTGAGTGACATTAAAGGTGCATTTATTCAGCTACTTGGCTCCAGGAATCCAACCAACATGTAGTGCTCTTGTGCTACCTACCTGCACTTAACCCTTGCCAGGAAATCCTACCAAGTTCACTTGTCAGCAAAACAGAGCACATTCTGTTTTTAAAATAAAGCATGTTACAACTAAAACAAAGAACAAATGTCAGTGCCATGAAAGCAGTTAAAGCAGTCCCTGAATACGGCTCTTTGAGGTTTGCCCTCTCTACAGAAGCCAATTTTCACTAAGCAGCAAATTAGAGCATGGGGGAACCAAGATTATTACATCTAACTGAAGGTACAGAACAAATTTAGATGGGTGGAATTTATTGGATTACCCTGTTTAGGGAATAGAAGTTAAACACCTCTAACGAAGCCATGAGATTCTTAATGAAGATGAGACTAGTTAAGGCCTCAGTTCTACATCACATCCCAAAGAAGCCCATTTCTAAGATCATTATTACATTCAAATTGAAGTTTTCCCTTTTCTCCCTTCAGCCTTTTAAAACAAAATCCAAATGAACAGTCCAAGAAAACCTGACTCTGAGCTGCATAATATAAACCACATCCCGATGAGCTATGAGGGTATCAGCAACCTGCTCTCCTGCTATGTTTTAAAAGACACATTTGAAAATTCACATTGTTCATTTGCAAGACATAAAAGCTACTTGTGATGCCAGCACCAAGTAAACAGAAGAGAACTGTCCCTGTTTCGTTGATCTGTATCATATATCATAACAATATGCTTGTATTTCTCAAACACTGCATATCTGCTTCTCTGCCTAGTAGCAATTGCACATAACAAGTGATATCTAAATACATATTTTGGGAAAGATAAAAGCTCCAATATATGACAAGGAATATTATGACTAACAGAGAGATTATATTAATCATGAATAAAAAGATGATGTTTGATCCTACTTGCGCAGAAAGTTTAAATTTTTTTTTTTTAAAAATCTTTTAAATGAATTTCTATCCTCAGGAAAATGATTAAAAACTAGAAAAGCCTTGAGATGTCAGCTGGTGACATGTTTTTCTTCTTTATCTTTTTTTTTTTGTTGTTGTTGCTGTGAAAGAAAAAAAATCTGAGAGAATACAGCAAAGTGCATCATTAACTTCTTATTAATTTTATAATACAAAGGCAATTCAGTTAAAATAGTAGTGCTGCAACTTTAAATTACAGAACTAGCTTGGTATTTAATGAGAGATTTAGCACAGCGGGGTTTCTGTTAAATTAAGTTGTGCCTTCACATCACAGTGGGAAAACAGGTGTATATTGGTTTAGAATTATGGAAATGTTGACTAATTCCAAGGCTTGTAATCAAACAGCAAGGCACCCTGCAATATTTTCTTCTAAGATTCTGCATTAATCATTTATGTCTGGTCTTATTTTCTTCATGTCCACTAAAAGGGTGCAGCTCAAAGGAGCAGATCAAGCACTGCTGTTTTCATGTCTCTTTTAAGGATGAGGTCCAGGCAAAAAGCAGAGATAGAGACATAGCACTGCAGGCTTTGCTCAAAAACCTGCTTTAATTAAACTACATAGAGCCTCGTAAGGGGGACAAATTTCACACTAAACTCCCACTTTTTTGGCTTCACCAGTGATGATCCCAAACCTGTTTACTGAGCTGCATGGAGCAAGTCTGCATTTAAGAAATGAAGAGACTAAACCAGAAATACTCTAGGCTCTATCAATGATGAACACAGAGCTATTCTCCTCCACACCGCTGCAGCAGTGCAGGTTACACCTGAGGGCAGGTAAAACACAGATGAGTTCCAACAGTCACAGCATCCCTGCAGCCCCCTGCTCCTGCCTCTGCCAGCTTTCCTTACCTTACACTCATAAATCACCTGCCTTTGCCTCGGATTTTCTTCCTGGGGTATTTAAGGATACCTTATTTGATGCAAGGTGGTATTACAGCAAAAGGGGAAGGCACAGATTCTTTTGTTTCCAGGAGACACTTTATTACTAAACCTCCTCCTGACCATACCTTGTTTACTGGAAGCAAGCTGACACTTGATGCCCAAATGAACCTGATCCAAATTCATCCCTCGTTGTAGCTCTGACAGAAGATTGCTCCCATTTGCTCTGAGACTATTTCACACACGGAACCATCCACTACCGATTCCCGCTTGTTTGGTAAAAGCTGCTCAGCAGGCAAGAGGAACAATACAGAAATTGCTAAAATTCATATCAGGAGAACTCTGCTAACGTGAAGTGTTTCAAGCACGTGTGCCACAACTTTAAAGTGTGCTTAAATGAAGTTATTTTGGGAATACACAGATGCAGCATAACAGTTTCCCCATGTATGCTGAATGTCAGCATACTGCACGTGTAAAATATAGAATCTATTATATAATATATGCTGACTCATTCTGTAGGACAAGTAGTAGAAATGCATTTAAATTGCTTCTCTTTATTACAGGCTTCCCTTTAAAAAAGTAGGTATAACAACTTATCTCATAGTAAAATCTAAACATATCTGGCCATATCAGCAGTATTTTTAAAGCCCCAGAGTCATGGGAATGAAATGCCCACATTTTCTTAAAAGAAGACTTTGTAACCCCAGGATAGGAAAACAAAGCTTGGAAAGATAAATTTTAAATGACAAAGAGCTAGGGAGGGCTTTAGGAAAAAAAAATATTTTTGAATCTTATTTTAAAAACATCATAAGGTACACTAGCATCTTTAACTGCTGCCTGCTCATTAGCTGGGCAAAAGTTGGGGAGAAAATGATGCCCTGCTCAAGTAAGATGCAATGCAGAGCTGAGCCAGCTTTGCTACCTGTGCGTGGAGAAGCCAGAATCTGCTCCTCCAAGTTACCCACTGGGATAAATAGGATCTCTCAAAACACAGCAAGCAGCTTAGGGGACTCAGGGAAAAACAGAGAAAATTAAAAGCAGCTGAGGGAGCTGGGTTTGTTTATCCTGGAGAAAAGGAGGCTTGTGGTGACTTTATCACTCTCTCCAACTCCCTGACAGGAGGGTGTAGCCAGGTGGGAGTCAGGCTGTGTCCCCAGGCAACCAGGGACAGAATGAGGACACATGGCCTCAAGCTGTTCCAGGGGAGGTTCAGGTTGGACATCAGAATAACCTTCTTCACTGAAAGGGTGGTCAAGCATTGGAACAGGCTGCCCAGGGAAG
The DNA here is from genome assembly GCA_013397295.1 of Polioptila caerulea. Lineage (NCBI taxonomy): Eukaryota > Metazoa > Chordata > Aves > Passeriformes > Certhiidae > Polioptila > Polioptila caerulea. Next base: position 5,470 of record VYXF01009993.1, on the reverse strand, counting down.
TGGTGGAGTCATCATCCTCAGAAGTATTCAAAAAACAACTGGGTGAGGCACTTAGTGCTGTGATTTAATTGACATTGTGTATTTAGGCCAAAGGTTGTACTTGATCTTGGAGGTCTTTTAAGGGCTGGCCCTTATGATTCTGCGATTGAACGATTCCAAACATGCCCTGTCTACCTCTAAGGGGGTGATGAGTACATCTTGTGGTAGAGTTTGAGGGATGCTGTCTGTGCACGGTGCTGCTCCAGCAGCTTGGGATCACCTCCATCCTACCCAGCCAGTCCACACAGCCATTTGACTCAAAGCATGATGGAGAGCAATTACTCAGTGAGTTGGTTTAGGTGAAACATCGAATGAGGTTAGAGAGCTCTCAACCAAGGGCTCAGCATTTTCTGGCAGTCGGGATAGGAACCAACATCTGGGGTTGCAGAGCCAGAGGGTGCTGAGATTCAGCCTGAGCTCCAAAGGGGTCTCAAAGGGAATTGTCCCGCAGAGCCTTCCTTTCTCTCTTGAGGATGGCACATCCATCCTCTACACCCTCAACTCCGAGACTCTCACGAGGAGGCTTGTAAAGGCTTGATACTGTCTCTTAAAAGGGTCAGTCGCTGGACAACATCACTTGAAGTGCCACAACTTTTCTCCTGCTTTCCTGTGGCTAGCCTACCTTTGCAGATTTCCTACCACCATTCCCAGAATTTTCATTGCAAATGACAGAGGACTCCCATTTTACCTTTAGCAGGGCTCGTGGGTAACTGTCCCATGCCAGTGCCTCTCTATGCTGGTCATTTCCATGACACATGAGGTGGCTTTCCTAATAGGAAACCACTTGCATAAACTGAACTGGCCAGATACAATTTTTCAAACTCAGAGTGTCCAATTTCACAGACAGCACACAGGAACTAAAGGAGATATTGGCCATATAACATCAGTCCAGGCAATGCTCTATTTATTTACACAGGTTATTTATTATTTTCATGTCTGTAACCAGACACTACAAACATATACTTGAACAATTCTACATCAAGAGGGAATATACCTCCATCCTTTATGTTTTTTTCTCCTCCATCCTCAAAGTATTCAGCAGAAAAAATGAAAATGGTGGTACAAGAAGATTTCAGAGTTAAGACACTCAACTACCAGTGATATACTTCTCTCTAGCCCTGTAATTTAAATTTAAAATACCATAGGAAAAGGCAAAATACAGTTTGTACAACACAACCACAACTGTTCTGAATGCTGGTGCCAGTGGGAGCAGGTGGTGAGGAGAGGTCACGTCAGGAGACAAGATGACTCTGTGCAAGCAGCTACAGGGTACCACACTTCACAACACCCTAAGATGTGCAGCCAGTGCATTCTGGTTGTTTAGAAACCACGTGGATAAAGACTGCATTTAGCAAAGTCTGGCTGTGTTTTGTCTTTTTCTCTTCTCTCCCTTTTCAAACATGAAACCCCAGTGGTGCAGTGTTTTTCTGCCATATGTTTTCTCTCCTCCCTCCCTCCCCCTTAAATAAACTTAAAAACGATACACATTGCACTTTGGCCACTGTCTCTAGTCAGCAGGAATCAACCCTTTCCAGCCAAGGGACTTTTTTGAGAACAGCAACTGCCTTTGGACATGATGCCATTGCTACAGGACTGGCACCAACACAGGACAGACCATCAGCTTAGCCTTGCAGAGATCAAGGTCATTTGGGGCACCAAGCAGCAATAAGAACAAAAGGGCTATTTTTCTGGCAATAAAATAATTAGGATCAAAAAGTAAATGTACTCACCCCAGGTAAAGTTTTAATGTTGTGCAGTGCATTCTGTGCCTCAAGAGCAGCTTTTCTTGTATAAAATGTTACGAAACAACAACCTATAGAGAGAAATGAAAAGCTTTCAGAAATTAGTGAGTATGATTTGTGAGAGTACAATAGGGAGGGAGAAAAAACAGTAGTTTAACAACACATTATGAAAGCTGGAAATGTGAATTATCCTGAGGCGCCTGAATGACATGAATAAAAGAAAGCTTGTATGGTTTAAAATGAAAAGTTCCCCCCTGTGCATTGCATCTATAGCACACCTGCATTGTTAGTGAACTGTAATCACTTAGAAACTGTTAACCAAAATCCAATTGGCTTTGTACATTGTAAATAAGGTTATATTTTTCTGAAGGCTCCTCATTATACTTTGAATATAAGCAACATGGCAGGCTCAAGCAGCAGGAATTCATTGTTACATCCCAAGCAGAAAATCAGGCTAAAGCAGGACCTTATTTAAAGGGCCTTACACAAAAGAGCTAAGGTTGGTTCCCCCCTTTCTTTGAAACCAGGCAGGACTGGTGGTGGAGCACTCATCTCAGTTTCAAGAATGAAAAACAAGCTACAGGTGAATTCGCCGCTGCTGGGATAGTGGAGGCTGCTGATGGCTGACAGCACTAAGGGAGGCTCTGCTCTCCCTGCATCTGCCAAATTTTCAGTGAAGCAGGTGGGTTTAGTTGCCTTAATCAAGTGGTTTCCCTTCTGACAGCATGGTCCAGCCAGGTGGTGTGTGGGACCAAACATGGGTTGCTGTCACTTTGTCCACTGCAAACACAGAAAGCAGCTTTTGCTGCAGCACACACAACCCAGGCAGCTCAACACCAGCCCCAGGGTGAGGTCAGATCCTCAGGGAAGAGCTATAATTTCACAGGCAGGGGACAAAAAGCAAGCACCAGGGTTTGCCTGTAATGCCCCACAGCAATGAAGTCTGCTGCTTGACAGATGAGATTTTGCTGCAGATGGATGTTTGGTGACCCAGCTGCCATAGGGAGAGGGAAAACATTCTGGGCAATGTTGGTTGAGGTGCAGGAGTTGCTCCTGAAGTAAAAACCTACTTCACATGAAACAGGGTGATGCAGGTCTTACTGATGAATCAGAAAACAATCCTGTTCTCCTAATCACAGTCAGAGATTTGTTACAACTCCAGAGAAATGTCAAAACCAATCAGTAAATAAAAGAAACCCCAGCTCATGAGCCTCGGTGCTCCCTTGGAGCGTGACACAGATATAATAATCTGTGCTTCAGGCAGTGAGCAAAGATGATGCTTGTATCAGCTCCCTAATGTTGGCCAAGGTGAAATATCCCAGCCCACCTGACATGCCTGCTTGTGTTCAACCCTGCAGCATCCCCCTGATGGCAAAGGACACAAGGAGAAGGTGTGCACAGCAGCACACAGCAGACATTGGAAGTAACCATGTGGAGGTGGCCCACATTGGAAGGAAGGGCTGAATCCAGAACAGCCCCTCCACTGCCCCTTGCTTGGCTCAAGCTGTGCATGGCATGGGAATGCTCCCTCTGGCTCTGCAGCCAGGCCAGAGACAACCATTACCTCGGTAACAAGCAAAGGTGACCATGTATTCCCAGCTGGAACACAGCAAGTTTATCCCTAATACACAAAATCACTTGCAGGCACAGCAAAACATGGGCAGGCAGGTAATGCAGACTTAACACAGCTGAGAGGAACATTTTTCATACTGCCAACAGGTTCTTTAAAGATTCATACTTTATGATGGAGATGGTTTAATAATTATTTCAGTAAGCAGAACATTGTTCGCAGAGATGTGTGCTAGAGACAGGCACAGCCTGTTAAGATTTGTGCTTCCTATAAGTGTTTCTAAACCTTCTGTTTCACTGGAAAATTCTGAAAATTTGAATTATTTTACCCCAAATGAAAATGAGAAAAAAAAAATCCAAGTTTGTGACATTTAATAGTGTGATTTTGAGACAATTTTGCAATATTTTTCTATCCTGTTAGCCAGCTACAAGTCTATTTTCTATTGTTTCTTCGTTTGGCTTACTAGCTTTTTAATATAAGGAGAGAGGATTCAGAGGGGAAAATATGAAGCTGGAATCACAACTTTGCAATAGTCCTGTCCTTTTCCATGGGCCCGAAGAGTTTCATTTTAGATTTCAGCTCTGTGGGTTCAGTCTGATAAGGAGAAATTTGAAATCTATTAGTTTATCATTCTTGGCACTACTTGAAAGAACTGCACTTGAAAGATGAATATGCTGAGAAATACCCTTTAACTGGTCATTTTTTGGAAGTAATAGCTCAGGAGAGAAAAATGTTTCTGTGAATGAGGGCCGGAAGAAACAGTAGCTTAATGGGAAACATGCAGATGTTTCAGGCAGGTCATCACAAAAAATAGAGACTTCTAAGCTCACAGACTGACACATCTGAAAATGCAAATGGATAAAATTTTTCTCAGAATGCATTTGGCTCATATCTTCTTAAATAAAACAAACCCCACAACAAGAACTGGTTTGCTGTAGGTTGAGGGGGGCATGGACACCCACTAGTGGATGCCTGAATTTGAAGGTATCTGCTACAGAGGTCAGGGCTGGACTCAAAAAGGAAAATAGGACAACAGAGAGGAACAGAAAAGGCAATAGTCCATGTTTCCCCAAGGAAATACTGTAGCTCAGCCTACGGATTTTCCAGAGGTGCTGCAGCCATGTTACACAAACTGCATTGAAGATGCCTCCAGTGTAAAATGCTTTAGGGTCAGTACATAGAAAAAGTACCTAATTCAGTTTTTTCTGCAGGAATATTGGAGGGGAAGACACCTGTGTAATAGGACAGGGCTAATCTGTGCTTTAGGACTGGTAGCTCTCCTCTGCTGAGGGGCAAAGAGGCAATGACCTTTCTTCCTCCATTTTACTAAAGAAAATGTAATATTGCCAAAGACAAACAAGTGGCCAGCTGGAAAAGAAAAAAAAGCATGTTTCCTACTGAAAGAAAATTAAAAAATACAAACTCTCCCCTTCAGGTCACATGCACATGCAATCTTTATTTCATCACCAACAAACTCGACAGCAGCTTGAACCACAACTAGACTTTTCTGACATCCAAATAACTCAGAGCCTGGCAGTGATAACCTTCTCCCCTCCTAGTCAGGACAACTTAAAAGGTGAATTTGTTTGTGGACATGGTTCTGCCAGTCCTCAACAGCCTGAAATACAGCCCAGTTTAACTCCACATGGGTTAGTGTATTCTTGCCCACAGGCAGAGGAACTCGTGCTGCCAGTCAGTGCCTCCAGAGCAGCAAATCTCCCACGCTCTGCTAAGCTGGTTGTGCTCTACTTGGAACAGCATTTACTACAGCGTAAGGCATTTCTTCTTTGTACCTTGAAAAAAATGCTGAATGAATCATGCAGATTCCTACAGTCCCTTAAGGACATCGGCAACAACTTCATGGCTATCCTGCCAGATGCTTGAACAGACTGAATAAAACCTGCCACTCCTTGCTGCTCGGCGTTTAATGGCAACAAATGGGATGCCCAAGAAACAACAGCAGAAAACAGCCCTACTTCTCAAGGCATCTGATGAGCAAACGCTGCAGTGTGGACACTACAATGCTTAACTTCAACACCTCATTAAAAAAAGGGAAAAGATCTCTTACTTCAGCTTGTTTTCACTCTCTCTCTCTTCCCCCTGCCCACCCCCCCTCCCC